>CM022303.1:525507453-525986451 GCA_011799875.1 Thinopyrum elongatum | reverse complement strand
CGCCATTTCGCTTCGCAACTCATCGTGTCCAGCCTCCTCTGCCGGCATCCCTCTCGGTCCAAACGATATAAGACCTCCCTCTACCAATTTATTTTCATGTAGATTTGTTCTAGTGTTCATATTATTGTGATGAAATGTACACATTGTGTGTACCTATGAATTGATGAAATGTATTACATGTGTGCAAATGTGTTTAATGTTTATTTATATATATGTGATAATTGTAAATTGATCGACTTTTTCGGTGTGTTCTTGTTTTAGTCAATGCAACATTGCATTCTGTTGCTCGGGGAGTGTCTCGTGCTATGTTTCATTTTTGCAGGGAATGTCTATAGAGTTGCCAATGTTCTGGCGAAACGTAGATTTAGTTCCGTTTCATCAAATTTCTGGCACTCAATATGTCCAGTTTTTAGCAAAGGTCATGCCAATTTTTATGCTGATTTTAATTATATGAACGCAGCACAAAATTGAAGAGTGCCCCTACTGTTGCGACACTAGGGGTTTGTGCGACGATCCTCACCTTGAGAACAATATAATGGCTTCTCCCTCACGCTTCAAAGTGACTACAAATATTATACGGTAATAATCAGTTTAAATATTTGTTGGCACATATATTTCGTTCTTAGGCATGTATTATATATGGTTTCCGTGCTTCAAAGTGTAATTTCTGTTTTTTTTACATTTTGACTAGGGTATCCCTTGCCATGTAAGACCATTTGCCCAAGACAAGTTTTTCCTCCATATTGAGATGCTTAAGAGCACTTACGGAGCTGGTCCAAATGATGCACCATACCTGCCACTAGTGCACACATTGAACAAGAACAACATTTCTAGAAAATGCATGGTATGATTTTGATTGCTTTCATATACACATTCTTCTTTCAACTCATAGTATATATATGTGTTACTATTGCTTACTATGTTACTATCATGTTCAAGAACAGAAGCTCCCTAGATGTGTTGTGCCTCACGTGATGGATGACTACCACGACGAGATGCACGGCTCGAAATTAATGAATGGAGCCAACTACTGAGAGACTGTGAGTGCAAGATTGGAGATTGGTGGATCTCTGTCCTACACTATGGACATGTAGAGGTTTTCCTATTCTTTAAAAAAAATCCTAAAGGAGAGGAGTACCGTGCTAGTAGTAACGATATGGTTGAATAAACAAGATGTAATATGCATGCATGATTTAGTTTAGCGAATGTTTAATTAGCCATGATCGATAGAACTAGCTAGTGTGTGGTTAATATATGTACGCATGTGAATAAACGATGTGTGTGTATATCTTATCGAAATCAATGTGGGACAAAAACGTGTTTATATAAATTGGTAATAAATGACGCTGCCGTGGCAACAAGTTTCTGTTGCCCTGGCAGCATTTTTTTACAGCTTTCAAAAAACTAGTAATGGCGTTGGACAATTCGCGACGCCAGAGAAGATTTATGTTATTACTGTCGTTACGCTATGTCACACGTGATAGCTATGGTTGATATTGCCGTTGTGTGGTTAAATCCAACACCATAGGTATACAGAATAGTCCTAGTGTAGGCTCCAATGCCACCACTATTTTTTAACACTGGCGCCATATTGGTGGCGTGGGGCTCCTACGCCAGTAAGGCTGTTTTTGGCATGCCATAGCTAGGGTTTTCTGCACTAGTGTTAGATCATTGTTTCTCTACTACTAGTGCTCGAGTGGCCTAAACCACATGTGAAGTGCTTCTCTGCTACCAGTGCGTTCAGTTTCGACAGTAACATACAGATTCCACAGTAAATTTCAGTTTCGACAGTTAAGTTCAGTGTCAACAGTTTTTACCTCATCTGTTGGAGTCAGGTGTTTTTTGGTGATGTAAATTTTACATCTACCACTTTTTGGTAATGTATTTTACAACATCTATTGGAGATGCTATTAGAATCTCACTTGAGATTAACGATGTCTTTCTTGTACTGCTTCAGCCTCGACGTCTTACAGCTCGCCGGAGCTACTCCAACGGTGGAACCATCCATCACAACAAAGCAGCACCCTGGACCCCGTCTACAGACGCCTCAGATATTCCTCCACACCTCCGACAGCCACCTCTGCCGCAACTTCTTCAGCAACCAACCCAATGATGTTGAGGTCGACACGGCTACGCCAAAGAGGTTGTACACTTGTCGCATCATTTATTACTCTACATTCATGTCGATCCATTAGGGCTATTTTGGTTCAAAGGAAAAAGTGAAGGAAAAACATAGCAATAGGAAATTTTCCTATGGTACTCACCATTCAATTATTCATGCATTTGTTTGAAAGGAATGGAGCAAAACATCCACCTGGACCTACTTTTCAAAATCCTATGCATGAAAACAAGACTAAGTGCATTAATTTGTAACTGTACACATTTTCATATGGTTTCACTTTAATTTGGCCATGTTTCTTTGCATTCTTCTGTTCTTCCAATTCCTGTGAACCAAACACCCAAGTTGACCGAAATCCCGTGTTTACAAATGCTATATTTCTCACGTGCATTCCTATCCTATTCTGGTGTTTTTCCTATCCCTGCATTTTTAGAATCCTACAAGTCAAAGGAGCCCTCACAGAATTACTTCAGTTACAGATAGGTGTCGAAGAAAACTTTGTGTGGTTTGTCCTGCTCCTACCGCGACGTCGTCCACCTCGCCTGAGCTACTCCATCGACAGAAGCATCCACCCTACCATACATCACGACTCCTGACCGTCTTTCGCTGCCTCAGATCTCCTTCCCTGCTGCCGGCACCCACCGCAACTGCGTCACCATCATCGACTCAGCAGATGAACCTGAGGAGTACACGGGTCCGCAAGAGAGGTCGCACTCTTTTGTTTCTGCTTATGTTATGCATTGCTTAATATTACCTGCTACTTTATCATCTTGTTCACCTCTTAGACTCCAAGTCAGGTCCAAATTAATGTTCAATCTTGAGTTTTAAAATGCTCGTGGGGCACATATCGAGGCAGCAATGAATAGTATCTCTATCTATTATCTAGTTAACCTAGGGTATGTCTATGTTGTTCATCTTGGGTAGGAAAAAACAGTATGTTCATCTTGGTTGGGAAACAAACAGTAAAGCAATCATCATTTGTCTTTTTATTAAATTAAAGCTATCATCAGCCTGCTATCATTGTTTTTGGATCTATCCACTGGTAATTACCATCACTCTAGATTTCTGCATGCTCCCCTTACATAATCTCACTATATTTTTTTTCGTATGCATGTCAGATATTGTACACAGTCATGCTGAACATGTAGAGAAAAAGAGAAGAGTTTTGCACGGCAATACAATGTCATGCAGACATCGCTCCATGGTGGGTGCAATGGTAAACCCTCCCCCCTCCTCCAGATTGTAATCCAAAGGAAGATATATGTTCAGAGGCGGATTTAGACGGAGCTGACCACTCCTATTTACCCCCCGAGGTGTTTGCTCTAAGTTCGCATGATGATGACATCATATATGTCATATGCTTAGTTTAGACATGTTCTGTAATGACACCTGTTTAGTTTCTATATCATATATGTGAACTATGCAATCTCATCTTTTGTAGCCAGCCATAATATATGTGCAATATGCAATGCCATCCTGTTTAGCCAGGCATCATATATTTGAATTATATCTTGCCATTCCTTTTCTTCATTACATTTCCATTTGTCGACAATGTTTGTATGTTCAACTACTCTTCCTGTGAATCAGCCATTTGAGTGGGTGATGGAAAAATCTGGAGTGAAAACAAGGTCTTCAGAGCAGATAGTGCTACCTGTCAAAGCAGATCTCTTGCTGGGTCCAGATAGCTCCTCAGAGATGGATTCAGAGACACATGACCAACCCTATTCCCCCACCGAGGTGTATGCTCTAACTAGGCATGGTTACACTGCTCATATCATGCATATGGTGTCTTGCATTGCATAGTTTCGACATCATATACACAATATTCAACACCATGTTCTTAGTTCAGACATCATATATGCGAATGCCATCTGCTTAGTATATAAATCACATATGTTAATTATATCATGTGATCCTGATTACTTAGATAACATGTATGTGAATTATGTCATGCGAACCTGTTTACTAAAGACATCTTATAATTATCTCATGCCATCCTGTTTAGTTAGTCATCATATGTTTGAATTATGTCATGCTATGCTATCTAGTTTAGATAGACATCATATATGTGAAATTATGTCATGTTATCCTTTTTAGTTAAAAAATATATATGTGAACTATTTCATGCCTTCTTTTTTCCACACTATCTATTGCATCTGTCTCTCGTACAAGGTTTGTACATTCAACTACTTTTCTTGTTTATCAGCCATTTGAATTGGAGGGGGTGATGGCTGTATCTAGCAGAGTAAAAACATGGTATTCAAATAAAACATTGCTACCTCTTGGTGGAGATAGCACCCCAGTTGTACATGCACAGGAACCAGCCCTACCACACATAACCCAGACTCTCGCAGATTGTACCCCTACTCCGATGGACAGAGAACCCAATTTAACCCCAACCCCAGCAGATAGTAATCCACTTCCAGTTGACATAGCACCATCTCCAACACAGAGCTCCCAAACAACAACAGTTACTAAGGTAGCTCCAATGCCCAAAGCGTCAGGACTACCACAGCGAACCCCAACTCCACCAGTTAGTACACCTATTCCTGTGGACGAAGCACAACCAGCCATTCGTAGTTTAGCATCTATCGCATTTGATGTTGTTAAATCCTATGAGCGTATCTTCCCATCATGGAAATATTATACTGAAGATGAAGGAAAAAGCCAGTTTGCAGGTGTTCGTCCATGAGTTATGTGTAAGTAATGTTATTCATGGCAATTACTTTGCTTTATACCATACATTCTACCTCCATGCTGGTTATAATACATCAAATGTTCCCATTTTTCTCTATAGAGAAGGACCGATTTGGAAACTCAGGATGAGGTAACCTGTGCTAATACCTCTGCTATCTTCAAGAATGCTTTGTGGCAATATCGGAATTACCTGAAGAATATGTACTTCACTGGCAAGGAAACTCATCAAATTCCCTTACTTTCTCCTGAGACACATTTACGGGACGATGACTGGGAACGCCTTGTTCTGTACTGGCCCCAAGGCAAGAATGTGGTAAGGTCTACGAGATCATTTTTTATTTTGAAGTACTATATGCCTGCGTCTTACTGTACTCTGTTCGTGTAGAACAAGTGCTTAAACCTGAAGAACAAATGTTCTCATTTAAGATTCCATTGCTATGGTGCATACTTCTTTGCTACTGTATCACTATATTTACTCATACAAACTTATTTTTAAATTGAAGGATCCAATCAAAACTCCAATGGCACAACAGGTATGTTTAAACATGTTTCTTTAACTGGTTTGCTCTTCTAAATTGCTCTGTTGATTTCAATTTCAATTGTGTATACAGTTGACTTCTCATATCATGCACATTAGTAGCATCACAACAGAGCCAATAGTGTTGTTGTACATGTATACCCGTGGTACCCATCTGAAATCTTGTTGTGCCGTGTAGTTTCCCACACTTGTATTCTTTCAATGCTGCTTTGTCTTGAACTGATATGATTTGAACCGTGTCTCTATTTTGATTTGGCAAGACAATGTAGTGACCACAACACATAGATATATGTTTGTTTGATGCTTTTATTATGTACTACTTAGCAATAGAAGACTTGGTAGTTTAATCATGTCCACCTTACTACTGAACTGGTTCATCGAAATGAGTTTCATATACTACATTCTAAACATGTTATGTGTCTGCTTGTTTCTTCTTTTAGAATCTAACAGAATATTGGGGAAGAGTACCTTACTAAGCAATGGTAAAGGAAGTAATGCAGATAAGGTTCAGGATAGTGAGACATCCTTGTTGGTCTCCAACAAAGCTGATAAAACAGCTAAGCAAAACTATCTTGAAGACAGTGAGACAACCCGAAAGTCCTGTCTTCATGTAGTGTTCGAGTTACTGGCCACTACCGCTGGCACAAGCTCTTCAAACTCACTGTCTGAATCAGTTCGGTTTCTTGAGTCTCAACTACAAGCTGAAAGACATCGATCAGTTGTGCTGCGACAAGAAGCCGAAGGACTGAGGAAGTCCCTGGAGAATGCAGATGCATAGTTTCTGGTGCAACAACAAGCGTTGGAGGATTTTAGCGCCAAACAGGAGAAAGCTAATAAGTTTGCTAAGCTTATTGCCAGCATGGTGGATACCCAGGATAACGTTTCTTGAGCTCTTCTGAAGTTGTTTTTGTTATGGACTTGTTTTGCTGCCGCATTTATTTGCACTGGTGGCCAATTTAGACGCCCAGTGTATGTAATATGCTGCTTTGTTCCCTATATTTGCACTAGTGGCGAGCTTTGATGCCGAGTGGATGTAATATGTGTAATAGCCATAATAGCCTAGCGTAAGTTGCTTACTTATTTATTTCCTTATTGTCTTGTTTATTTGTTTGGTTGTAGTCACCGCAGTTCTTTTTTCGCGGTTTGCTAGTGGCCACAATAAAATATATTTTTAAACTAGGCCACAATAACCATGGGCAACATACGGACCGTTGTAACCATGGTCCCGCTACGCTGTAGTGACCATGGGCCTTCTACGGGCCATAGAATCAATGGGCCTTCTACGAGCCATATGATCGATTGGCTAAACATGGGCCGTACTTATTCGTGGACCATTAATGGATCGCTATATGGGCCATAAATGGGCTAGAATCGTCAGTTTATGGCCCGAGCATAACGGGTCGTTAATAGGCCGATATGTATAACGGGCCTAATTCTATCGACAGGCATAATGGGTTGTTATTGGGCCATATTTGATGACGCTATGAAACAGCCCAACGGGTTAACGGGCCACAAACGGGCCGACTGTAACCATGGGCTGAATTTGGCCCACAAGCGAAACAGGCCAGTAACGGACCGTAAGTAATCAAATGCTGGAAGTGAGCCCAAGAATAAATGGGCCCTTAGAAGGCCGAAAGATAACATGGGCTGGAAACGGCCCAATGGAATAGTGGGCCGTTAATGGGTATAAAGCGATATACTGTTCATTTTGGGCCAGTTTCACCACGGGCCTTTATTGGGCCCAGAGTTACAAAGGGCCTCATATGGGCCGAAAGACGTCATGGGCCATACATGGGACGGAAGTTAAAATGGGCTAGAATCATATTGGATGGCCCAGATGATGCTACTAGGCCTAATTCGAATAGGCCATAACGGGTCGTGAGTTAGCGGGCTGTAAATGGGCTATATGCGAACAAGCTGTTAACAAGCTTTTTGTGGGCTGGGCCGCTTCCTTTTGACCAAGTCAAATGGGCTGGCCTTTTGACCTGAATGGGCCGCTGTTGGGCCGAGCCACGTGTCGACGTATCATAGGCACATCCTGTCGATTCGCTTGATGACATCTATCCCAGCACGGAGCTGACACGTTGTTCCCCCGGCGAATGAGAATTTTACACGTGGAAAATCCCCATTGGTCCGGGCTATTAACGGGTTATCGGATCCAAACCAAAACCCGATAGCTTAACGGCAACCCGTTATGGTGGATGCCACGTGTCGGTTACCCTTGACGAAAACACTTCCATGACGCGCCATTTATCGTCATGGAAGTGGACACTTTCGTGATGAAAATTTTGGTATTGTCATGGAACACTTCTACGACAGCACAGGTATGACTATCTTGATTCTGTCATAAAATCGTCATGGATGTACATGCATGATAGAAAACATGACCTACTATGACAAACACGTATCATCACGGAAGTGGTTTTTTTTGTAGTGTATGTTGTTATGAATTACAAAAACCACTCGGGGATTAGTTGCACTTTCAATCTCCCACTTTTTGGTAGCTGATGAAAACATATAGATCAAAGCTTTGACAAATGATTAAATGAATGAAATACATCGTCGCTTTGAGAAGTATGTGATAAAAAAGAGCTCCCCCTCAATTTGTGCATTATTAAGAATTTGCGTTTGAATACAAATGCACAATAATCGATTAGGATCATGGGTCACTCTTCCATGTCACATACATCTTGGTGGAACGCACAAAATGATATGAGTGAAATAACAAGGGCGAATCACCAAAGACATAAGTGAATGATCATACACAAGTAAAGATAGAGATAATCATTAAGCACACTTGAAGCATAGTATGATCAATCACACAAGACAAACATAGTATCTCACATACATAACAAACAAAGTATCACGAATCAAGAGGAAATAGAAGCAAGAACTCAAGAAAAACAACGAGCAAAAGCGAGACACTCTCTCTCAAAGCCTAATGATCTATACAATTTCTCCCCCTTTGGCAACAAGTACCAAAAAGTTCGAAAAAGGTATAGAGCTATGCGTTTCTGTAGGCACTCGGCAGCTCCTCAAGGTGACTTCTGGCTGGTGGCTCCGGTTTGTGTAGATGGTGTGGAGAGAAGTGCATCCGTGAAGGCTTCAGCTGACGTCTGCTGGGTTGGTGGAGTAGAAATTGGAGGTGACACAATAGCAGTAGCAGCAGGTGAAGAGTGAGTGGTCCTCGTGTCTACAACTGGCAGGGCTGAAGATCTGGGTGCCCTTGGCATAGTCTGGAACCTCTCAGACGTAGCTCACTCATCTTCACCATCCTCTTCAGCGGCTCTAGCAGCATCAACACCTTCCTTCTACTTTGTCACAACTGATTGTACCTCGGTGATCTTCACATCAAGATCATATATCTTTGCTTCAACCACCAGCTCTAAGCTTTTCTCGTTCTTGGAAATGTTTGCCAAACTTTTCTCAATCCTCAGTGTGGCTTCAAGCAGATATGTCATTTGATCATTCTTCGTCATGAGGTTTGCTATGGGAGCATTGGATGTTGTTGCCTCTTGAGCTGCTCTTGCTGCTGCAGCTGCCTGGATCTCTTCTTGAGCTTGTGCAGATGAGGGATGGGAAGGGGCCATCACTACAATGTTGTCCTCAAACTCAAAATGAAGTGGAAGGTGCTCATGATCAAGTAGATAAGTGCTCGTTCCAACCTTGGAGTTGATGAGCATCTGAATATGTGCAGCATATCCACATGATCTCTTCTGATCAGCAGTTGTCCTCTTGATTGTCTCAACTATCAAAATCATGACCTTGAATTTCTGTGGAGTGTCAAACAGATGGAGCAAGTTGATGGAGTGGCCACGGATCATCTTATCATCTCCAGACTTGGGAAAAAGAGTGTGCCTCAAGATAGTATTTGTGGTGGCCAAACCAGCAAGAAAATGCTTCACTGAACCAAGCTTATGTGTTTCAAGATCTTTCTTGCAAATAGGCTTGTACATATTAGCCATGGAGTTGCGGTCCATCCTGGGCTTCCCATAGACATCAATATCATTCTCTTCTTCCTTAGGAGCACTAAGAAGTTCAACCCACTCAGAGATAGTTGACTGGTATTTGGAACCCTCGGTCATCCATGCAATCCTCCCATCTGGATAGAAATGAGATGTGGAGTAGAATTGCATAATCATCTCATCGTTCCATTTGGTGAGCTTCTTCCCAACAAATGCATCCACTCCTGCAAGCCTGAAACTCTCATGAACATGGGGGAAGTGATCCTCATTGGCATCAATGTACTTCCAATCCACCCACTTCATGTCACTGACTATGGGCTTCTTGTCAAGCAACACAGTCTCATAGAAATCGTGTTGTTCTCATGTGTGAAAGCGGTAATCACAAGCAGTCCTCCTCCTGACAGAGTAGGGATCAGACATCCTCCACGGATGGAAACCCTTATCCTTCCTGAGCATCATGTTCTCAGCTATTGGATGAGCATTGTCATGATCTGGAATCTTGGGCTTTTAGCTTCCTGAGCACTAGTGGCTCATCATCAACTTCAACCTCAGGCACTGGGGCCTTGTTCTTCTCTGCAACAGATATGTTCCTGGTTAACCTCTTAGGAGCAGGTGCTTTGGGCTTGGAGGGAGCAGCAGACTTCATAGAATCTGACATGAGCTTTTGAGTCTTTGCTGGAGGTGTTGGTTCCTCCTCCTCTTCCTCCTCATCATGATCATCTTCTACCATGGAGGGCTTGCCAATTACTCGTGCAGTTGTCTTCCTAGCCCTTTTCTTCTTCTTGCTGGCATCAGCATCTGCATCACTTGGCTCCTCAAGAGTGAATGTCATAGTTTCTCTTGGAGCTGAGGCTTTGTCTGCCTTGGACAGAGGAACCTTCCTCACAGCTGTTCTCTCCTTGGCACTTGGCCTGGTGATAGTACCATATTCTTTCCTTATCATAGCCTTCTTCTTGGATGTGGCCTCACTTGCCACAAAATCTTCATCCTCACCATCTGAGGTTCTTTTATTTCTTGTTTCGGTGGCAGGCTTTGGAAGATCTAGAGAGCTTCTGATGCCTTCATAATAACTCTCAGCTGGACTGGATCCTTCACTAAGATCCACATTCTGCTCTGACTCATTCTGGCTGTCACTTGCACCTGACATCTTGCATATAGACCTTGTGAATAGATAGGTATGGGCAAAGTAGATGAGTTATCACAAAAACCAGATGATTTTTCAAAAATTTGAGTTCAAATCTTAGTTCTAGGTTTTCACAGAATGCATTTCGGAGCTACCGAGTTGGTCATTTCGGTGATACCGAAGCACTCAACAGAGCCAAAGCACACCATTTCGGTCAGACCGAGATGTGGTTCGGTGTCTCCAAGTTGCTAGAATTTCACTGAAATTTCACTTTTGGTCTCACCGATTAGCACCGCTCGGTGGCACCAAGTTGTACTTGTGCAATGGCCAGAGCCAAATCGGTGGAACCGAAAATTCCTAATCGATCGGTCTGAGATGCTTTCGGCGGAAACCTAAACCTAAATTTTTTGCTCGAATCTATTTTAAGGAACTAATCAGGTGGATAGAGGAATCTCATTCGTGGCAAGATGCATGGCAAAAACCCTTGTGCATTGAATTGGAAAAGTGAAGCACAAGGGGATTGAATCTCACCCTAACTTGGCGGAGATCCTCTACGGCAGGGCAGATTGCCGTTGACGGCGATGGAGTCCTGCGGCGAGGGCACGCTGGTGACGAGGGCGACGATCCAGAGACCAGGAAGACGACAGCAATAGGGTGTGGACTCACGACGTTTGAAGAAATTTTCAACGTACAGTCGCGCTGGATATATATACCCGTGTGCTGTCGGTGGCACCGAGTGGAACAAATCGGTGGCACCAAGACGTGCAACTGCGTGCAGTTATAGCAAATCAGTGACGCCGAGTTGGTCTAATCGGTAGCACCGAGATGAAAACCTAGATCAATCTAAATGATTTTGGTCTGACCGAGTTTGAGTGAGCTGGTCCAACCAAAATGCATAGAGAAGGTTTTGGAGGTCAGCCCTAATCGGATCGGTGGCTCCGAGTGCTCCTCACCCGGAGGGTCCGAAAAAGACTTGTTCAATTTTTGTGATATAGCATGAAAAGAATTTGAGACAAGAAAGAATAGATAGCTAGAGAAGGTTCTTAGGCATTCTTGTACATCCACTTGGCCAACAAAAACCAAGACAATCAAAACAACAAATGGATGTCCTCGAATGGAGAAAATATGCAACCAACATGCTCACACATTAAAATAGCAAATGAAGTATGTGTCAAACATGCATAACCAATTCTAGTATCTATCAAGCAATTGGCTATGACTAGGTCATCTATATTTGAGTATATTGACTTAGGAGTCAAATGAGAACATTTGATCATAGGTCATACTCATCGTTTAAGCACAAGTGGGGTTGCCACTTTTACATAAAGCATTAATGTGTTCACACCATTAGAGTTGCTTTAGCTCAATTTTTAGAGCAAAGCTCCCCCTAGATGTGATATCCCCCCAAAGAGGGATGAACTAACCTTGGGTTTTGTCGATGATGACTTCATGTAGATAGTGAAGATGTGGATGCTCAATGTTGATGTAGATCATCAAGAGTTTGGAGCAATCCTTTTTAGTTTTGCACTTTCAATACCTACGTGGGTTAGTCCCACAAGGAACATACAAGGATATCCATAGACATAGAGTGAATTGCACATATGATGATGCCCATGAAAGCATTAGGTTACCTTGTCCCTTTGTCTTACCAACAAGAGGGTTTGTGACTCATGAACTAGTGCAGGATATGAAAGTTGATTACACAAGTCCTTGCCAAAATGAATATGAGTGAAGTATGTTGGCGGAGTCACCCTCAAGAACACTCTAGTTCTTCTTCTTTGGGACCCACATCAACTTGATGGGAATCCTTGGAGTTGTAGTTGAACTTGATGAAGTAGATCTTGACGTAGTCTTGGGACCCCACTTGACCATGGCTTTAGGAGCTTCTTCAAATGAGTCAATCTCCTCTTGAAGCTTGTCTTTGTCTTTTAGCTTGTGGTCTTGTGGTGGAAGATCATCTTGTGCTTGTGTTCCCTCAAAAGTAGTGGGGTCATACTTCTCTTGTTGAGGAACAAACTTTGTCTTGGGGTATTGATCTTCTTCCCATTCAACTCCATTGGCATTGAACTTTTTTTCAAAACCAACACCTTGACTCTTCCGGTGTGTTCTTGCTTGCGTACAATCTCCTCGAATTGCTTACTCCCGGCAAGTCTCTTGTAAACACCTTTGTCTATAATTCCCTTCAATAAGCTATTTTCTTGCTCAAGTGTAACTTGGCTAAGAGAATCATTAGTGGAATCAAGAGAATTACTAGAAGCAACAATATTGGATTTAGCATGGTTATTGTTACTGCTAGAAGAAGAATCTTTCTTGCTCTTGTTACTAGGTTTAACTTGTGGCATGTAAGTAGACAAGAGGAGATGTTTGGCAATGTAAGAAGAACTCTTCTTTCGAAGATCATCATTGATTGCTTTTAGGAACTCATGCTCTTGCTCTAAATTTAGATTCTCGAAGCGTAGCTTCTCATGAGTTCTTAGGAGCTCTCTATGATCCTCTTGAGTTGTTTCATGAGCTAACTTAAGAGTGTTTAGTTCTTTAGTTAGACGCTCAATCTCCTTCTTATCATTGTCATTCGTTTCATCTTGATTAGAATGATTACTAGCAAGTTCATTATAGATCACATCACTAGTTTTGTTAACAAGTAAATCATCATCACCTAGCAAATCATCTTCATCACTATTGAAATCAAGATACTCGGGGTGTGATACCTTGGGGCCTTTAGCCATGAAGTATCCTCCAATTCGTTCATTTGGTGAATCAAATATGTCGTGGGAGTTGGATGACACTAGAGCAAGACCAGCAATACCTTCATCTTGAGTATATTCGGAGTTGGAGTGATAGCTTCTCTCCAAGTAGTTGTCGATGAGGGTGTCCGGGATTATGGGGTCCCCGGGTTGCCGATCTAACCCTTGTGGGCAGGATAGGTGGGCCGCTCCACAATTATTATTGGAAGGCCGAACTACAAGGTGACCCCGTGTACAGGAAGGAAACCTCCGAAGCCTTGGTGTGTCCCCCAAGTCATGATGGAAGAATCGGCATGTTTATTCCCTGATGGTAACCGACTATGTGTAACCCTAGGTACCCCTGGTGTCTATATAAACCAGAGGGTTTAGTCCATAGACGCAAGAAGAAGAACCATCATCCAACTCATCTAGGGTTTAGTTCATCTGATCTCGTGGTAGATCGACTCTGTAACCATTATACACACATCAATATAATCAAGCAGGACATAGGGAATTACCTCTTCGAGAGGGCCCGAACCTAGGTAAATATTGTCCATGTGTCTCCTGTTCCCCATTGATCCAAGATCCACAGCTCGGGACCCCCTACCCGAGATCCGCTGGTTTTGACACCAACATTGGCACTTTCATTGAGAGTTCCGCTGTGGGATTGCCATAGGATCGATGGCTCACCTGATCATCAGCAATGGCGTATGCAACAGGGATGTCTTCGTCCTCGGACAAATCTTCGTGTTCGGCAGCATCATGTTGCACGCTGATCCGACTGGCCACCTCGGCCAAGTCAGAAATTTTGCCCCCGGTTAGGAGATCAGGTTTGAGAACCTAGAGTTCATCGCCGACCCCTGGGGAGATCTTATTCTGACAAAGTTCTCAGCTGCCTTGAAGAGCCTGCAAACCCCGACGCCTTAACTTCGGGAACGGCGAACCCCACAGCTGAAGCTGTCTCCACCTTGGATCCCGCTTTAAAACCCAGTCCAGTCGATGCGCCCAGACCAGCTTTGGCCGAATATTGCCCGGGCGTGACTTCGAACGCCCCTGGAATAGCAATACTGCGGGTCGACCCCAAGTACTCCAGGAGCATGGACGCAGCAAACCCTTCATCATTGAACGAGATACTAGACTGGATCCAAGCCGTGGGGATTTCTGATGGCCAATCCTCGTTCTATGACCAGATCAGGCTTAGACCTGACGACAGGGACATTTACATCCCGCCTATCACACACCTAGTCCCCACCATCGAAGACATGGCTGAAGGCTTGCCCTCACAATCACTAGAGCTAAAAATGGATTATGTTCGGATTTCTGATCATCAGGTCCAAGCCGCTAGCTCGGAATTTGATTTTCGTCCCGGGAAGAGCCTAGGATCAAGCCCCGATTCAACGCATGACCTTGAGTCCATGCAACTGTGCCCGGTTGACAGTCCGGATTCTGAGCCCGGTGCGCCGAATTTCGTGATGGAGCAAGACACCGTCGCCAAAACTCCGGACTCACAACCTATTGGGATGCAAAGTTTTTTCCCACCCACCCCCCAAGTTGAGTACTCCCCAAGCAACTCAGGGAAGCCCGGCATATGGGATCTAATGTATGTAAAGCAACAGCCTGGAGAAACGGTTCACCACTTCTGGGCCAGATTCCTCCTCGTCAAAAACAGAATGGCGGACTGCAGTGGCCAGGAAATCATAGCAACCTTTCGGCATAACTGCCAAGATGAAGGAATCTTAAATAGCCCTCGCCTGTCACCATGTTCAAAACTTTGCCGAGCTATCGGATCTGGTACGCAAAAACTGCGCCATGGAATGCGCCTGACAGGCTCAACAGATGCGCGTGGAGTCAATCCATGCCGAGGAACCCAGAAGAGCTTGGGTGAAGCACGCGCACCCACGCCGGTTGACCGAACACGTGCCCGCCGAGAAAAAGAATAAACCTCTCACAGGATCCAGAACAGTCCTCGACGAGCTACTGGACAAACCATGCGCCATACACTTGGTCCTATTGAATACAAACCCAACCCACAGCCTTCGAGCTTGCTGGGTGGTTAGGCAAGTCGCAAAGAGTGGAGAGGCTATCCTTGGAGTCTCACCCTCCAGCAGACGTTCAACAACACCCCCGGACAATGACACTGAGATCCTGACGATCTACGAGACGTTTTCTTCAAAGAATCACAGGAAAAGAGCCCTTCGAGAGCTCGGTCATATCCACCAGGTGACAACAATGACTTCATGGATGGATACACCAATCACCTTCGACGAGGAAGACGAGCCAAGGGCCCGCCCCGTCCGAGCACCCACCGCCCTAGTCCTTGATCCCATAGTGGATGGCTTTAGACTCTAGAAGGTGCTAAAGGATGGGGGCAGTGGTTTAAACCTCATTTACGAGGACACCCTGGACAAAATGCAATTCGACAGATCTCGCGTCGAACAAAGTCACACCACCTTTCGAGGGATCATCCCCGAAAAACAGGCTCGTTGCACCGGACGAGACACTCTGGATGTAGTATTCGGCACTCCCAAGAACTACAGGTCTGAGGAACAACTCTTCCACATTGTGCCCTTTCATAGCGGTTACCACGCCCTATTGGGGCATGACGCATTCACAAGATTTCAGGCTATACCACATTACGGGTATATGAAGCTCAAATTGCCAAGGCCCAATGGCGTGATCACAATTACAAGCAATCCGGATAGAGCTCTTCGGGCCGAAAACAAAACAGCATCGCTCGCCCTCGAAGCACTTTCCGAGGCTCTCACAGCCAAGGAATTAATCACACTCCGCTCAATGGTGGATTAGGAAGATGTAATCCTTAGTAAGCTGCCCAAATCCACATCCTTCAAACCAGCAGACGAAATCGTCAAATTTCAAGTGCATCCAACGGACCCCAACAAAACAGCGTCCATTGGAGCTCAACTGGACCCTGCGGTTGATGAAGCACCGCGCACGTTCTTTCATGAAAACTGGGACATATTTGCCTGACATCCCTCAGGTATGCTAGGAATCCCACGAAGACCTAGTGGAGCATAGCCTGAACATAATCAAAGGCTTTAAGCCAGTCAAACAGGTGCTACGCTGATTTTCCGAACCCAAGCATCAAGCTATGGGTGAACAACTAGCAAAACTACTCGAAGCCGGATTCATCCGAGAAATCAAACACCCTGAGTGGTTGGCAAATCTGGTCATGGTGCCCAAGAAATACGAATCCTGGCGGTTGTGCATCGATTTCAAAGACCTAAATAAAGCCTGCCCTAAGGATCCCTTTCCCTTACGTCACATAGACCAGATCATCGACGCCACCGCCGGACACGACTCACTGTCCTTCCTCGATGCCTACTCCGGAGACCATCAAATCAAAATGAAGGAGTCCAACCAAGCCACAACCGCCTTCATCACCCCCTATGGGCCATTCTGCTTCAACACAATGCCCTTCGGGTTAAAAAATGCAAGTGCCAAATACCAACGCATGATTCAGACATGCCTAGAAAATCAAATCGGCAAGACAGTCGAAGCATACGTGGACGATGTGGTCATCAAGACGAAATAGGTTAGCCAGTTGGTGGATGACCTCCGCCAAATCTTTGGTAATCTATGGGCTTATGATATACGGCTCAATCTGGACAAATGCGTCCTCGGAGTTCCCGCAGGTAAACTCCTCAGATTTATTGTCTCCCATAGAGGAATGGAGGCCTATCCGACTAAATCCAAGCCCTATCCCAACTAGCAACCCCTACGGAGCTAAAGCATGTTCAAAAACTGGCGGGAGGCTGTAAGGCGGCTTTGAGCCACTTTATCTCCCGCCTTAGTGAAAAGGCACTGCCGCTCTTCAGACTGCTCAAACGGACCAAAAATTTCGAGTGGACCGATGAAGCAATGGCCGCATTGGAAGAAATTAAAACATTATTGGCTGGCAATCCTATACTAGCAACACCCGGCATAGGTGAACCAATGCTGTTATACGTCTCGGCCACAAATCAAGTGGTTAGTGTGGTTCTCGATGTTGAACCAAAGTCGGAGGGTCACAAGTTCCGGGTGCAGAAGCTAGTCTACTACGTATCATAAGTACTCACCCCGTGCAAATCTAGGTATCCACATTACCAGAAGATAGCCTACATAGTTTTCATGGCATCCCGAAAGCTCCGACACTACTTTCAAGAGTGTTCGGTCATAGTGGCATTTGAAGTACTACTGAATGACATAATTAACAACAGGGACGCCACTGGCCGCATTGCCAAATGGGCAATAGAGCTTCTTCCTTTCAAAATTGTGTACAAACCATGCTGAGCTATTAAATCTCAGGTGTTGGCCGATTTTCTCGCCGAATGGACAGAAGCCGAGCTCCCCAGAGAATACAGTACATACTCACATTGGACTATGTACTTCGATGGCTCCAAGATGCTTGCCGGACTGGGGGCTGGAGTAATCCTTACATCCCCCACTGGCGACAATATCCGGTACGTATTGCAGATCATGTACACTGATTCCAACAATGTGGCCGAATATCAGGCTCTATTGCATGGACTTCAGATGGCAACGTCAATGGGTGTACAATGGCTGGAAGTGCGAGGAGATTCTAACCTCGCCATCTCTCAAGTCAACGGCGAATTCTATGATAAAGACCCGAAGATGGCAGCATATCGAAATGTCGTCATCAAAATATCCATCCGGTTTGAGGGGCTAGACTTCCACCAAGTCTCCAGAGACAGCAATCAAGCTGCTGACGTCCTCGCCCGCATGGGCGCTGATATGTCTACAACGTATCTATAATTTATGAATTATTAATGCCATGTTTACAATAATTTTATATGGTTTTGGTATGATTTGCATGGAATTAACCCGGACTGACGCTGTTTTCAGCAGAACTCTGTGGTGTTGTTTTTTGTGCAGAAATGAAAGTTCTCCAAATGAGCTGAAACTTTTTGATGTTTTTTTTTGGAACAAAAGAGGCACTAGAAGCTTTGTGGGAGGGACAGAAGAGCCATGAGGTGGGCACAACCCACCAGGGCATGCCTGGAGCCCAACCCGTGTGTAGATGGGTTGTGCTCACCTCGAGGCCCATCTTCACGTGAAACCGATGGCAAAAAATCCTATAAATAGAGAAACAATCAGAAATAACCCTTGATCAGAAGTTCCGCTGCCGCAAGCCTCTGTAGCCACGAAAAACCAATCTAGACCCCGTTCCGGCACCCTGCTGGAGGGGGAAATCATCACCGGTGGCCATCTTCATCATCCCGGCGGCCACCATGATGAGGAGGGAGTAGTCCACCCTCGGGGCTAAGGGTTTGTTCCAGTAGCTATGTGTTTAATCTCTCTCTTGTGTTCTTGAGATGGCACGATCTTGATGTATCACGAGTGTGGGAGTCATGGACTAAGGGGTCCTCGGGGCGACGGCCCATTGTGCATGGGCCGGACTGGTGGAGCCGTGTGGTGACAAGAGACCTGTGAAGCCGTGGTGTGCCCTCCAAGTCAAGGGTGGACGAGATCTCTTTCCCTTTTGTTGTAATCTATCTTCGGTAACCCTAACCCTATCGGTGTCTATATAAACCGAGGATTGTAGTCATTAGGGGGAGAGCTATTTTCATCCCCTCGTAGCCTAGGGTTTAGCTCATACTGATCTCGAGGTAGATCTACTCTGTAAACCACGTTATACAATCAATACAATCAAGCAGGACGTAGGGTATTACCTCTTCGAGAGGGCCCGAACCTGGGTAAACACTGTGTTCATCGTCCCTTGTTACCCATCGATCCTAGATCCATAGCTCGGGACCCCCTACCCTGAGGTCTGCCGGTTTTGACACCGACATTGGTGCTTTCAATGAGAGTTCCGCTGTTGGATCACCGGAAGGATCGATGGCTCGCTTAGTCCTTGGAGAGGACATCAGTTCCATGGATCTCTTCGTCCCTGGACAACTCTTCGCTTTTGGCAGAATTGTACTGCACGCTGATTCGACCGGCCATCTTGACCAGGTCGACAACTTCGCTCCCGAACACTGGATTTGATTCGGCAATCTGGAGTACGTTACTGACACGCGGGGGGATTTGGTTTTCACCAGATTCACCACCCCTGTAGGCCTTGTCGCGCCTGCTCTGATGTACACCTCCGATCCGATCTGTGAATTGGCCCAAGTCCACCAAACGGCTTTGAGCCAGGAAGGAATCCCTGAGAGAGGGAACCTTACCCCACCGTCAACCGAACTCACATCGGCGGAGGATTTATCCCCGGCCCTCGAGGCAGAACCAGAGGTCAGAAGCCAAGATTCGATCGCGGCCGAGCTCCTCCCCCACAACACCTTGCGGGCCTCGAGCCTGCACCCTGAGTCAGCGAATAGCGGCCAGGGGTCACCCCCGGCCCAAAACGACCTAACCTCAAACATTGGCGTGGAAGGTGCACAGGAGGGTCAAAGCACACCCTCAGTTTCCGAGGACAATCCGGTGCCCCTCGAGGTTTCGGTCCCGAATCCTGAAGATAGGTCCGCCCGGGACCAAGGATCGGTTGAGTCACAGACCGACCTCTGCTTCGTCACCACAAAGTCCGACCTAGAGCCCTGAAGTCTGGCAACCCTCGATATTTTGAATGAGGCACTAGACCGAATTCAGAAAATGAGTATCCAGGAGAACCTGCCCTCCGCCTTCAATCACCGACCCTTCGAGGCGTTTGACAGGGAATTTTGCGCCCCACCCACCACCCATTTGGTAGCAACTTTCAAGGATTTAACCGATATGTTAGACTATAATTCAGAGAATGCCAAATACATGGACGAGGAGGACGTAACCGCGGCTAAGGCAGAGGTCGGTCCCCCCGTCACGGGCCGCTGGTCTGCCACATCCACCTATGACATTTACATGGTGGACACCCCAAAGGACGGCAACGGCACTCCTGAGCAGGACCGAGGCAAGCCCAGAGATGAGCCTCCCAAACACCAAAAACAGCGCCGTCGATCAAAACCACGTCGAAGCCACGCAAGCAACATAGACTCGGCGGAGAATGGCACCATAAATAATACGGATGACCTCGTCGGAGACGCAGCCAATGAGCATCATCAAGATGACCCCGCGGGGCAGGAGGACCCGCTCAATCCGGAAAGTCACGAAGACTCCGAGGATAGCAACTACCTCCCACTCTCTGAAGAGGAGGCCAGTCTCGGGGAGGACAATTTTATCGTCCCCGAAGACCCTCTGGAGCAAGAACGGTTCAAGCGGAGGCTTTTAGCCACCGCCCGTAGCATAAAGAAGCAAAAATGTAAAATCAAGGCTGAACAGGACACCCTCAACGACTGGTGGACTAAAGTCCTAGCTGCCGAAGAGGGGTATGGCCGCGATCAGCCAACCAGGAGTTATCCTAAACGAAGGCTATTGCCCCAGTTCGACGACGAGGCTATAAAGCCAACACACCCGATGTATACAAACGCCGAACAGCCAGACCGACCCCCTAGTGGGCGAGACAGGGAAGCTGACAAGGCCGAACATCCAACCGCCCACCTCGCCATCACGGCAAGGATCAGGTGCGGCCCACTTACGAGTACGACCTCCGCCATGACCTAGATGCTCATGGAGGCCGTACCAGGTCCATCTACAGACCCAGAGAGGATCTGCCCGCATACCGGAAGGATACCACGATCGGTTAAACCGAAACGATAGAGTCCGGGAGGAGCAGCAGAGTAGGAGGGCCGACGACCTCCACCGCGACGTAGCCCGAGTTCGGGGCGTCGCACACCCCCTGTGCTTAACAGAGAGGGTAATGCAGCACCAATTCCCAGAAGGCTTCAAGCCTGTGAACATCGAATCATACGACGGAACAACAGATCCAGCCGTATGGATAGAGGATTTCCTCCTCCACATCCACATGGCGTGAGGAGACAACCTCCACGCCATTAAATATTTACCGCTCAAGCTTAAAGGCCCAGCTCGACACTGGCTGAACAGCCTTCCCGAAGACTCTATAGGTTGCTGGGAAGAGCTTGAGGGCGCTTTTCGAGCAAACTTCCAGGGCACCTATGTCCGGCCTCCGGATGCTGACGACTTAAATCGCATCACAAAACAACTCGAAGAATCTGCCCGACAATTTTGGAATCGATTCCTGACTAAGAAAAATTAGATCATTGACTGTCCGGATGCCAAAGCCTTGGCTGCCTTTAAGCATAGTGTCAAGGACGAATGGCTTGTACGGTAGCTCGGCCAGGACAAACCAAGAACTATGGCAGCCCTTACTTCCCTCATGACCCTCTTTTGCGCGGGCGAAGACAGTTGGCTTGCTTGCAAGAACACCAACCTAGACACACCCGATACCTCTGAGGTTCGGGACGGAAATGGAAAGCCCCAACGCAGCAAGAATAAACTCCGCCACAATGACGGCGAGGCTGAGGATACGGCAGTAAATGCCGGATTCCAAAACCAGAAGTCCGGAACCCGAAAGAAAGCCCCTAAAGGCAACAGTGATGGCCCATCTAGGCTGGACACAATTCTGGACAGACCTTGCCAGATCCACAGCACATCAGAGAAGCCCGCCAACCACTCCAACCAAAATTGTTGGGTGATCAAACAGGCCGGCAAACTCACAGCCGAAGACTCGGGCAAAAGCCCAAGAAGCAAGGACGATGACGAGCCCCGCAGGCCGAATAGTGGAGGCCAGAAACCCTTCCCTTCCGAGGTCAAGACGGTAAACATGATCTACGCAACCCACATACCGAAGAAGGAGAGGAAGCGAGCGCTACGGGATGTATACTCCATCGAGCCAGTAGCGCCGAAGTTCAATCCATGGTCAGCCTGCCCGATCACATTCAATCGCAGGGATCATCCCACCAGTATACTCCATGGAGGGTCCACAGCCCTAGTGCTGGACCCCATCATCGATGGATTCCACCTCACTAGAGTCCTAATGGACGGAGGAAGCAGCCTCAATTTGATATACGAGGATACAGTGAAGAAAATGGGTATCTATCCATCAAGGATTAAACCCAGTAACACCACCTTCAAGGGAGTCATTCCGGGAGTGGAGGCCCGCTGCACGGGCACCGTGACACTCGAAGTGGTGTTCGGAAATAAGGATAATTTCTGAAGCGAGGACTTGATCTTCGATATTGCACCTTTTCGCAGTGGCTATCACGCGGCCAAACAGCATTCGCTAAATTCAATGCCGTTCCGCACTACGCGTACCTCAAGTTGAAAATGCCTGGTCCTTCGGGCGTCATAACTATCAACGGCAACACAGAACACTCACTTCGAACCGAAGAGCACACTGCGGCCCTAGCGGCCGAAGACCACACCGGCCCATATAGGCTCGGATGCCGACCCACTGTAAGGGCCGGTGATAACAGTAAACGGGTTCGAGCCCGTCCCCCATCATGGGAACCCGCATGCGTTCGTCGCAAATAGGGATACGAACCCCACGGCACACCCACATTCTTCACGCTCCATGTGCCTCGTCAGCACAACTTCGCACTCAAAATACCATGGGCAGCCATGAGGTATACATTAATCTGAAGTACATGTTCGGTTAAACCGAACTTCGGAATTAGCTCGTCTTCGGACGACCCGGGGACCAATTCCGGATACCCCCAAGTTTAAAGCTTCATCGGGAGGGTCCTCACCCATCAAGGTCTCATTGAAGGTCCCGACCCCCACCTATCAGAAGCAAAGGCGCAGACGTGCAGCAGGGCACAGTGAAGGCTTCAACTCACACATCAAGGCCCTGCGTCAACCTTTACTCTGTAAATTTTCTTTTTCTTTCTCTCTTGCAAGTACTGCCTTCGCAGTTCGAATTGTATGGTTAGACATCTTGAGCTTACGAGAAATAATAAAAATACCCTTTATGGTGTTCGGATATCTGCATCTTGCAATTTTTCTGTCCCTTTCCGATTCTCTCCTCACTCTTCAAATAGCCCGGCATGAAAATATATTAATCAGTTACGAGTTTGATTTATACATCAGCTCAATATCTTTAAGTCCGGCACCGTTTCCCGCTAGGTGTCCGGCGTCTCGGATATTGCACTATATGCATCTGTTCCGAACTATGTCTTGGGTGAATAGTTGGGTTGCTCGGCTCCTGTGTTTGCCCCTTATGTTCCGCTTGTTCGGCTAAGAGGGCAAAGGGAGAACCCCTGCGATCGTACTACTGGTTCACCCGGTCAAGTACCTCAGGAGGAAAAAGTTGAAAACTGATCGTCATAGTAAGTGCGAACGGGTCTGCGATCCGATGACGAGGTTGGACTCTAAAAATCATTGGCGATTTCGCCGTGTCACACAAAGGGTTCGTCTTAACACAAACCATGTGATCGGAAAGGGCAGGCTCCGACCCCCAAGTATATCACAAATACACCGGAGGCTAGTCCCTAGTCCCCACCGTCAAGCTCCTAAGGCTAAGTGAAAGCAGTAAAATCGAATAGTCTGATCGCCTGGTTTCGTTCCCGCACTACCGCCTCTGGGCACCAAGACGTTGGCTAAGGGTAATAGTGCGGAAACAAAACACCCTTTGTGATATTCACTTGGGGGCTGAAGCCGACGACTGGTAGCTTTCAGAACTAAACATACGGCCACATAGGAGTCAAAATTTAATCACTAAGTTCGCCGGGCGCATAATAAAGCATAAATCCCACTTGGTACAAGCGTGCTACATCTACTCAAGCATTACATTTTTTGAACACTGGCCCTCTATCGCCCGCGCTCCGGTCATCACCTGCACGAAGTATTGCTCGGGACGGCGATGCTCCTTCCCCTGGGGCGGAGGACCAGTGGCCATCTCCATTGGATTAATCCTTGGCCAATGAACCATGGTCTTCGCAAATGCGAGCCTCGCCCCCTCAAGGCACGCTGACCGCTTCACGGCGTCAATCCGGAGCGGCGCCTCCCGCAGCCTTTGCACAAGGTCGAAGTAGGTGTTCGGAATGGGCTCGGCCGGCCACAGGCTGACACAGAGGTCCTTCAAGGCCAGCTCGAACATCCGATGCATCTCCATCAGCTGCTTCATTTGATCGCTGAGGAGGGGAGGACGCTCGGAGTCCGTAAACTGTGACCAAAAGAGCCGCTGCGTGGAATCCTCCTCGCGAGTGGCATAGTGCCTCACCGCGGCCGCCGCATTCTTCGGGAGTTCAGCGAAGACGTCTGCGGAGCGCCAGACCCTCATCAGCAGGGCGAATCTGTTGCCTTCGAACACACTCTGCAATAAATATTTCTTACCATTCGCAATTTGTGCGGCTTGCCGAAGCTCCTCCCGGACACCTCGGTCGTCACTCCTTGCCTCCTGGAGCTCTTTCTCCGCCTTGGACAGACGGGTGGATTGCTCCTCCCGCCCCTTCTCAAGGGCCTCAAGCTTCTCAGCGGCATCCTGGAGCTCCCCTTGGACCTCGGTTACCCGAGATTCATGCTGCTTAGCAGCACGCTTGGCCTGCTCAAGCTCGTACACCGCCCTCTCAGCGACTGTCCTCTTCTCGGCCGCCTCGGCCTCAGCTTTCTTAAGGGCCTCCTTTAAGCCCTCGACCTCGGTGGCAGCAGCTGCAAGATCATCAGGATAAAGGATCAGTCAATGGTCCGGCCAGTCCCTATCTGGCAAATACACATCTTTTTACATAGCTTACCTTGCACTTCGTCAAGCCGTTTGTTGACAAGGTCCAGCTCTTGATCGGAAAGCTTGAGCTTCCGATCCATCTCCTTTAACACCGCAGCATTAGCAGCTGTGGCCACGGAAGATGCCTGCGTTAGCATCAGAAATGTTGACATTGTTAACCGACCTACCGAATTTGATCCTCTGCAGGTCTCTTCGAAGATCCTGGCAGAGTCTGGGGGGCTGCTATGTATGCGGCCTACTTGAACTAAGAACTATAACTGCATTGTGAGGAAGGATCATTACTTGACTTACCTCAAAGCCTGTTAGAAGGCCTTGGACAGCATCGTTCAGTCTGGATTGGACGGACCAAACACTCTGCATAACCGCACCCATAAGGGTGCGGTGCCCTTCAACGATGACGGAGTTGCTCACCAACTCCTCCAGCGTGTCCGGCCAGCCCACCACCGCCCGTGCGGAGGTGTTCGGCGCTGGCGTTGGCTCCCCAGCCCCCTCCCCGCTGGGAGGAATCTGGGCCGTTGAGGGCCTTGGAGGCTCGGGAGCGGTCGACGGAGGGGGTCCAGATGGCCCGGACTCTTTTCCCTCGTCGGCCAGGAGGGACGCACCCTCCTGGTCTTCGGTGACCGAGGTGTTTACCTCGGCCACTACAGCATCTACCTCCCCCTCCGTGTTCGGTGGAGGAGGAGGAGTTCTTTGGGACCGCACCTCCTCAGCCTCTTTGGGGACCAAAGGAGGCACGAAGTGCGCCATAGACCCATTGTCCGCCAGCTCGGCGGGCACAGACATCCCTTCCAAGATTTGCTCGGTGGGGCGCTCATGCGGGGGACTGCAATTCGGAGGGGTTAACCTTCAACTAAAACAAACTACTGAAAGCATAATAGCTGAAAATACAGACACCTTACCTGCTGGCAGGGGGCTTGACCCTGGATCCCTTCTTCGGGAGCTCCTCGAACGCCTCAGACTTCTTGTCATCCGAGCTGTCAGGTATAACCAGCTTAGGCCGGTGTCATCTCTTTGGGGCCGGGGAAGGTTGGACCTCCTCGGCGTCCTCAGACGCTGGCCTCCTTTTGGAGTGCGAATAGGCACTCTCCTCTTCGTCCTCCTCCTCCTCACCCCCATCCTGTACGGATGAGGCCGCAGCATCTCCGGACCGGTTGCCCGAATGGATCATGCGGCGGAGGCCCTCCCTGGCCTCCGGTGCCTCTTGCTTCTTGCCCTTCTTAGCGGGTGCCTTGTAGGGCACCACGACCAGCATCTTCTCCAGCTGCTCTGATCGGGGCCCCTCCGGCAGTGGCGCCGGGCCGCTGATCTTCTTGGCCTTGGCGAGCCAGCCCTGCAGAATCCACATAACCAGGTTAGATCGAATCTCATGTAATGTGAATATCCGAATACTCTTTGAAGAGACATGCCACTCACCTCCCTTGGGGGATTCACGGCGTCAAGACCGATGTCCTTCCCCTCGGCCGGCCACTCCTTCTGGGGCTGGAATTGTTGGCCCCATATCTTGTCAGGAGTCATGCCGAAGAGGTGCCGCACAGTGGCCGGATCCTCGGGCTCATGCTTCCACATGGGCTTGGCCCTCTCTTGGCAAGGGAGGAGCCCGCAGTGGAGCATGATCTGGAACACGTCGACCAGCTTCGTGCCGGCCTCTATTATGTTGTCGATGCACTTCTGCAGCACTTTGGCATCGGCAACACATCCCCAGTCCGGACTCTTGGTGGTCCAGGAGGCCAAACTGGTGGGGGGTCCGGACCGGAAGGTGGGGGCCGCTCCCCATGTGGCCTCCCTCGGCTCGGTGATATAGAACCACTCCTTCTGCCACATCCGGACGGTGTCGACGAAGTGGCCATCCGGCCACTGGACCCATGTCAGCTTGCTGATCATGGCCCCTCTGCAGTCCGCATGCTCACCGCCGACCACCTTGGGCTTCACGTTGAACACCTTCAGCCATAAGCCAATGTGCGGCTGGACCCGGAGGAGCGCTTCACAGACGACGATGAAGGTCGAAATGTGGAGGAGGGAGCTGGGGGCTAGATCATGGAAATCCAGCCCATAGTAAAACATTAGCCCCCGCATAAAGGGGTGCAGTGGAAAACCAAGCCCCCTAAGGAAATGGGGGAGAAAAACTACCCTTTCGCCCAGCTCGGGCGTAGGGATGATCTGGCCCTCTTCGGGGGCCCGATGGGCGACGTTGGCCGGCAAGTAACCGGCCTCCTTCAGCTTCAGTATATCCTCGTTGGTGACGGAGGAGGCCTCCCACTTCCCATTGGCGCCGAATCCGGCCATGGTCGAAGGAGGTAAAGTGGGATTGGCTATGGAAGCAGGGAGAAAGGGCGCTGGAGCTCTGAAGGATCGCGAGTGAGGAAGGTAGGAGAAGGCGTGGGATGCAGACTGTAGCTCCCCCCCCCCCCCCCCCGCTTATAGACTGTGGGCAGGCCAGAGATCCCTTTTTTCATGCCGTTGGCCTCTCGACTTCCCGATATCTCTGCAACATTATGAGCGGGGAGGGGAATCGAGATCATTAACCATATCCCCCGAAAAGCAGGACACGATCTCCACCTTGAAGGGACGTGTCAAGCATGGCGTCAGCCTCGAGTCACGCTTTGAGAAATAGTAACTGCTTGGCGTTATGGCCGGAAGCGACTCTTTGCTGAAGGAAAAAAAGTTGTCAGCTAAAGGCACTATTTGCGCTTGAGCGATATTTTTATTACTACCTTTGGTGTTAAGTAAAACAGTCGTTTCAGACTCCGAACATCACTTGGTATTGAACAGGGGGAATACTTGCTGAGGAACTCGCCCCGCAAACCGAATACTGGTCGGAATGGATACCGGATACAAGTCTCGGCATTGGAGGCAAGTTTGGGGGCTACTAAGGAAGTCATGGACTAAGGGGTCCTCGGGGCGACGGCCCATTGTGCATGGGCCGGACTGGTGGAGCCGTGTGGTGATCGGAGACCTGTGAAGCCGTGGTGTGCCCTCCAAGTCAAGGGTGAACGAGATCTCTTTCCCTCTTGTTGTAATCTATCTTCAGTAACCCTAACCCTATCGGTGTCTATATAAACCAAGGGTTGTAGTCATTAAGGGGAGAGCTATCTTCATCCCCCCGTAGCCTAGGGTTTAGCTCATACTGATCTCGAGGTAGATCTACTCTGTAAACCATGTTATACAATCAATACAATCAAGCAGGACGTAGGGTATTACGTCTTCGAGAGGGCCCAAACCTGGGTAAACACTATGTTCGTCGTCCCTTGTTACCCATCGATCCTAGATCCACAGCTCGGGACCCCCTACCGCGAGGTCTGCCGGTTTTGACACCGACAGCGAGCTTTGTTAATATAGTTGGATCATATGGTGTTTTCCCCTCTCTGTCTTGTTGTGATGAATTCAGTTTTCCCTTTGAGATTTCGTTTATCGGATTGAATACTTTTATGGATTTGAGAGCACTTGATCTATGTCTTGGCACTCAACTCGCGGATTCCCGAGGT
The DNA here is from genome assembly GCA_011799875.1 of Thinopyrum elongatum. Taxonomy (NCBI): domain Eukaryota; kingdom Viridiplantae; phylum Streptophyta; class Magnoliopsida; order Poales; family Poaceae; genus Thinopyrum; species Thinopyrum elongatum. The sequence continues at coordinate 525,958,238 of CM022303.1, read as the reverse complement.
AACAATGGGGTAATCTATGCATAGGGGTTGATGCATATTTTTGTCCTTGTTTCTCCGGTAGAAATCTTGGGGCACTCTTTGAGGTTCTTTGTGTTGGATTGAGTATTATGAATCTGAAATTGTTTGATGCATATCGCATAATCAACTCACGGATACTTGCGATGGCATTGGAGTATCTAGGTGACATTAGAGTTGGTTGATGTGTATCATATGGTGTTATTTTAGTACGAACTCTTGGTTACATCAATCGGAAAGAATAGCTTGGTGTTATTTTAGTACGAACTCTAGGATAGATTGATCGGAAAGAATAGCTTTGAGGTGGTTTTGTACCCTACAAACAATTTCTTCTTATGTTCTCCGCTAGATAGGAACTTTGGAGTGATTCTTCATCGCACGTTGAGGGAAGGTTATAAGATCCAATTATATTAGCATTGTTGAGAGATTGCACTAGCGAAAGTACAGACCCTAGGCCTCATTTTCAAGCATTGCAATACCGTTTGTGCTCCATTTTATCAATTTCTACCTTGTTGTTTTTTATTGTTCCTATTATAAAAATCAATATCTACTATCATTACTATGCTTGTATCACCATCTCTTCACCGAACTAGTGCACCTATACAATTTACCATTGTATTTGGTGAGTTGGGGACACAAGAGACTCTTTTATTTGGTTGCAGGGTTGTTTGAGAGAGACCATCTTCATCCTATGCCTCCCACAGATTGATAAACCTTAGGTCATCCACTTGAGGGAAAATTGCTACTGTCCTACAAAACTCTGCGCTTGGAGGCCCAACACGAGTCTACAAGAACAAGTTGTGTAGTAGACATCAAGCTCTTTTCTATTGCCGTTGCCGGGGATGTGAGTGCTTGAAGGTATATCTTTAGATCTTGCAATTGAATCTTTTTTCTTGTTTATCACTAGTTTGGTTTATAAAAGAAAACTACAAAAAAATGGAATTGAGGTGGCCTCATATTATTCGTCTTTATCATGTCTTTCTTGAAAATGATGGATAAGAAAATTGTGCTCAATTGATAGAAGAAGAATTCAATAAAATGTTTGGAATAAAATCTTTGAATGATGAGCATGATTGCAATGTTGCTTGTATGAATTCTTTGAATATCCATGATGCTAATGATATGCAAAGCCATAAGCTTGGGGATGCTATGTTTGATGAATATGGTATTTTTATTCCCCCCAAGTTTTAATGAGAATATTTACTATGATGAAATCATGCCTCCTATTATTGATGATTATATTGATGAAAGTGGATTTGGAGGGGTCATAACTTTATTTAGTGATGAATCCACTATTTTGGAAGAGGTTCCAATTGATTATGACAACAAAGTTGCTATCTATGATGATTATGGTGATGACAGGTATGATATAAAGAGTAATGATATCCATGAAACTTGTCATCGTGATTTTAATTCTCAATATGATTATGCCAATCAAGAATCACATGATAGTTATTTTGTTGAGTTTGCTCCCACTACTATTCATGAGAATAAATTTGCATATGTGGAGAGTACTAAAAATTCTATGCTTGTGGATCATGAAAAGAATTCTTTATGTGATAGTTATATTGTTGAATTCATTCATGATGCTACTGAAAATTATTATGATAGAGGAACATATGCTTGTAGGTATTGCAATAATATCAAGTTTCCTCTCTATGTGTTGAAAATCTTGAAGTTTTGCTTGTTTTGCCTCCCTATGCTAGTTGATTCTTGTTCCCATAAGTTGTTTGCTCACAAAATACCTATGCATAGAAAGTGTGTTAGGCTTAAATTTTCTATTCATATGCTTCATGATGCTCTCTTTGTGTTTCGATTCCTATCTTTTATGTGAGCATCATTGAAATCATTATGCCTAGCTAAAAAGGCATTAAAGAAAAGCGCTTGTTGGGAGACAACCCAACACTTTTACCTACTGTTTTTGTGTGTTCACAAGATTAATCTACTGTATTAATCATGTTTTATAGCTTTTGTTTCAATAAAGTACCAAGTGAAGCCTTTGGGATAGTGTGGATGATAGTTGACTTGATTCTATGCAAAAACAGAAACTTTTGTGACAAGTAACCGAATTGTTAAAATTACTGGAGCGTCAAAAAATTCTGAATTTTTTACAGTTGATTGATGTACAAATTTTATACGTTGTACTAAACTTTCATACTTTTTGGAGTTACATAAGTATGTCCATAATTCAGATCTTTACGTACTGTTCTGTTTTTTGACAGATTCTGTTTGCAATGCATAGTCTGCTTGTTTTATGGTTTCTGTGGCTTATATTGCTTAATATAAATTGTAGATATTGTAGGGTACAGTAGTAATTATCTGAGAACAATTACGAATCTTATCTTGACAGTACCAAAGTGAATGATTTGTCTTTATCATAGTAACCCATCTCACGAAGTTCCGTTAAGTTTTGTGTGATTGAAGCTTTCAAGTTTTGGGTGAGATATCGATATGAGGAGACTAAGGAGTGACAAGACCCTAAGCTTGGGGATGCCCAAGGCACCCAAGGTAATATTCAAGGAATACCCAAGTGTCCAAGCTTGGGGATGCCCCGGAAGGCATCCCCTCTTTCGTCTCCAACATTATCGGTAACCTTACTTGGGGCTATATTTTTATTCGTCACATGATATGTGTTTTGCTTGGAGCATCATTTTATTTTATTAGGATTTGCTTTATATTATTTATAATAATGTTTTGTATCTTTTACTTCAATAAAAATGTCAAGTATAGCCTTTGTTATGCTTATTTTGCAAGTCTATATGTAGCTGTTTGAAAACACAAAGTTGCACGCTAGTGCGTGTATTCTTGAGAAAAGTAAGAATATGATAAAATGTTTAATTTTTTTGTACAATAAGTTACGATAAATTTTCTACAGTATGGTAAAGTTTCAGAATTTTTTGAGTTAGGGAAGTGTGAGTAAAATTGCACTCTTTACAGACTGTCCTGTTTAGACAGATTGCTGTTATATTTGCATTGTTTGCATATGTTTGCTTGTTTAATGATTCTATTTGAGGATGGAAGTATTAAATATGCAGAGGAATTTAGTACGCAATGTTAAATAATAATTTTAGTGATTTTCTACAGTAGAGAATGATAAGGTTATTGCATTGATTTATACTAACTCATCTCACGAGTTCTTGTTGAGTTTTGTGTGGATGAAGTTTTTAAGATTTAGGGAAACCGTGATATAAAAGGAATTAAGGAGACACAAAAGCTCAGGCTTGGGGATGCCCAAGGCATCCCAAGATAATATTTTAAGAAGTCTCAAGCATCTTAGCTTGCGTATGCCCCGGTAGGCATCCAACCTTTCTTCATCAACAATTATCGGTTAGCCTCGGTTGAGCCTAAGTTTTTGCTTCTTCACATGATGTGTGCTATTTTTAGAATGTCATTTTATTTTGTTTTTCTTGCTGTTTTAATAAAATACTTAGATCTGAAATTTTATAAATGAGAGAGTCCTCAAATAGCTACCCATTTACTTAACTACTCGCTTGATCTTCACTTATATCTTTTTGGAGTAGTTTGTCATTTACTCTTGTGCTTCACATATATCCTATGAGTAAATTGTTGAATGAATTGAATATCATGAATTTGAAATTATATGTTCATATCATACCTAGTAGTAGCTTCACATTGGGTTTAGAAAGTGAAATCTTTTGAAGCTTGACAATCACAATATTGGTCATACAAGCAATTCATGAATGATTAGTATAAGGAAGGGAACTTTCACATACAAATATATTATCTTGGACATCTTCTATGATTGTGAATACCCATTAATCATTTTAAAAATTGAGCAAATTAGTTGAAGTTGGACAAGGAAGACAACGTAATGAGTTATGGTTGTGTATATTTGCATAGAAGTTATATTGTTATGGATCCTCCAACATGTGGTGTTTGCCTAGGATCTTTTGCTAGCCAAAAATTCGTACTAAGTAGAGATACTACTTGTGCATCCAAAAACCCCTAAACCCAGTTTCTTGCTATGACTGTCCACCATACCTACCTATGGATTGAATAAGATCCTTCCAGTAAGTTGTCATCTGTGCAAAAAGGCAATAAAAATTGCTTCTAAATGTGTTTGATCATTTAGTGTAAGAGAAAATTGAGCGTTGTACGAACTTGTGATGGCAAAGTAATAAAAGTGACAGACTGCATAATAAAGGTTACTATCATAAGGGGCGATATAACGTGACGTTCTTTTGTATTAAGGGATCGTGCATACAAAACCAAAAAGCGCATGACAACCTCTGCTTCCCTCTGCGAAGGGCCTATCTTTTACTTTTCAGTATTTACTTTTATGCAAAGAGTCAATAGTATGAATTCTCATTTCAACCTCAACTATTCTCTAGTTGGAAAGCATCATGTGGTGGGGAAAGATCTAGGCACATATGACCAGTCAAATATATTTGATCATGATTTATTATTATTGAAAATTATCTCTATGATAAATGTGTTGGGAGGCGAAATATTAAGCCCCTATCTTTCTCTGTGTTCGATGGATGCCATTTATTCTAAGAATATGCTTTGAGTACTAGCAATCATAGAAGACTATATGATGATTGAGTGTGTGGAGCTCTTACTTAGACTCTGTTGAATAAGTTGAATTGCAATTTTTTGGTGACTAAGAATATAGGTTGTTGAGTTTCAAGAGAATTCATTGTTTGAACCTTAACATGTGAATTGGTTGCTACTTTAACATGAGAAGTTTTATGAGAAAGAGTTGCTGTTATGATGCTAGGAAAAGTGATTGAAATTATCATTAATCAAACTTATGCACTATGCTAGCATTCACACTTCATAAATTATTTCTTTTATAATTTACCTACTCGAGGACGAGTAGGAATTAAGCTTGGGGATGCTGATACGTCTCCAACGTATCTATAATTTATGAAGTATTCATACCATGTTTACAACAATTTTATATGGTTTTGGTATGATTTGCATGGAACTAACCCGGACTGACGTTGTTTTCAGCAGAACTACCATGGTGTTGTTTTTTGTGCAGAAATGAAAGTTCTCCAAATGAGCTGAAACTTTTTAACGATTTTTTTTAGAACAAAAGAGGCACTAGAAGCTTCGTGGGAGGCCAGAAGAGCCACGAGGTGGCACAACCCACCAGGGCACGCCTGGAGCCCAACCCGTGTGCAGGCGGGTTGTGCTCACCTCGAGGCCCATCTTCGCGTGAAACCGACGCCAAAAAATCCTATAAATAGAGAAACCATCAGAAATAACCCTAGATCAGAAGTTCTGCCGCCGCAAGCCTCTGTAGCCACGAAAAACCAATCTAGACCGCATTCCGGCACCCTGCTAGAGGGGGAAATCATCACCGGTGGTCATCTTCATCATCCCGGCGGCCACCATGATGAGGAGGGAGTAGTCCACCCTCGGGGCTGAGAGTTTGTACCAGTAGCTATGTGTTTAATCTCTCTCTCGTGTTCTTGAGATGGCACGATCTTGATGTATCGCGAGCTTTGTTAATATAGTTGGATCATATGGTGTTTTCCCCTCTCTTTCTTGTTGTCATGAATTGATTTTTCCCTTTGAATTTTCATTTTATCGGATTGAATACTTTTATGGATTTGAGAGCACTTGATCTATGTCTTGGCACTCAACTCGCAGATTCCCGAGGTGACATTGGGGTAATCTATGCATAGGGGTTGATGCACATTTTCATCCTTGTTTCTCCGGTAGAAATCTTGGGGCACTCTTTGAGGTTCTTTGTGTTGGATTGAGTATTATGAATCTGAAATTGTTTGATGCATATCGCATAATCAACTCACGGATACTCGCGGTGACATTGGAGTATCTAGGTGACATTAGAGTTGGTTGATGTGTATCATATGGTGTTATTTTAGTACGAACACTTGGTTAGATCGATTGGAAAGAATAGCTTGGTGTTATTTTAGTATGAACTCTAGGATAGATTGATCGGAAAGAATAGCTTTGAGGTGGTTTTGTACCCTACAAACAATTTCTTCTTATGGTCTCCTCTAGATAGGAACTTTGGAGTGATTCTTCATCGCACGTTGAGGGAAGGTTATATGATCCAATTATATTAGCATTGTTGAGAGATTGCACTAGCAAAAGTACAGACCCTAGGCCTCATTTTCAAGCATTGCAATACCGTTTGTGCTCCGTTTTGGCAATTGCTACCTGGCTGTTTTTTATTGTTCCTATTATAAAAATCAATATCTACTATCATTACTACGCTTGTATCACCATCTCTTCGCCGAACTAGTGCACCTATACAATTTACCATTGTATTTGGTGTGTTGGGGACACAAGAGACTCTTTGTTATTTGGTTGCAGGGTTGTTTGAGAGAGACCATCTTCATCCTACGCCTCCCACAGATTGATAAACCTTAGGTCATCCACTTGAGGGAAAATTGCTACTGTCCTACAAAACTCTGCGCTTGGAGGCCCAACACGAGTCTACAAGAACAAGTTGTGTAGTAGACATCAGGCGCCAAGCGCGACCCCGTCCCTAAGAACACCTTTTTGGAATAGCTCTTTAAGCCATCCATGGTGTGGCAGGACGAGGGCAAGGACGTCGAGGCCAATGGCCCAGAACAGATCATCCCTCTTGTCATCGAACTAGATGAGGAAATTAACGGTGGCTGAGCACTCGAAGAAACGCCTTCGGCTCACGAAGTCATGGCAGTAATCGCGCCATGGACCGAGCCCTTTCATACGTCCATTTTGCATCATATTTTTATGTTAATATTTCTTGCATAATGGACTGTTATTTGACTTTATGATACAATTCTTATGCCTTTTCTCTCTTATTTTACAAGATTTACATGAAGAGGGAGAATGCCGGCAGCTGGAATTCTGGACCGAAAAGGAGCAAATGTGAGATGCCTATTCTGCACAACTCCAAATGTCCTGAAACTTTACAAAGAATTATTTTGGAATATATACAAAATATTGGGCGAAGAAAGAACACAAGGGGACCCACCATGTGGCCACAAGCCTAGGGGGCGCGCCCTACCCCCCAAGGTGCGCCCCCTAAGCTTGTGGGCCCCCTGGCCAGCCCCCGATGTCCATCTTCTGCTATATGAGGGGTTTTGACCTAGAAAAAATCATACGAATGCGTTCGGGACAAAGCGCTGCCGTCTCGAGGTGGAACCTGGGCAGAAGCAGTCTAGGGCTTCGGTAAAGCGATTCTGCCGGAGAAACTTCCCTCTGGGAGGGGGAAATCAAAGCCATCGTCATCACCAACGATCCTCTCATCATGGGAGGACCAATCTTCATCAACATCTTCACCAGCACCATATCCTCTCAAACCCTAGTTCATCTCTTGTATTCAATCTTTGCCTCAAAACCTCAGATTGGTACATGTGGGTTGCTAGTAGTCTTGATTACTCCTTGTAGTTGATGCTAGTTGGTTTATTTGGTAGAAGATCATATGTTCAGATCCTTAATGATATTTATTACCCCTCTGATCTTGAAAAATGAACATGCTTCGTGAGTAGTTACTTTCGTTCCTGAGGTCATGGGCGAAGTCTTGTTATAAGTAATCATGTGAATTTGGTATTCGTTCGATATTTTGATGAGATGTATGTTGTCTATCCTCTAGTGGTGTTATGTGAACATCGACTACATGAAACTTCACCATGATTTGGGCCTAGGGGAAGGCATTGGGAAGTAGCAAGTAGATGATGGGTTGCTAGAGTGACAGAAGCTTAAACCCTAGTTTATGTGTTGCTTCGTAAGGGGCTGATTTGGATCCACATATTTCATCCTATGGTTAGATTTATCTTAATTCTTCTTTCGTAGTTGCGGATGCTTGCGAGAGGGGTTAATCATAAGTGGGATGCTTGTCCAAGTAATTACAGCACCCAACCGCCGGTCCACCCACATACCAAATTATCAAAGTAGCGAACGCGAATCAGATGAGCATGATGAAAACTAACTTGATGATAATTCCCATGTGTCCTCGGGAGCGTTTTGCTTTATATAAAAGTTCGTCCAGGCTTGTCCTTTGCTATAAAAAGGATTGGGCCACCTTGCTGCACCTTTGTTACACTTGTTACTTGTTACTCGTTACAAATTACCTTTTGCTACCAAACTACTCGTTACCAATAATTTCAGTGCTTGCAGAAAACACCTTGCTGAAAACGGCTTGTCATTTCCTTCTGCTCCTCGTTGGGTTCGACACTCTTACTTATCGAAAGGACTATGATTGATCCCCTATGCTTGTGGGTCATCAAGACTCTTTATGGGCGCCTTTGCCGGGGAGTGAAGCGCCTTTGGTGAGTGGAATTTGGTAAGGAAATATTTGTATTACGTGCTGAAATTTATTGTCACTTGTCACTATGGAAAATAATCCTTTGAGGGTTTTCTTCAGGGTATCTTCACCTCAATCGAAAGTGCAAAGAGTTTTTCCTCAACCTACTGCACCTACTGAATATATTTATTACGAAATTCCTTCAGGTATGATAGAGAAACTGCTAGCTAATCCTTATGCAGGAGATGGAACATTGCATCCTGATATGCACCTAATCTATGTGGATGAAGTTTGTGGATTATTTAAGCTTGCAGGTTTACCTGGAGATGAAGTTAAGAAGAAGTTTTTCCCTTTATCTTTGAAGGGAAATGCATTGACATGGTATAGGCTATGTGATGATATTGGAGCTTGGGATTGGAACGATTGAAATTGGAATTTCATCAGAAGTTTTATCCTATGCATCTTGTTCATCGTGATCGAAATTATATATATAATTTTTGGCCTCGTGAAGGAGAAGGTATCGCTCAAGCTTGCAGGAGGCTTAAGTCAATGTTATAAAGCTCGTATTTCATAAGCTCTCAAGAGAAATTATTATTCAGAATTTTTATGCTCGGCTTTCTCGTAATGATCAATTCATACTCGATACTTCTTGTACTGGTTCTTTTATGAAGAAGACTATTGAATTCAGATGTGATATTTTGGAAGGAATTAAACACAAATCTGAAGACTGGGAGCTCGACGAAGGTAAGGAGTCAGGTATAAAGCTTGAGTTTGATTGTGTTAAAACTTTTATGGATACCGATGCTTTTCATAATTTTAGCACTAAATATGGACTTCACTCTGAGATAGTAGCTTCTTTTTGTGAATCATTTGCTACTCATGTTGATCTCCCTAAGGAGAACTGGTTTAAATATCATCCTCCCATTGAAGTAAAACTAGTAGAACCCATTGAAGCTAGACAAGAAACTATTACTTATTGTTCTAATCCATTTGTTCCTACTGCTTGTATAGAGAAACCCCCTTTTCCTGCAAGGATAAATGAACATGCTAAAGCTTCAGCTGTGGTTCACAAAAATTATACAAGAACACCTACACCCTCTGAACAAATTAAAGTTGAACCTAATGTTGCTATGGTTAAAGATCTCTTGGTTGATAATATTGATGGGCATGTTATTTATTTCTGTCATGAAGCCACTAGAATTGCTAAACCCAATGAAAAGGATAAAAATAAACCTGTTGTTGGCATGCATGTTGTCTCTGTTAAAATAGGAGATCATTGTTATCATGGCTTATGTGATTTGGGTGCTAGTGTGAGTGCTATACCGTTTACTTTATATCAAGAAATTATGAATGACATTGCACCTGCTTGTCGGTGTACTAAGGATTGGGCCCTTAGTACCCCATACTTGTGCACGGGCAGTTGTAGCCATACCTGCGGCAAGGCTTGTTGGGGAACAGCTGAAGATTAATCCAAGGTTATCAAAGAGATATTCAAGCCAAGGACCAGAAGATAAGAAGAACTGGAGATCGGGGGCTCAGCCCCCGGTAAGATCTTGCCGGGGTAGCCTGCGGAGCCCGGCAAGATCCGCACCCCAGCAAGGTTCCGCCACTGTGCCACCGCTCTAGCACAGCGACAGCCTAGCATTCTGGTCCCATCTCTAGATGCGTGGCGAGGCGCTAGTGGGGGCGAGCTTAAGCGGTGCTGATGGGATGGCCCCTTTTTCCATCCCCAAGAAAGTAGGGACACCTAAACGAACACCTCACGGTGCATTAAATGCATTTGTCCTAAACCGCCAGTGGTTAGGTATGATAACCCTGTAGCTACTTTACACCTCACATATCAACAGTTTGCCACTATGGTGACCCCTTTGGACATATAAAAGGAGGCCCAAGGCAACTGCTACAGGGGGGAAAAGAGGAGAACACTCTTGGCTCATTCTGCATGTGTAGCTGCTGCATGAACACACTGTTCATTGCAAGCACTAAGGATTGGGCCATTAGTACCCCATACTTGTGCGCGGGCAGTTGTAGCCATACCTGCGGCAAGGCTTGTCGGGGAACAGCTGAAGATTAATCCAAGGTTATCAAAGAGATATTCAAGCCAAGGACCAGAAGATAAGAAGAACTGGAGATCGGGGGCTCGGCCCCCGGCAAGATCTTGCCGGGGTAGCCTGCGGAGCCCGGCAAGATCCGCACCCCGGCAAGGTTCCGCCACTGTGCCACCGCTCCAGCACAGCAACAGCCTGGCATTCTGGTCCCATCTCTGGATGCGTGGCGAGAAGCTAGTGGGGGCGAGCTTAAGCGGTGCTGATGGGATGGCCCCTTTTTCCATCCCCAAGAAAGTAGGGACACCTAAACGAACACCTCACGATGCATTAAATGCATTTGTCCTAAACCACTAGTGGTTAGGTATGATAACCCTGTAGCTACTTTACACCTCGCATATCAACAGTTTGCCACTGTGGTGACCCCTTTGGACATATAAAAGGAGGCCCAAGGCAACTGCTACAGGGGGGAAAGAGGAGAACACTATCGGCCCATTATGCATGTGTAGCTGCTGCACGAACACACTGTTCATTGCAAGCGCTCCAAGAACTGGGACGAGAACGCCGATAATAAACTAAAGCAGGAGTAGGGTTTTACGCTGATCAGCCGCCCGAACCTGGGTAAAATCCCCCTCGCGTTGGTCCTTGGTTCTGCTCTTTGCGCATACCTCTCTCCCTGCCGAATCGTAAAGGGGTCCCTCGGATCCCATAGGTGTCGTACGCCGACATCTTTGGCGCGCCAGGTAGGGGAGAAGGAGGTTGCGCGAACCTAATCCGGTGGTCAGTGTGTCAATTTCTTCACCGTCTTTGTCACCATGCCACCCAAGAAGAAGGGTGCAGCACCGGTTGTTTCGTCTACATCCGTCTTGCCCGTGCCTACTCGGACGGGTGACGGTGTGGATGCAGGAGATGGAGGTTTAGAGCCTCCACGGTGTTCTGGTGATCCAAGCCAGGCGAGCGGCGTCGTTCGCAGCGGCGACGGCAACCCTCACGCCGCTAGATCCAGAGATGGAGCCGTGCTGCCTACGGGCAGCGCAGCGAACTCCAGAGATCGAAGGGCGCTTTCCAAGACTCCCACGCCGGCGCAAGCGTTGTGGCCTTCCCAGGTCACACGCGACGAGCAGCACCGAGGCATTGGTGATTCTGAACATCCCCATGGAAAGACTTCTGCTTATCGATCCAAGGTGCGCAGGCCCAGCATGCGCGCCAAACTGTCGGTGGAGGTGGCGCGCGGTCGCGTGATCATGACGGTGCTCCTTCTAACACTATTAGGAGTCAGAGCACCTCACATACCTCGCACCTACCGCCGCCACCAACGCCGGCAGAAGCCTTGGCACGTGCACAGCTGCCTCTCGATTTCCCTCCTGCTCCGGAGAAGAAGGAGGAGTGGCGATCTACTATCCAGAGCCTCATCGGCTTCGTCAACAAGGATGGGCCGCAGCCTGCGGGGCCCTCACGGCAACGGTCTATCGATCCGACGTGAGCCAATGGTGAGAAGACTAGAGGCAGTGCGACCACGGTGCACTCCCCTCCACGACAGCAGCAGCGGTCGTCAACCCAGCGGACTGACGGCCGTGATGATGATTCCACAGCGTCATCTGATCCGCGGATGCGCCACGATCAGCGTCAAGTTCTTCAGGAACGGAGCAAAGAGGACGCTCGAACTACTATCGAGCGGCGACGGGAGGCGCGTCATCAGTCCGATAAACGCGCAGGGCCTGCTGTCGACAAGCCTGCGCTGGGGGACGTAGGTGACTTGCCCTATGAGGTAGGTTGTCCAGCGTTTACCCGTGAGCTACAGCGAGTCCAGTGGCCCAACTCCCAAACGTTCAAACCAGAGGTCCCGGAGAAATATGACGGCAAGACTCACCCCTCGGAGTTCTTGAGCATCTACACCATTGCGGTGCAGGCTGCCGGGGGCCGAGATGACAAGATACTTGCCAACTACTTCCCGTTGGTGCTCAAACCCAACGTCAGGTCGTGGTTGATGCATCTGCCGGAGAATTCCATTTCTTCTTGGTCAGATCTGTGCCATCAGTTTGTTGGCGCCTTTGTTGGAGGCCACCAAGCTGCTGGCCAAGAGAGTGATTTGCATCTCCTCCCTCAAAAGGAGGGCCAGCCCCTGCGCAAGTTTATCCAGAGATTTAGCCGGGTGCAATACAATATTCCAGACGTTCATCCTGCCGCTGTTGTTAGCACGTTTCATCAAAACGTGCGTAACCACAAAATGCGCGAAGAGTTGGCGATGAACAAGGTCAGGAGTATCGCCGAGCTTTACGCTTTGGCCGACAAGTGCGCTCGAGCTGAAGAAGGGAGGAAACTCCCCAGCGAGGGTGTTGGCGCAGGGGGCGAATCGGAAGATGAAGACGCTGCAACCCTGCCAAAGAAAGGCCGGCGGCAGAACAAGAAGCGCAGAGGCAAGGCCGTGCTTGCTGTCGAGGAATCCGGCAACCCCGGCACCGCCAAGAAGGCCAAGGTTGATGACCCCGGCAAGGAAGTTGCCGGGTGCGCCTCCTGCCAAGCCTTGGCGGCTGCCGACAAGTCGGAAAGCTCCGGCAAGCAGTATTGCAAGAATCATCGCACCAAGGGCCACGATCTCCAAAATTGCCGGCAAGTTGAGCAGCTTGTCAAACAGAGAGTTGAGTATGAAAGACGAGACAAGGAGAAGGCCCAGGACGGTGCTGAGGGATCTAGCAAGAAGCGTGGTGGCCAAGGAGGCCGCCGCGGCAAGGCTAAGCAACAGAAGGAGAGGCCCGCCCGAGGCCGCGACAAGGACGAGGGAGGCGATGATGATGAAGAAGACGACGAATCCAGTGAGCACGAGTTTCAGAAAGCCACAGAGGCCATGTGTATTGACGGGGGCACCTCCTTGCATTCTTCTCATCGCCGACTTAAACAGTGGGTACGTGAGGTTAATGCAACGGAGCCGTCGTTTGATGCACGCAAACCCTTAAAGTGGTCCAACACGCCTATCATTTTCGATGCCGAGGATCACCCTGATCGCACAACTGCGGTCGGGTGTTTGCCCTTGTTGGTCTCACCAACAATCCGCAACCTCAAGGTGACAAAAATGCTAGTTGATGGTGGGGCCGGGCTGAACTTAATCTCGCTGGACGTGCTCAAGAAGCTACAAATTCCTGATGGAGATCTCGAGGAAACGGGCACGTTTCAAGGGATCAATCCAGGAAGGACCTAGCCAAAAGGCAAGATTACGCTACCGGTAACATTTGGTAGCGAGCTCAACTACAGGACAAAGAAGGTAGTGTTCGATGTCGCCAAAATCCCTATGTCGTACAATGGGATCCTTGGCCGCCCAGCGCTGGCTAAGTTCATGGCGGCATCACACTATGCGTATAATGTATTGAAGATGCCCGGACCGGTAAGTGTCATCACTATCCACTCCGACAAGAAGGATGCACTTATCTGCACCGACCAACTCTACCGGGAGGCAGCCGCGGCACCTGCCGTCAAGGCATCTTCTCCTGCCGCTGGAACTCTCGGGGGGAAGAAGAAGACCGGCAAGATCACTGGCAGAAATCCCGGCAAGCGCACCTCCTCGGAGTGCTGCGCTTCCGTCGAGGACGCACCAGAGAGTTCCACCGGCAAGAACAAGAAGTCCAAGACTACTCCACCAGAGACCAAGAAGGTGCCCGTCAAGGAGGACGGAACGGGAGGAATTTTCACCATAAGTTCCACCCTAGATGACAAATAGGAAAGCGCGCTCGTTGCCTTCCTGCGGGCGAATGTCGACGTGTTTGCATGGCAACCGTCTGACATCCCCGGTGTTCCCAAGGAGGTAATTGAGAACCACCTTGCTGTCTGTCCTCACGCGTGGCCCGTCAAGCAGAGGGTCAGGAAACAAGCCTTGGAGCAGCAAGAATTTATTGCCGAAGAAATCAGGAAGCTAGAAGCGGCAGGCTTGGTCAGAGGAGTGCTTCACCCAACGTGGTTGGCCAATCCGGTTGTAGTGCGCAAGGCGAATGGGAAATGGAGGCTGTGTATTGATTATAAAGACATCAATAAAGCCTGTCCAAAAGATCCTTTCCCCTTGCCGCGCATCGACCAGATTGTGGACTCCACTGCTGGTTGTGACCTACTGTCGTTCCTTGATGCCTACTCGGGATATCATCAGATCTTCATGGCAAAAGAAGATGAAGAAAAGACCGCATTTATCACCCCATGTGGTACGTCTTGCTTTATACGGATGCCTTTTGGGTTGAAAAGTGCTAGTTCTACATTTGCGAGAGCGGTCCAAATTGGTTTTGAACCTCAGCTACATAGAAATATGGAAGCATACATGGACAACATAGTGGTCAAAACCAAGGATAAAGCGACGCTCATACAAGATCTAGAAGAAACATTTACAAATCTGTGAAGATCAATTTAAAGCTCAATCCTGAGAAGTGTGTGTTTGGCGTCCCTTCCGGCAAGCTTCTCGGGTTCTTTGTATCTCAACGTGGAATTGAAGCGAACCCCGACAAGATCAAAGCTATTGAGCAGATTGAAGCGCCAAGACGCGTCAAGGATGTACGTCGTCTTGCCGGCTGCTTTGCTGCCTTAAGCAGGTTCATCTCCAAAACCGCTGAGCGAGCCCTGCCCTTTTTCAAAATTTTGAAAAAGGCGGGTCCAATGAGATGGACTCCGGAAGCGGAGGCAGCGCTACAAGATTTGAAGAGGTACCTCTCCTCTCCACCGACGCTAGTCGCACCTAGGCCACAAGAGCCGTTGCTGTTGTATCTAGCAGCAACGAATCATGTGGTTAGTGTTGCGTTAGTGGCGCAGAGAGAAGTTGATGAGGAGGCAACGACAGTGGCAGGACCGTCAAGTGACGCGCCGGGATCTTCCCCGGCAAGGTCTGGTGCCAGCAAGACAGGATCTGCGCAGCCAGAGGAATCAGTGCAAAAGAGGAAGATGGTGCAGCGCCCAGTTTATTTTGTCAGCTCCCTTTTACAGGGAGCTAGGTCAAGATACTCTGGTGTGCAGAAGTTGCTTTTCGGCCTTCTCATGGCCTTGAGGAAGCTGCGCCATTATTTTCAAGCACATGAGATTACCGTCGTCACTCGCTTCCCGTTGCAGCGGATTTTGCGAAATCCAGAGGAAACCGGCAGGATTGTGGAGTGGGCATTGGAACTATCAAGCTTTGGCCTCAAGTTTGAAAGTACTACAGCAATTCAGAGCAGGGCCTTGGCGGAGTTCATTGCGGAATGGACCCCAACGCCAAACGAAGAGATTCAAGAAAGGATTCTCCCCAGCAAGGAAACAGATCAAGAATGGGTTATGTACTTCGACGGGGCTTTCTCGCTGCAAGGCGCCGGTGCTGGTGTGCTGCTTGTCGCACCCACTGGAGAGCACCTCAAGTATGTAATTCAGATGCATTTTCCCCGGGAGAGCTCGACAAACAACAACGCAGAGTACGAAGGCCTGCTTGCTGGTCTCAGGATCCCGGCGGACCTTGGTATCAAGAAGCTCATCATCAGAGGCAATTCACAGCTTGTTGTCAGGCAAGTCAACAAAGACTATCAGAGTCCATTGATGCGAGCCTATGTGGATGAAGTGAGAAAAATGGAAGAGCGCTTTGACGGTCTGCAAACAAAGCACATTCCTCGTGCCGAAAACAGTATTGCGGATGACCTGTCAAAGCGCACTGCCCTCAAGTTACCTGTGGAACCAGGAACTTTTGTGCTCCATTTAACTCAGCCATCTGTAACGCCATCAATGAGGCAAGAAAAGAGAAGGAAGTTGAATTCTGGTCAGTACTTTCCGGCAGAGCTCCCGGGAGCCGCCGGCAAGGAAGTCACCGGGATCAATGACAAGCCTGCCAGGGAACAACAGGCTCCAGCAGGGGCTCAGGCCCTTGCCGTCGAGACAAACATTCCCCAGGCAGAAGAAATGCCTTTAGTCCTAGTTGTCGAGCCCCAGGCTCCAGCTTGGGCACAGCCCATTGTCCATTTTCTTCAGACAGGAGAAATCCCTGAGGAGTAGGAAGAAGCGGAAAAAGTAGCCCGTCAGTCTAGCATATACCAGTTCGTCGATGGTGTTCTGTACAGGAAGAGACTGAACGGTGTGAAATTGAGGTGTATTCCTCGGAAGGATGGACTGGAGCTGTTGGCAGAGATACATGGCGGCATATGTGGCTCTCACATAGGATCAAGAGCGCTTGTCGGAAAGGCATTCCGACAAGGTTTCTTTTGGCCCACTGCTCTCCAGGATGCAGCTGCACTAGTAACCAAGTGTGAAGCGTGCCAGTTTCATTCAAAGAAATCGCATCAGCCAGCTCAAGCTCTTCAGACAATCCCTCTCTCCTGGCCATTTTCGGTCTGGGGGCTCGACATACTGGGCCCTTTTCCCCATGCTACCGGGGGCTTTGAGTACTTGTACGTTGCAATCGACAAGTTCACAAAGTGGTCGGAGGTGGAAGCGGTGAGGAAGGTGACAGCACAATTAGCCGTCAAGTTCTTTAAAGGAATAGTTTGCCGTTTCAGTGTGCCCAACAGGATCATCACCGACAACGGCACACAATTCACAAGTCACACCTTCATGCAATACGTCCAGGATCTTGGCGGCAAAATCTGTTTTGCCTCTGTTGCTCACCCGAGAAGCAACGGCCAAGCGGAGAGGGCTAATGCTGAAGTGTTGCGCGGTCTCAGGACCAGAACTTTTGACAGGCTGAAAAAGTGCGGAAGGCGTTGGATTGATGAGTTGCCGGCGGTTCTTTGGTCAATCAGAACGACACCAAATAGAGCTACCGGCCAGACACCCTTCGCTCTAGTTTACGGAGCGGAAGCAGTTCTCCCCACGGAACTCATATACGGGTCGCCTCGAGTGCTTGCTTATGATGAGCTTGAGCAAGAGCAACTGCGGCAAGATGACGCAGTGCTCCTTGAGGAGGATCGTCTTCGGGCTGCTGTGCGAGCTGCACGCTACCAGCAAGCTTTGCGCCGCTACCATACCTGCAAAGGTCATGCCTGAAGTCTTGAGGAAGGCGACCTTGTTCTTCGGCGGATTCAGTCCGCCAAGAATTCAAACAAGTTGACGCCAAAGTGGGAAGGCCCTTATCGGGTAGTACGAGTAACCAGGCCCGGCGCTGTCCGCCTGGAGACCGAGGATGGTGTTCCAGTGAGCAATTCTTGGAATAGCGAACATCTTCGCAAGTTCTACCCATAAGGCGCGGTTGTCGGGCGCCCCCGACAACCTCCTTTTGTACGAGTCTTGCCGGCAAGGCATATAATCCTTTGTACAAAGCCAGGCACAGACCCTGTGCGTAGTTGAATAAGCTTAAGTGTTGTACATTTCTTGTTGATTTCCATGTTTATATAAATGCATGCTTGTCTGAGATATTGTATGACACTTGCTCCCGGTAAGCATTAACGAACCTCCAAGGTTCCTTCGCGCACAAGTTTGCCGGGGGGGAAGGAAGGTATGGATACCAATGGGCGATGTTCAGAATTGATGTCTTGCCGGAAGGAGTACAGCGACAGAAAGCTAAGTTTTTCAAACTTTGAGCAAGTTTTTCAATTTTTATGATCAGGCTGTTTTCTTTAGACGATTTTGGCCCTTGTATGGAAAACCTGCATGTGAAGGAACCCTTGTCATAATTGGTTGCGCCCTTATTTTGTTTCGAGTCCGCTCAACAGTTTAAGTGGCTGCACCAAGAGCGCCAAGGTGTCTTGCCGGCTGCCGTACCTCCAGCAGGCTGCTGAAGTCCCGCACCTAGCGCTCGCGGCAGGTTGCGCGCCAGCAAGTTTCTAGTTAGCGTAGGGCGTATACCATACGGAAAGAAATCAGACAGGGGAAATAGCATGCATGTATTCAATCATAGCAAGTTATATTACATCGATAGTTGCCGCAGTTCTAACTTAAGACTAAATTGTCTTTGGCATGGAATGGTGGCGGCAAGGAAAAGTAAGATGGCTAGTCCCTACGCTGGCCTTCGAACCTCTTGATTGAATCTACCTTCTCAAGGATGGGTGCGACAAGCTCCTCAAGTGCCTTGAGATCTGCATCCTTCGGCAAGCGGTCGAGCACGTTGGTGAGATCAATGCCAGGGTTCGTGTGCACCACCTTAATGAGTACCTTGCGGAGGACAGCCCGGCAAAGCTTGCAGGATTCATTGGCCAGTTGGGTCGCTCAGTTGGACTGTAGCAGCTTCAGAGCATCAATGATGCTTTCGAAGAACATGGTCAGCCTGGCGCTCGAGGATATCCTTTCTTCAGAGGAGTACCTGAAGTTTTGCAGGCCATCCTGGCCCATGGTTGACAGTTGTGCTGTGAGCCTCTCCGTGGTGTCGACAAGGTGATCAGTCCAGATTTTCACACCCTTCTCATAGTCAATTTGGGCGGCGGCAGCGCTCATAAGCAAGTTCTTCTCATCCTGGAGATCTTTGCTCAAGGCCTTCTCACGGGCCCTGCCGTCCTCAAGAGACTTTTCCAGCGTGGTTAGCTTCAGCGTCAGATCGGCAATGGCATCATTGGCTGAAGAGAGCTGCTTGGTCTTGTCGGATATAGCAATTTGCATCACCGCTAGGCTGTGGAGAGTTTTCTCCCTGTCACCTTTGAGCGTCAAGAGCTCCTTGCTGTGTTCCTCAAGATCCGCCTCCAGCTTCTTCACTTTGTTGCTCAGCTCGTTCTTGGCGGCCTCTGCAGCCTCGGCGGCATCGATGTTTTCCTTGAGCTTGCTGGCGTGATTTGCAGTTGAAGCTTCAAGCGCCTCCTTGTGTTTCTGCTCCAGCTCCTGGGTCCGCTGCGCGACAAGCTTTTCAATTTCTTCGTCCTTGCCACGAAGTTTGGCAGCAAGTGCCTGCTCGCGCGTGGCAAGATCTTCTTCGTGAGCATCAAGCCCAATGCGGCGCTCCGTCAAGAGAGCATCTTCAGCGGCAACCCTTTGCGCAACTTCCTCTTGCGCCTTCTCTATGTCAGATTGCCTCAGGAGGAGCTCCGTCCAGCTTTGGCTCACTTGTTCCCGGCTGGCAGTCATCTCCTGAAGGGCCTCGGCGTACCAGATCTGCATCTGCCCAAGGCGCTTCTGGAAATCCGCCTCGGCTGCTTTGACAACTACAGCTCTGGAGTCTGCCTTCTCCTTTCGAGCATGGTGGAGTGCTTGGAGCTTGCGGAAATTATCGCCCATGGCCTGAAGGAGCTGATCTTCTTCAGATTTGCCACTGCTGGCGCTTGGTTCATCAACGATCTTTAGCCCGGCAGCGGTGATGATTTCTTCATCAAAAGTTTCTCCTTCGGTCGGCGCTCCAATACTTACCGTCCCCGGCAAGTTGATGAATAGGTTGTCGCCAACCTTGAGATATTTGCTCGATGGGGGAGCCTCAGACGTCGATGGTTGATCCTCAACGATCGTCAAACCGGTGGTTGGGGGCTCTGTGGCCGATGTAGTGCCTGGCGCTCCTGCGGCAGGAATGCCGTCAGTATGGTCATCAGTCTCCTCACCGGCCCTCTCGGCAGATTCCTTGGCGGCTTCCTCGGCAGCAGCTTCGCTGACCTCGACAGTGGTGTCTTTGGCGGCCTCGCTAGCAGCAATCTTGTCAGCTTCAGCGGTAGCATCTCTGGCGGTCTCCTCGATGACAACGTCGACGTCCATGTGTTCCATCACAGGGAATTCTGGAGGACGAAGGAGAGAAACAAAATAAGATCAAGATTGAAGTTCAAAAAGACAAAGAGAGAGAAAGATAAAGGAAAGAATGACAAGTGCTCTGAGGCAAGCAGTCACCTGCGTCGAGCTGTTGAGGGGTGGCTTCATCCCTCCCGACAACATTGGTTGCCGGGGAAAGGTTGTCGGTGCCCATGCTTGCCGGCTCCTCCTCTTCCAAGGTAGGCTTGTCAGTAGGAGCTCTTGCCGGAGATGCACCTGCGGGCGGCGTAGTTGACGGAGGCAGTATGACGGGGGCATCCTCCAATGACTCTCCCTGTTGCTGTCCTTCTCCTGCAAGCCCAGAGATATTAGCAGCAAAGGTAGAAACCTCAGCACCCGCCAAGCGGAACATGAGTAGTGGACTCACGCTGGGGGCTGCACTAGGGGCTGCGTTGAGGGCTAAGCTCCGGGCTGATGACGATAGCTACTGGCATGCTCGCAGAGCCTGTCGGGGGCTCGTCACCCGTGGAAGTCTTCGCCCTTTTTGCCATCCTTTCCACCAAAGTTTCTGCGTCACTGCAGAGACAAGACAAAGCAAGACGATGAGCTCAATCAAATTCAAAATTTGGGAGATAAAGGCTATGATAGGATATTTACTCTTCCTCTTCTCGTTCCGGGCTGAAACCGGAGATGTCGAAATCGACCTCCGTTGCGGCATCCGTATGGGGAGGCGGAGGAGGGGTCCTGGGTCGCTTGGCCGCAGCAGGTGCAGGGGGTTGACGTGACTCTGCCGCCTCAACCTCTGGTGCTGTTGTGTGAGACGCCCCTGCCGCCCTAGTGGTTGCCGCATGTGTGTGTCTCGTGCACCACGCGGGTTGCTGTCGAACTTCTTGCCACGGTGCAGCCTCGCCGGCCGCCTCCTTGCCGGGAGCCTCGTCGCTCGAAGAAGTTTGTTTTCCTGGGACGCCAGCAGCAGCTTTCCGAAGGACACGCTTTGCCTTCTTTGGATCTGGGGGCTCCTCCTGCGGCTGTTCTTCGGCTGCGTCCTCATCAGATGAGCCCTCGGCGGCTGCGCCGCTCTGTTCCCTGGCAGCCTTACCCTCCCCGGTAGGATCCTCTTCCAAAATGACTTCTGCGTCGCTAGTTTCCCATTCTGTGAAACCGACGCTGCCGGCCTTCGCGGCAAGATTTGCCTCCTCCACCCTAGTGGCAATATACGCCACTTCATCATCAGTGGTGGCGCAGACAAGGTTTGTTTCTTCCCGGATGGCCCTCTCCGACAAGTCATCGAAGAACTTTTGTGCCTGCTCCTCAGATGGCTCGACCAAAGTTGTGTCAAGGCCATGGGCGTTGAACATTGGCATCGTGGCGATGATCGAACCCAGGGCAGAGTTGTTGCACAAAGGGATAATTCTCGCCAGCAACTTATGCTTGTCCTCACGCTGAAATAGCCTGTGGCGGAGAGCAGTAAGATGCATGATTGTCAAGTTATTATTCAGTCCAGGGTGCAGCCTCATGATGTCTGCCGCGTTCCGGAACTCCCAAGCTGGTCTCCCCTTATTCTGCAGAGGGGCGATGCGGCGGCGAAGGAAGTCAGAGCCAATCATCTCTACTGTGAGCCCGACAGCTTTCAAACGGAGGATCCTGGTGGTGGCAATCGTGAGCTTGTCATCCTGAGCATCGAGATTACTCCAGTCCTTGCCACGGACCACTTTCTGCTGTCGGGGAAGGAGCGAGGCTGCCTCTTTTACTGCCCAATGTGAACATGCCTATACAAGCGCGCTGCAGCCACAGCCGTTCAGCGCACGCTTCCCACGTCGCGCATTCAACACGCGTAGTGGGAAAGCGTAGTAAGCGGAATAATTGCAAGCAGTTAACCCCTGCCACGCGTACCCGTGCACTATTTGGGCCTAGCCCAACAACGCCTCGCACTCGTGTTTGCTGAGATAGAAGA
The DNA here is from genome assembly GCA_011799875.1 of Thinopyrum elongatum. NCBI lineage: Eukaryota > Viridiplantae > Streptophyta > Magnoliopsida > Poales > Poaceae > Thinopyrum > Thinopyrum elongatum. The sequence goes on along the minus strand of CM022303.1, from coordinate 525,936,412 downwards.
CATTGATGTTACTATTAAGCTTGCTAATAGAGATACTCTTACACCACTTTGGATTGTTACAGATGTTGAAGTCTTGTGTGGGAAAATAAAGTACCCTACTGATTTTCTAGTTCTTGGTACCCCACAAGATGATTTTTGTCCCATTATATTTGGTAGACCTTTCCTAAATAAGGTTAATGCTAAAATTGATTGCACTAAGGAAACTGTTAGTGTAAATTTTGGTGATGTGTCTCATGAGTTTAATTTCTCCAAATTCGTAGACAACCTCATGATAAAGAATTACCTAGTAAGGATGAAATTATTGGTCTTGCTTCTATTGCCGTACCTCCTACTAATCCTTTAGATCAATATTTGCTAGACCATGAAAACGACATGCATATGAATGAAAGAAACGAAATAGATGAGGTATTCTTTAAACAAATGCCTGTTTTGAAACACAATTTTTGTGTTGAGACTCTTGGAGATCCTCTTCCACCCAAGAGTGATCCTGTGTTTTAGCTTAAAAAGTTACCTGATACTTTGAAATATGCTTATCTTGCTGAAAAGAAAATATATCCTGTTATTATTTGTGCTAACCTTTCAGAGCATGAAGAAAAGAGATTATTGAAAACTCTGAGGAAGCACCGTGCCGTTATTGGATATACTCTTGATGATCTTAAGGGCATTAGTCCCACTCTATGTCAGCACAAGATTAATATCGATCCTGATACTAAGCCAGTTGTTAACCATCAACGACGATTAAATCCTAAGATGAAGGAGGTGGTAAGAAATTAAATATTAAAGCTTATGGAAGAAGGTATAGTCTATCCTATAGCTGATAGTAGATGGGTGAGTCATGTTCATTGTGTCCCCAAGAAGGGAGGTATTACTGTTGTCCCTAATGATAAAAATGAACTTATCCCACAAAGAATTATAATAGGTTATAGGATGGTAATTGATTTTCGAAAACTAAACAAAGCTACTAGGAAAGATCATTATCCTCTACCATTCAATGATCAAATGCTAGAAAGACTATGAAAACATACACACTTATGTTTTCTAGATAGATACTCTAGTTTTTCCCAAATACCTATGTCATAAGAGGATCAAGAAAAACTACTTTTACATGCCCTTTTGGTACTTTTGCTTATAGACTTATGCCTTTTGGTTTATGCAATGCTCCTGCTACCTTTCAAAGATGTATGACTGCTATATTCTCTGACTTCTGTGAAATGATTGTTGAGGTTTTCATGGATGATTTTTCCATTTACGGAACTTCTTTTGATGATTGCTTAAGCAACCTTGCTCGAGTTTTGCAGAGATGTGAAGAAACAAATCTCGTCTTGAATTGGGAGAAGTGCCACTTTATGGTTAATGAAGGTATTGTCTTGCGGCATAAAATCTTCAAAAGAGGTATTGAAGTTGATAAAGCTAAAGTTGATGCAACTGAGAAAATGCCATGTCCTAAAGATATCAAAGGTATAAGAAGTTTCCTTGGTCATGCTGGTTTCTTTAGGAGATTTATTAAAGACTTCTCTAAAATTTCTAGGCCACTTACTAATCTCTTGCAAAAAGATGTCCCATTCGCTTTTTATGATGATTGTGTAGAAGCATTTGAAATACTTAAGAAAGCCTTAATCTCTGCACCTATTGTTCAACCACCTGATTGGAACTTACCCTTTGAAATTATATGTGATGCTAACGATTATGCTGTTGATGTTGTTCTAGGACAAAGAGTTGATAAGAAATTAAATGTCATCCATTATGCTAGTAAAGCCTTAGACAGTGCTCAAAGAAATTATGCTACCACTGAAAAAGAATTTCTAGCAGTAGTGTTTGCTTGTGATAAATTCAGATCTTACATTATTGATTCCAAAGTAATTGTTCACACCAATCATGCTGCTATTAAATACCTTATGGAGAAGAAAGATGCTAAACCTAGACTCATTAGGTGGGTCCTTTTGCTACAAGAATTTGATCTACATATCACTGATAGGAAAGGAGCTGAGAACCCAGTAGCTGACAACTTATCTAGGTTAGAAAATGTTCTTGATGACCCACTACCTATTGATGACCGCTTCCCTGATGAACAACTAGCTATCATAAATGCTTCTTGTAGTACTCCTTGGTATGCAGACTATGCTAATTATATTGTTGCTAAATTTATACCACCTAGTTTCACACACCAACAAAAGGAAAAATTCTTTGATTTAAGACATTACTTTTGGGATGACCCACACCTTTATAAAGAAGTAGTAGATGGTGTTATTAGACATTGTATACCTGAGCATGAACAGGAACAAATCCTATGGAAGTGCCACTCCGAGGCTTACGGAGGACACCATGCGGGAGACAGAACTACACACAAGGTATTACAATCCGGTATTTATTGGCCTACTCTTTTCAAGGATGCACGTAAGTTTGTTCTATTGTGTGATGAATGTCAAAGAATTGGTAACATTAGTAGACATCAAGAAATGCCTATGAATTATTCACTTGTTATTGAACCATTTGATGTTTGGGGATTTGATTATATGGGACCTTTTCCTTCCTCCAATGGGTACACTCATATTTTAGTTGTTGTTGATTACGTTACTAAGTGGGTAGAAGCTATTCCAACTAGTAGTGCTGATCACAACACTTCTATTAAAATTCTTAAAGAAGTTATTTTCCCGAGGTTTGGAATCCCTAGATATTTAATGATAGACAGTGGTTCGCACTTCATTCATGGTGCTTTCCGTAAACTTCTTGCTAAATATGATGTAAACCATAGAATTGCATCTCCATATTACCCTCAGTCTAGTGGTCAAGTAGAATTAAGTAATAAGGAAATAAAACTAATTTTGCAAAAGACTGTCAATAGGTCTCGAAAGAATTGGTCCAAGAAACTTGATGATGCATTATGGGCTTATAGAACTGCTTACAAAAATCCTATGGGTATGTCTCCGTATAAAATTGTTTATGGAAAAGCATGTCACTTACCTCTCGAACTAGAACATAAAGCTTATTGGGCAATTAAAGAACTCAACTATGATTTTACACTTGCCAGAGAAAAGAAGTTATTTGACATTAGCTCACTTGATGAATGGAGAACCCAAGCCTATGAAAATGCTAAATTGTTTAAAGAAAAGGTTAAAAGATGGCACAAAAAAAGAATACAAAAGCGGGAATTTAATGTAGGTGACCGAGTCTTGCTATACAATTCTCGTTTAAGATTTTTTGCAGGAAAACTTCTCTCCAAATGGGAAGGGCCTTACATTATCGAAGAAGTTTATCATTCCGGTGCCATCAAGATCAACAATGCCAAAGGCACTAACCCAAAGGTGGCAAATGGACAAAGAATTAAACATTATATCTCAGGTATGCTTATAAATGTTGAGACTAACATTATTCATTCCATAACACCGGAGGAGTACATAAAGGAAACCTTCTAGAACGCTGCAGAACCCTGAAAAGGGATAGGTATGTGATACGGTAAGTAAACCGACTCCAAAAGTTCCCTAAAGGCAATTTTACTCTGTTTTGGAATATTTAAAAAAATTAGGAAAATAATAAGTAGTCTGGAAAGCGCACGAGCAGGTGAGAAGCCTGGGGGAGCGCCCTACCCCCCTGGGCATGCCTCCCGAGCTTGTGGCTACCTCGTGTGCCAGCCGGACTCCGTTTTCTCCCAGATTACTTGTTTTGCACGGTAAAAATTCATTATATAATGTCCCGAAGGTTTCACCCACCCTATCACGACAATATCCTATGTTCTTGTTTCGAGCTATTTTTCTGACAGATACGAAAGTATGTCGTCGCAAGATTCGGATGGAGAGAGCTATGTTTCTCACTATGTCGCAGGTCCAAGGATCCTTGGGGACATCTACCCCTATCTATGGTCCACAGACGAGGAGCAAGATTCCGACTCGGAAGGAGAAAAAGATGCGAGCTCAGAGGGAGATGATGTCCCCCAACCTCAACCAGGGGATATGCATGTGGAGTTCAAGAAGTCAAGCCTTCCAAACAGAGTAAACAAATCTAAAATCAAATTTATCCCGTCCCGTTTTTTGCAGGAAAGTAAAGAGGCACTATGTAAAAGGATACTAAAGCTTGAGCAAGAAAACGATGATTTGAGGGAGGAAAATTTCATCCTCCAACACAAGCTGGAGAGGCTTTCCGCTACATCACCAACTGCATCATCACCACCTCCGAAGAAGGAGACTTGAGTACATGGGTATGGGTAGTCCCCTTGGCTTGTGCCAAGCTTGGGGGAGGTGCCCCAGTACCATAACATCTTTATCATTTATCTTAGTTTGATCCTTTTGGTTAAATCTTGATCTAGTAGAATAAAAGTTTTAGTATGATCTAGTCTTTAAGTTTTGCTTCGTGATCTATCTATGTAATCGAGTATGAGAGTTATATAATAAAGATTAGTTTTGAGTTGAGGGCTTTGCTTTCTTGCTTTGATCTTAGAGGTGGAAAAGAATAAAGGAAAGATAGAGATTATATAGTGATCTTATGGAGAGTGATGACTTCACATATAAGAAGTATAATGCATGAAATTTGTTGAAGGTTGATTAACATAATATTGGTCATGCTGCAATTAATGAGGAATAATAAGGAAAGAGAGGTTTCACATATAAATACACTATCCGGGACATCCTTTATGATTGTGAGCACTCATTAAAATACTACGTGCCAATAAGTTGATGTTAGACAAGGAAGACAACGTAATGTGTTATGATTTCTTATATCCGAATAGAAGTTATAATGTCCTGGATCCTCCAACATGTTGAGCTTGCTTTCTATCCCTTGCTAGCCAAAATTCCGCACCAAGTAGAGATACTACTTGTGCATCCAAAAACCATCAACCCAGTTTCATGTCATGAGAGTCCACTATATCTACCTATGGATTGAGTAAGATCCTTCAAGTAAGTTGTCATCGGTGCAAGCAATAAAAATTGCTCTCTAAAATGTATGATCATTTAGTGTGAGGAAAATAAGCTTTATATGAACTTGTGATGGGGAAGAAATAAAAGCGACAGACTGCATAATAAAGTTCTCTATCACAAGCGGCAAATAAAGTGACATTCTTTTGCATTAAGATTTCATGCATCCAAATAAAAAAGCGCGTGACAACCTCTGCTTCCCTCTGCGAAGGGCCTATCTTTTATTTTAATATCTACCTTCATACAAGAGTCATGGTAATCTTCACCCTTCCTTTTACTTTTCTCTTTTTGGCAAGCACTATGTGTTGGAGAAAGATCCAGACATACATATCCACTCGGATGTAGGTGATCATAAGTTATTATTGTTGACATTACCCTTGAGGTAAATGGTTGCGAGGCGAAACTATAAGCCCCTATCTTTCTATGTGTCTGATTGAAGCTTTGACTTCATAAGTATCGTGTGAGTGTTAGCAATTATGAAATACTAAATGATGGTTGAGTATGTGAACTTGCTAAATAAAAGCTCTTACATTTACTCTTTCAAACATTATGACAAATTGCGATTGCATCAATGACTGAGACCATAGTTTGTTAGCTTTCAATGAAATTTTTGGTTCATACTTTACCTTGTGAACAAATTATCACTTTAGCATAATAAGTTATATGACAATATATTGTTGTTCTAAAGATGATCATGATGCCCTCATGTCCGTATTTTATTTTATCGACAACTCTATCTCTAAACATGTAGTCATGATTATCTATTTCGACATTCGCTTGAGGACAAGCGAGGTCTAAGCTTGGGGGAGTTGATACGTCCATTTTGCATCATGTTTTTATGTTAATATTTATTGCATTATGGACTGTTCTTTCACTTTATGATACAATTCTTATGCCTTTTCTCTCTTATTTTACAAGATTTACATGAAGAGGGAGAATGCCGGCAGCTGGAGTTCTGGACGGGAAAGGAGCAAATCTGAGATGCCTATTCTGCACAACTCCAAATGTCCTGAAACTTTACGGAGAATTGTTTTGGAATATATACAAAATATTGGGTGAAGAAAGAACATAAGGGGACCCACCAAGTGGCCACAAGCCTGGGAGCGCGCCCCCTGAGCTTGTGGTCCCCCTGGCTAGCCTCCGGTGTCCATCTTCTGCTATATGAGGGGTTTTGACCTAGAAAAAATCATAAGAAGGCTTTCGGGACGAAGCACCACTGTCTCGAGGTGGAACCTGGGCTGAAGCAATCTAGGGCTCCGGCAGAGCGATTCTGCCGTAGAACTTCCCTCTGGGAGGGGGAAATCAAAGCCATCGTCATCACCAATGATCCTCGCATCATGGGAGGACCAATCTTCATCAACATGTTCACCAGCACCATCTCCTCTCAAACCCTAGTTCATCTCTTGTATTTAATCTTTGCCTCAAAACCTCAGATTGGCACCTGTGGGTTGCTAGTAGTGTTGATTAGTCCTTGTAGTTGATGCTAGTTGGTTTATTTGGTGGAAGATCATATGTTCAGATCCTTAATGATATTTATTACCCCTCTGATCTTGAACATGAACATGCTTTGTGAGTAGTTACTTTTGTTCCTGAGGACATGGGAGAAGTCTTGTTATAAGTAACCACTAGCAAACATGCCCGTGCATTGCGACGGGGAGAAAAAAATTATCACAGAACCATAGCCCAATAATAAATACTAAATGGCTCAAGACATCTCCCACACACATGTCGATGACCTCTATTTAAACACTGATATCCTCTATTTAAACACCACGGTCCATCCGTGTCATCGCTTATCCTCTTTTTGGCCCCCAAAATGCAACCAATGTGGTCAACCCAAGGCCGTGGGCTACAGGAAGAAAATAAATTCTTGTGAATGATAGTTTGGGACTAAATAGAAGGTTACCCTTGAAGTGTGGATGATGAGTGTGACAGAGCTTGCCAAGAATGCAGCGGCACAACTGCAGCACCCACTCTTCATCTTTCCTGTTTATCTTCTCTCATTTATCTTTCTTCATTCTTTGTTCATGGTATGCAATAGCACAACAACAATGACCAATGTTTTTGCTGCCCCTTTCTCTATTCTTCCCCCGTCGAGCTGTTCTCTTCTCTCCTTATCTCTTCCCCAACCACAACGCACTATCAGAGATTTATAAAGATAGCATATGCACGTTGTACTCAACAAGTGAATATCTGGATCCAGGCCCCAAATAGATTTGTCATCTGTCGACCAGTCTGCTTAAGCGAAAGTCAGACCATCTATTTTTATATCTTAAAATGTGAGAAGAAAATATAAGACAGGGATATAGCAAGAGAAAAGGAAAGGAGTTTGAATGAAGTGCGGATCTCACCTTGCCCATATGATTTTTTTCTTGCAGTTATTACGAACGTGCAGTAGTGTTGCCAACTTGCCATGCTTGCTCTGACTCAAAATCACAAAGGAAATAAATATCCATCAGGGTCGGCTTGAGAGAAGGGCATACGAACTCCATCTAGAGGAGCAATAGGTAGGATGGCTCGTGATATGTCATAGGAAAAAACAAAATTGTTCAAGCTTTAACTGGCACCAAATATCAAAATTGCCTAATGCAACACAAACCACAATAGCGTTGTGGAAGAAGTACGTCGTGGCTTACTTGATGTCCCGGCAACCCATATAGGACAGGTGCGTGGTGAACCCGTGCATCTAGTGTTGGAGTGCGGGCACAACAGGCAAGCGTCCATCGTCTTGTTGCACTATCTGCTATTCCAGCGGGGATGTCTCATCTTGTCCGCCGGAAGAAGAAGGGCCACCCCTCCCTTCTCGAGTGCTCGACCTCCAGAAGTTGCAGGAGGAGCCCATGTAGTCCCAGCAGCAACAGCCCTAGTCTGTCATGACAAAACCCTCTGCCAGACGCCCTCTGACCTTGTCGACGATGATCTCCACAGAGAGGAGACGATCTGCCTCGTCCGCGCCCTCCATGATGATCAGCCAAGGTGTTCGTGTCCTTCACGATAGATCGGCCAAGGTGCGCCAGCCGTTGCGGCTACTAGGTTTTGCTGGGTAAAACAAATGTGGTACGGGGCTCGAATTTATATTTTATACTCACGGGAGGGAGGAGGGGCTACGTCCTGATGCGAAACACGAACATGGATCGGGAGTTACCACAGAAATTTTCTAACCAACAGGTCAATATATAGGTGCTTCCCCAACCTTCTGCTCGGGCTCCAGCTCTCTCAGCTCATCAGTTTCACTCCTCGTACAGCTCCTATAGAACATTCAACTACGTTGATCTCGAGGATGACTCAGGGAGCGTGGATGTAGGCGATCGAGAAGGCCTCGCCAGCCTCCCGGTCTTCTAGTGCTGCGACACCACCCGGAGCTGGAATAGCGCCTCCGCCGCAAGCCCAGCTTGGTGGGCAGCGCCAGTGCCAGCACGGTGGGCATGCAGCCCCTGATGAGGATGCACGCCCTCAGCACCTCGGCCTGTCCAGTGCAGCGCTCCTCCATGGCCACTGATATGTATCCAACGTATCTATAATTTATGAAGTATTCATGCCATGTTTAAAACAATTCTATATGATTTTGGTATGATTTGATTAGAACTAACCCGGACTGACGTTGTTTTCAGCAGAACTACCGTGGTGTCGTTTTTTGTGCAGAAATAAAAGTTCTCAGAATGGGCTGAAAATTTACGGAGAATATTTTTGGAAAATATAAAAAATACTGGAACGAAAAGATATCGGAGAGGAGTCCCGAGGCAACCACAAGGGTGGAGGGCGCCCCCCCTAGGGCGCGCCCCCTGCCTTGTCGTTGCCTCGTTGGCCCCCTTGACTTGTCCCCGACGCCAACACCTCCTATAAATCCATAAACCCCCAGAAAGAAACCTAGATCGGGAGTTCTGCCGCCGCAAGCCTCTGTAGCCACGAAAAACCAATCGGGAGCCCGTTCCGACACCCTGCCGGAGGGGGAAACCATCATTGGTGGCCATCTTCATCATCCCGGCGGTCTCCATGACGAGGAGGGAGTAGTTCACCCTCAGGGCCGAGGGTATGTACCAGTAGCTATGTGTTTGATCTCTCTCTCTCTCGTGTTCTTGATTTGGCACGATCTTGATGTACCGCGAGCTTTGTTATTATAGTTGGATCATATGGTGTTTCTTCCCTCTCTATCTCTTGTTGTGATGAATTGAGTCTTGCTCTTTGAGGTTCCGTTATGTTGGATTGAGTATTGGATTTGAGAACACTTGATGTATGTCTTGCGATGGGATATCTGTGGTGACAATGGGATGTTCTATTGATTAACTTGATGTATGTTTTGGCACTCAACTCGCGGATTCCCGAGGTGACATTGGGGTAATCTATGCATAGGCGTTGATGCACATTTTTGTCCTACGTCCTCCGAAAGAAATTTCGAGTGATTCTTTGTTGCACATTGAGGGATTATTATGTGATCCAATTATGTTATCATTGTTGAGAGAATTTGCACTAGTCAAAGTATGAACCCTAGGCCTTGTTTCCAAGCATTGCAATACCGTTTTTGCTCACTTTTACTACTAGTTACCTTGCTGTTTTTATATTTTCAGATTACAAAAACCTATATCTACTATCCATATTACACTTGTATCACCATATCTTCGCCGAACTAGTGCACCTATACAATTTACCATTGTATTGGGTGTGTTGGGGACACAAGAGACTCTTTGTTATTTGGTTGCAGGGTTGTTTGAGAGAGACCATCTTCATCCTATGCCTCCTATGGATTGATAAACCTTAGGTCATCCACTTGAATAAAACTTGCTACTGTCCTACAAAACTCTGCGCTTGGAGGCCCAACACGAGTCTACAAGAAGAAGGTTGCGTAGTAGACATCAAGCTCTTTTCTGGCGCCGTTGCCGGGGAGGTGAGTGCTTGAAGGTATATCTTTAGATCTTGCAATCGAATCTTTTAGTTTCTTGTTTTATCACTAGTTTAGTCTATAAAATAAAACTACAAAAAAAATGGAATTGAGGTTGCCTCATATGCTGCATCTTTTTAATGTCTTTCGTGAAAATGATGGAAAGGAAAATTGTGCTCAAGTGTTAGAAGAAGAAGTCTATAAATTGTTTGGCATAAAATCTTTGAATGATGAGCATGATTGCAATGTTGTTGGTATGAATTCTTTGAATATCCTTGATGCTAATGATATGCAAAGCCATAAGCTTGGGGATGCTATGTTTGATGAAGATGATATTTTTAGTCCCCCAAGTTTTGATGAGAATATTTATTATGATGATAGCATGCCTCCTATTTATGATGATTATATTAATGAAAGTGGGTTTGGAAGAGTGTCAACTCTAGGTACTAATGATCCCACTATTTTGGAGGGTGTTGAATCTTTTCACAATATTGATAAAAGTGGATTTGGAGAGGTCATGACTTTATTTAGTGATGAATCCACTATTTTGGAAGAGGTTCCAATTGACTATGATAAAAAAGTTGCTATCTATGATGATTATTGTGATGATATGTGTGCTATAAAGAATAATGATAACCATGAAACTTGTCATCATGATTATAATTTTCAATTGGATTATGCCTCACGTGATAGTTATTTTGTTGAGTTTGCTCCCACTACTATTCATGAGAATAAATTTGCTTATATGGAGAGTAATAAAATTTCTATGCTCGTGGGTCATGAAAAGAATGCTTTATGTGATAGTTATATTGTTGAATTAATTCATGATGCTACTGAAAATTATTATGAGGGAAGAATTTATGCTTGTAGGAATTGTAATAATATCAAGTTTCCTCTCTTTGTGTTGAAAGTTTTGAAGTTATCCTTGTTTTGCCTTCCTATGCTAGTTGATTCTTGCTCCCATAAATTATTTGCTCACAAAATCCCCATGCATAGGAAGTGGGTTAGACTTAAATGTGCTAGTCATATGCTCCATGATGCTCCCATTATGTTTCAATTCTTATCTTTTATGCGAGCATCATTGAAATCATCATGCCTAGCTAAAAAGGCATTAAAGAAAAGCGCTTGTTAGGAGACAACCCAACATTTACCCCTACTGTTTTTGTGTGTTCACATGATTAAGCTACTGTAGTAATCATGTTTTATAGCTTTAGTTTGAATAAAGTGCCAAGTAAAGCCTTTGGGATAGTGTGGTTGATAGTTGACTTGATTCTGTGCAAAAACAGAAACTTTTGCGTCCAGTACAGAAATTCCTATCTTTTACTGGAACATGGAAAACTTCTGAAATTTTTAAAGTTCATGGGTATACAAATTTTCTACGTTTTCCTTATTTGTCAGAATATTTGGAGTTACAGAAGTATGACCTTAATTCAGATCTTCACAGACTGTTATGTTTTTGACAGATTCTGTTTCCGATGCATAGTTTGCTTGTTTTCTAGTTTCTATGGCTTATATTGCTCAATATAAATTGTAGAGATGATAGGGTACAGTAGGTATCATGTGATAAAAACTTTAAATATTGTCTTGACAGTACCAAAGTGAATGATTTGTTTTATCATACTAACCCATCTCACGAAGTTCCGTTAAGTTTTGTGTGATTGAAGTTTTTAAGTTTTGGGTGAGATATCGATATGAGGAGAACAAGGAGTGGCAATACACTAAGCTTGGGAATGCCCAAGGCACCCCAAGGTAATATTCAAGGAAGATCCAAGCAACTAAGCTTGGGGATGCCCCGGAAGGCATCCCCTCTTTCGTCTTCAACATTATCGGTAACCTCACTTGGAGCTATATTTTTATTCGTCACATGATATGTGTTTTGCTTGGAGCGTCATTTTCTTTTATTATTATTTGATTTATTTTATTTATATTAATGTTTTTCATCTTTTATTTCAATAAAAGTGTCAAGTTTAGCCTTTACCATGCTTATTTTGCAAGTCTATATGTTGCTGTTTTGAAAACAGAAAGTTTTCTATCGTTGTCTGAATTCTTATGGAAAGTCAGACCATGATGAAATCTTGAAATTTTTACACAATGAGTAACAACAAATTTTCTATAGTGTGGTAATGTTTCAGAATTTTTGGAGTTAGGGAAGTATGAGTACAATTGCACTCTTTACAGACTGTCCTGTTTAGACAGATTGCTGTTATGTTTGCATTGTTTGCATATGTTTGCTTGTTTAATGATTCTATTTGAGGATAGGAGTATTAAATATGCAGAGGCATTTAGTATGCAATGTTAAATAATAATTTTAGTGATTTGCTACAGTAGATAATGATAATGTTTTGCATTTGATTTATATTAACTTTTCTCACAAGTTCTTGTTGAGTTTTGTGTGCATGAAGTTTTTAAGATTTAGGGAAACCGTGATATAAAAGGAATTAAGGAGACACAAAAGCTCAAGCTTGGGGATGCCCAAGGCATCCCTAGTTAATATTTCAAGAAGTCTCAAGCATCTAAGCTTGGGGATGCCCTGGTAGGCATCCCACCATTCTTCATCAAAAATTATCGGTTAGTATCGGTGGAGCCTAAGTTTTTGCTTCTTCACATGATGTGTGCTATTTTTAGAATGTCATTTTATTTTGCTTGCTGTTTGAATAAAATATTAAGATCTAAAATTCTTAAATGTTAGAGAGTCTTAACATAGTTACATAATTATTCGACTACTCATTGATCTTCACTTATATTTTTTGGAGTAGTTTGTCATTTACTCTCGTGCTTCACTTATATCCTATGAGTAAATGGTTGAATGAATTGAATATCATAAATCTGAAATTATATATGCTTCATATGCTTATACCATGGGGAGTAATGACTTCACATATAAGAAGTAGAGGTGGTAAATTTATTGAAAGTTAGCAAACATAGTATTGGTCACTTGAACAATTCATGAAAGAATATTGAACGAAGAGAGATTTCACATATAAATATACTATCTTGGACATCTTCTATGATTGTGAGCCACATTAATTATTTTCAAACTTGATCAAATTAGTTGAAGTTGGATAAGGAAGATAACATAATGAGTTATGTTTGGGTATATTTGTATAGAAGTTATATTGTTATGGATCCTCCAACATGTGGTGCTTGCTATTTAGAATCTTATGCTAGCCAAAATTTCTGTACCAAGCGGAAATACTGCTTGTGCATCCAAAATCCTTGAACCAAGTTTCTTCCATGAGTGTCCACCATATCTACCTATATGCGGTATTTACCTGCCGTTCCAAGTAAATTTGCATGTGCCAAACTCTAAACCTTCAAATAATAGTCTGTTTTGTATGCCCGAATCGCTCATGTAGCGACTAGGGGCTGTCAGTATCTTCCATGCTAGGTGGGTTATTCTCACGATGAGCGTTTATTCACTTATCATTCACGAGAGAGTGGCTGGTAATTGGGATGCCCAGTCCTATGATCAAAAGATCAAAAACAAATTTTCAAATAATTAAACAAAACTCCCCCAGGACTGTTGTTGGTATGGACGGTACCAGTTGTTTCAGATCAACCGTGGAGTGTGATTGTTGGTGGAGGGGGAGTAAAAAACTTTACCATTCTATTTGGGAACAGCCTATAATGTGTCTAGCATGGAAGATAGTGAGAACTCTCGGTCGTTACGTTGACAATGAAAGCATGCCTCTCAAAATTATTTTCACCTCTGTTTTAGAAAACATCGAGCTCTGGCACCTCTGCAAATCCCTGCTTCCCTCTGCAAAGGGCCTATCTTTTACTTTTATGCAAGAGTGAGTAGTATTTCTTCTCATTCCAACCTACTCTTTAGTTGGCAAGCATCATGTGATGGGGAAAGATCTAAGCATATATGGCCATTCAAATATATTTGATCATGAATTATTATTGTTGACAATTATCTATATGATAAATAAGTTGGGAGGCGAAACACTAAGCCCCTATCTTTCTCTGTGTTCGATGGATGCTATTTGTTCTAAAAATATGCTTTGAGTGGTAGCAATCATGGAAGACTATATGATAGTTGAGTATGTGGGATTTGCTAAATCAAAGCTCTTACATAGACCCTGCCTGAAAATAAGTTGAATTGTAATTGTTTGATGACTGAGAACTTAGTTTGTTAGTTTTCCAGAAAGTTTATTATCTATGCTTTAACATGTGAATAGCTTGCTACTTGATCATGAGAAGTTTTATGAGTTGAGCTACTGTTTATGATATATAATGATGCTAGAAAAAGTGATTGAAATTATCATTGATCAAACTTGTGCACTTGCTAGCATTCACACTTCATAAATTATTTCTTTTATCATTTACCTACTCGAGGACGAGCAGGAATTAAGCTTGGGGATGCTGATACGTCTCCAACGTATCTACAATTTATGAAGTATTCATGCCATGTTTACAACAATTCTATATGATTTTGGTATGATTTGATTAGAACTAACCCGGACTGACGCTGTTTTCAGCAGAACTACCATGGTGTCATTTTTTGTGCAGAAATAAAAGTTCTCAGAATGGGCTGAAAATTTACGGAGAATATTTTTGAAAAATATAAAAAATACTGGAAAGAAAAGATATCGGAGAGGAGTCCCGAGGCAACCACAAGGGTGGAGGGCGCCCCCCTAGGGCGCGCCCACCTGCCTTGTCGTCGCCTCGTGGGCCCCCTTGACTTGTCCCCGACGCCAACACCTCCTATAAATCCAGAAACCCCCAGAAAGAAACCTAGATCGGGAGTTCCACCGCTGCAAGCCTCTGTAGCCACGAAAAACCAATCTGGAGCCCGTTCCGGTACCCTGCCGGAGGGGGAAACCATTATCAGTGGCCATCTTCATCATCCCGACGGTCTCCATGACGAGGTGAGAGTAGTTCACCCTCGGGGCTGAGGGTATGTACCAGTAGCTATGTGTTTGATCTCTCTCTCTCTCTCTCTCTCTCGTGTTCTTGATTTGGCACGATCTTGATGTACCGCGAGCTTTGTTATTATAATTGGATCATATGGTGTTTCTTCCCTCTCTATCTCTTGTTGTGATGAATTGACTCTTGCGCTTTGAGGTTCCATTATGTTGGATTGAGTATTGGATTTGAGAACACTTGATGTATGTCTTGCGATGGGATATCTGTGCTGACATTGGGATGTTCTATTGATTCACTTGATGTATGTTTTGGCACTCAACTCGCGGATTCCCGAGGTGACATTGGGGTAATCTATGCATAGGGGTTGATGCACGTTTTCGTCCTACATTCTCCGATAGAAACTTTGGAGTGATTCTTTGTTGCACGTTGAGGGATTGTTATGTGATCCAATTATGTTATCATTGTTGAGAGAATTTGCACTAGTGAAAGTATGAACCCTAGGCCTTGTTTCCAAGCATTGCAATACCGTTTTTGCTCACTTTTACTACTAGTTACCTTGCTGTTTTTATATTTTCAGATTACAAAAACCTATATCTACTATCCATATTACACTTGTATCACCATCTCTTCACCGAACTAGTGCACCTATACAATTTACCATTGTATTGGGTGTGTTGGGGACACAAGAGACTCTTTGTTATTTGGTTGCAGGGTTGTTTGAGAGAGACCATCTTCATCCTATGCCTCCTACGGATTCATAAACCTTAGGTCATCCACTTGAGGGAAATTTGCTACTGTCCTACAAAACTCTGCGCTTGGAGGCCCAACACGAGTCTACAAGAAGAAGGTTGCGTAGTAGACATCAGCCGCCACCATGACGGTGAGGTTGCAGACGACGGTGGCAATGCGGAGGCCCGAGGGGCACCGAATAAGCTGTGGCGCCCGTGGCAGAGAGCGCTGGTGTGGATGCACGAGAGGTAAAGCCGAGGTCGGCGGCGCCGAAGGCCAGGAAGAGCAGCCAGAAGGCGGCGGTGTTGGCGGAGAGCATGATGTAGGAGCCACGAGTATCGGGTACGCGTGCGATGTTGACGCAGGGCGGGAGCAACATGCGGGCCCGCTGCCGCTCGTGTGGGTCTACGCGGAGCATGCCGATGATGCAGGCCTCGGCGAGCAGTAAGAAGGTGAGTGCATGGGCAGCATGGCTGGGTATGTGAACACGGTCTGCGACAGCTTGCCGTTGAGTAGCGCGAAGAAAAATGACGATGGGAACCCGCCACGTGGAACATTGCACAGAGCCGCAACGATGCCACGTAGCAGCACCCCCGACGCCATTACCGGAACCCCGCCACGTGGAACATCCTCGCAGCCGCGACGACACGCCGCGTAGCAGCACCCCGACGACAATGACGTCGCCGCCGTCACCATGGCATGGGACATGGACACGGCCGCCAAAAACGAAACAATTTTCTTTCTACGGATTGATTCAGGCACGCCTCGTGTATAAGGAGAACTCGCAACCAAATCGTGTACGTGCAGCCCCGTAGCATATGGGAATTGCAGTAGAGTCCAAACCATGTACGTGTATATGGCGATTGGAGCAGAGTCCAGGCTCAGACGCTTGATGATTTTTTCTGTGTACGTGTCTGCGTTATGTAAATCTACTTTTAAATTTTAGCCATCAATCTATTTGATTAATACAAATCTAACGGATATAAAGAGGTGACGGATGGAGAACTATGAAAGCTTCCGTCCTTTATTATTAGGTAAAGATGTGAATTTGGTATCCGTTCAATATTTTGATGAGATGTATGTTGTCTACCCTCTAGTGGTGTTATGTGAACGTCGACTACATGACACTTCACCATGATTTGGGCCTAGGGGAAGGCATTGGGAAGTAGCAAGTAGATGATGGGTTGCTAGAGTGACAGAAGCTTAAACCCTAGTTTATGTGTTGCTTCGTAAGGGGTTGATTTGGATCCACATGTTTCATGCTATGGTTAGATTTATCTTAATTCTTCTTTCATAGTTGCGGATGCTTGCGAGAGGGGTTAATCATAAGTGGGAGGCTTGTCCAAGTAAGGACAGCACCCAAGTGCCGGTCCACCCACATACCAAATTATCAAAGTAGCGAACGTGAATCATATGAGCATGATGAAAACTAACTTGACGATAATTCCCATGTGTCCTCGGGAGCGCTTTGCTTTATATAAGAGTTTGTCTAGGCTTGTCCTTTGCTACAAAAAGGATTGGGCCACCTTGCTGCACCTTTTTTACACTTGTTACTTGTTACAAATTACCTTGCTACCAAACTACTCGTTACCGATAATTTCAGTGCTTGCAGAAAACACCTTGCTGAAAACCGCTTGTCATTTCCTTTTGCTCCTCGTTGGGTTCGACATTCTTACTTATCGAAAGGACTACGGTTGATCCCCAGTACTTGTGGGTTATCACCCTTCCTCGCCTATCTTCTCCGCCAAGAACTCCCCGATGACCAGACCAAGGCAAGACGCATAATTCGGCTAGGCCTACAAGGTCCACAAGGGTGAATTATACAAGAAAAGCACCACCGGTGTCCTCCAAAGATGCATATCCGAAGAGGAAGGGAAGCAACTCTTGGTTGAGATACACGCAGGCATGGGCGGCCATCACGCAGCAGCCCGGGCCTTGGTAAGCAAGGCCTTTCGAGCCAGATTCTTTTAGCCCACTACTCGCGTTGACGCCCACACACTCGTCCAACATTGTGTCAGATGTCAGCTCTTTGCAAATCAAAGCCACATGCCCCCACGGCTGTTCGGACGATACCGATCACCTGGCCTTTCGCGGTTTGGGGGATGGACATGGTCGGACCACTTAAAGGGGGACCAAGAAAAAGAAATATCTACTGGTCATGGTCGACAAATTCACCAAGTGGATTGAGGCGAAACCAGTAACTTCAGCTAAGTCTGGACCGGTCATCGACTTTATATCTGGCGTGGTCCACCATTACGGTGTCCCCCACAGTATAATAACGAACAATGGATCCAATTTCACAACCCAGGAGGTAAAGGACTGGTGCGCTAACATGGGCATTAAGCTGGATTATGCTTCGATATATCACCCACAGACCAATGGACAGGTCGAACGGGCCAATGGACTAATCATGAGCGGCATTAAGCCTCGACTGGTACGTTCCCTGAAAGAATCTGATTGCCACTGGGTGGAGGAGCTCGACTCTGTATTGTGGGGCCTGCGCACCACCCCTAATTGATCAATGGGATATACACCATTCTTTATAGTGTACGGGGCAGAAGCAGTCCTCCCCTGTGACCTCGTCCATGACGTGCCTAGAGGGCGCATGTACGAAGAAAAGGAGGCTGAGCTAGATCGGAAGGATGACCCGGACGCCCTAGAAGGCGAGCGTGACATAGCTTGGGCCCGCTCTATGTTTTATCAATAGCAGGCCTGGCACTACCAGAGTAGGGAAGTTCGGGCGAAGGCATACAACATGGGCGAACTCGTCCTACGCCTCCCAGAGAAGCAGAAGAACAAGCTCTCACCCAAATGGGAGGGTCCCTTCATAATCGATGAAGTACTAGAAGGAGGAGCGTATCGTCTCCGCAACCCAGCAGACAATCGCCTCGAACCAAACCGAAGGAACGCAACTCAGTTTCGGCGCTTCTACGGCTAGTCCGGTGTCATCACTCCCACTAGCCTTTTTTATAGTTTTCCTTTGTTTTTACTTTCTTTGGGTGGTTAGCACCCCCTAGTCTATGTTCGGCTAAACCGAACTATGTTAAGCTTCCCTGGGCATACATCTTCAAATGTACTACCCAGTTATACCTGGGGGCTTCTTTAACGAAGCCGATCAATATAACTTTCGTGCATCTATTCGCCTCTGTCGTGTTTGCACCCTTCCAGTATCGTTTTAAGCCACTATATGCATCAATTTGACTTAAGTTTTGGCCAAGCTGGGTTGCCTCGCTCCTATGCTTACCCCCTACATTCCCGATCATTCGGCTAGGGGGTAAAGGAGCACCTCTGCGATTGTTACGACCGGGTCACCCGAGTACGTACTTTAGACGGGTGAAGCCGAAAGCTAGCGTTCTTAAGAAAATAATTGGTCGGCCATGAGGGAAGTGAAAATGAATTGGTGATCATCACCAAAACCCGGGGTTATTTTTCCGAAGTAACCAGCACCCGCATATTGCGGGTATCCGGTTAAAACGTCTATGGTCAACATGACAACCCAAAGAAAGGAACCCATGGAGGTACTATTTTCTTCAAAAGATGTTTCTTACGTTACATAGTAATATAACATAACTCCCCATGCGCGTTCTGTCTATTCGCACCACATGGCCGGATTGCCTGGTTATCCGAAGTGATTTCCTGTTATCTCAGGTCAGATAGTACGGAACACTCCCCGGCCAATGGCCGGGGAGGTAGAAGCCGATGGCCGGTTAAGACAACGTTCATACACTACTGTAGGATGCTGCTAACGCGTCACTATGATCAGAGACCCTTTGATGAAACTGTGTGTGATGCATTAATCGCAAACGGTGATGTAAAAAAACCGTCAAAAAAGATGCAAAACGTTTGCGATGGCGGATACATCAAATACGGTTCAGATTTTAGTTGTGTGTGAGATGCGGGGCATACGGTTCAGTTCAATGAATTGTTTGCGATGAGGCAGAAGAACAGAAATAGGCAGCCAGATGAAAGTGTGTGCGATATACGGCATACGGTTCACTCGGATGAACTTTTTGTGATTAGGCAACACAAAAGAATCGGTCAGGCAGGTGAAGGTGTGTGCGATATACAGCATACAGTTCACTCGGATGAACTGTTTGTGATTAGGCAACACAAAAGAAATGGTCAGCCAGGTGAAGGTGTGTGCGATATACGGCAAATTAAGCATAACCAAATTAAGCATACAATTACATAAGTGACTACAAACATAACATTTCCACACACCAAAGTAAGCAATTACATGCATACTAAACTAGGAGAAACGAGCATCTAATCATCTACATCTTGTTGCGACGACGCTTGCCATTGCTCTGCTTCTGGCTGGATCCCTGGCCGTGAATGGTTAATAAAATCTAAGTCTATTGCACATTAAGGTCAAAATAGTACTACCAATATACGAGTCTCGTACGATGCCATTTCAATGATTGTACCACAAAAGCCCGAAATATTACAAGGTTCAAATTCTAGAGTTACATGGCTCAAATTCGAAGATTGCAAGGTTCAAACTAATATTAGAAATGAAATTCAGCTCATTTAGCTGCAAACGCCATGCTGATCAGCTGAACATGGATATAAGAGAGGTTCAAACTAAAAATACCAATAGTAAGGCTGGTTTCGAAACCTCGTCATTTCTGCAAAGGGATCAGCCGCTGACAAGTCATGTATGGGGTTGACATAATGACTTTCGATTACTCTGTCATATGCAGTTCCAATACGAAATTTAGCTTTTTTGGAGCCTTTTCCATTCTGCAGTAGCTGTCGGCGCTGATCAACAAACCATTCATTTTTTTGATATAAATGCATGTCCAACCTCATTACCTTCAGCACCCTTGCTCTGACAACAAAGAACCTGTCAAATGTAATCTCCGGTAAGGTCCCTCGGTAGGAGTTCAAAGTAATTTTTGAGAGATGCAGATCTAGGCATTCGATGTGATTGTTGTTATATTGTATCACATTATCCACCCCCAGGCCTATTATTATCTGCAAAAGAAGAGAACGTGTTAGTGCCTACATGCAGTTTTGAACACTACTACAGGCCTATTTGGTTTGCAGGATTTGTAAAATGCACCAATGTGCCATCTTCAATCTGACATGATTAACATGGGCATTTGATTACAATCTAGAAAAATGTAGCCTTCTTCACAAGAGGTTGGAGTAGATGAAAAATTCCCTAAGAAAACTAGTACAAATGAATCCAAAGGAGAAATGCTTATGGATTGTAACCATATGAATCAAGCAACCAATATGGGGTGGGGGATGTATGTCCTGAAATCCTCCAAAATTCCTTCAGAAATAGTAGTACATTGTCATTGTAAACTTGGGAAAAGGTGCCAAAAATTGAACTCCCTTATGGTTAACATTTAACAGGAAAGGAACATCACCTCGATATATAGCTTCTCCAGGCATGGAAAGCATCTCAGGAAACTGACAACTTCATAAATAGTCCCGAGAGTCATGGAAGTGATGTGGAAGCTACCAGACCAATTCATCGCCTGAAGACGAAGGAACTCGAGTGCAGTACAGCCGTGGAGCAGGCGCTCCATGTCATCCTTTTGGATGCAGACGGCGACGAGCTCGAGGTGCTTCAGTCATGGTAGAAAAGGAGCGGGCGCATCATTAAGGGGGGAGGAATGGCAGTTCATGAACTTGGCGAGGTGTAGTGTGGGCGCGAAGCGGAGCGCGGGCGTTGGCAGCAAGCACATATGCCCATCATTAAAACTGAGCTCCTCGAGCTGATCTAGGGCGGGGGATCGGAACCACTCGTCAAGCTTGGCTCGGTCCTTGCCGTTGTAACGGAACTTGCCCGTGATAAGGCCTCTAATTGGGCCATGGTGACTACCGAGGATCTGGGAGAACGCATCCAAGCTTTTGCGATAGCCATGGCAGAGCTCATGGGTGTCGAGGAGGTCGAGAGGGGTGGAGATCCATAGGGGCGCCATCATCGGGAAAGGACGGTTGTCGTCGCCCCATATTTGATTCGGAGGAGGGATATGATGACTGTCAACATATCATCGGGGAGGCTGCTGATGAAGTCTAGGCCTGCTTGAGTCGCTTGCGGTTCTTTCTCGACCCGCCTCTGCTTGTTGGCAGCCTCGTTCTCCACCTCGTCGGCGGCGACGGCAACCTCTGTCTCCATATTCACGCCGTGCTCCGGTGCTTCAGCAGCCCCGGCGTCATCACTCCCTCCGATGGGGCGCTTCGGCGGCATCCTCATACACTGACGGCTTTGAGGACTGAGAGCAGCGTCGAGGATGCGGGCAGAGAGAGAGGATTGTGTGTGTGGCGAGGATGGGGGGTGCGGCCGCTCGGGCGCGCCATTAAAATGGACCAGTGGGAGCGAGACGGGCGGCGGTCAAAGGCTGTCTCGCCTCCTGGTGAGCCTGCGCGGCGGACTTCTGGCATTCCTATACCATAATTTCACACAGCTACTCGCACGCCTCCTAGTGACACTGCACAGCGAAAACGCCTCCCGTCAATTCACACACCTGCACGCACGCCTCCCGGTCTGCCTGTGCGGTGGACTAATCGCATGCGTCCCGTCAACTCACGCCTGCTCGCACGCCACACGGGGCGCGTGGCGGCACGTATATATTTTTTGTTTTTTGATGATTCATTCCACCGCTTTACTGCTTAACCGAAGCATGGCACGGTCTAACGCACATGGTCCAAATAAATATTCCGTATGAGATATTGATTGCCAGTTATTAACAATCTCCCGTTTGTAAGTAGATTATATCAAAACTTGTCTCAAATCTGACGAAAAAATACAACGTCACAGTCTACTAGTGTCCATATATGACACCACGATATGTTTCATGAATTTCAACTAAGTTTTGGATTTATTGAATTTTAAAAATCAATATTCTCAATGTTTTGAAATTTCTTTCACGGGGAAACATGCACCCAGGGACACACATATGATTTTGCAATCCATTTTGGTGCACATGTAGCTCAAATTTGATTTTTACACATTAAATCCCTAAGAAATCAATCAATGTAAAAAACGGGTCGAATGATCTCTGTTTTTTTTTTAACTTTAACACGACACTCCTTTGGTCACATGTTCACTGCAGAAAAAGTCTGACATGCCTTAGAGTGGAGGTGGTGGTGCGGGATGTGTGTCTGTGTGTGTGTGGGGGGGGGGTCCATCAGTACACTACTAGACACGAGCCTCCGTGACGTGGGATTATTGATCATTTTGTGAGTCATGTATATATGCCACATCAAAGTTGTGAATTGGTTATTTAAAGCATTACACAACCCTTTCATATATACATGTTCGGGCCACATGCATGCATTGGTGGTACTCTCAGACACTCCCTCGTGCGGTTAGTAGCGACGTGCCCATTCGTTAGCCCGCAAAGGTTTTCAGTTTCCACCGACAAAGAGAGGCATTGGACCGAAGGTGGATTCATCTTGGCATGTGTGTTACGGTGTGGATCATGGTCATATTCCATATCAAAGTTCGGCCACGTGCGTACACATGAGTCCCTCCCACCGGCTTGAAGTGAGGGGGCTACGCATCGTGAACCTCTGTGTAGTGTGTTTCCGGTTTGCGAAGCATGTGCCACGTCAAAGTTGTGCATTGGGTATTCAAACATCACACAACACACGACAACATGCACGCGGTGGTTGTCCTATGACACTCGCTCGCATGTGACTCTCTATGGGCCCGCGAGGTCTTTGTCGATCAATTGAACGTACAATGAGAGAGAGGTTAATTTGACCAACAAGGATGGTTCTTTTTTTGTTTGTGTTATGTATATGCATGGTAGGAGTATGTAGTACATGTCAAAGAGGGGCAACATGTATACTCTCTCTATATATATGTGTGTGTCATAACCTTGCTCCATGTGGGGACTTTCCGGTTCCTGAGGCAGGTGCCACATCAAAGTTGTGCATTGGTATTCAAACATCACGCAATACCATGCAGGCGGTGGTTGCCCTATAGGAACTCACTCGCATGCGGCATCTGTGGGCCCGCGAGGTCGTCCTCCATCACTTTGACCCAATGAGAGAGAGGCACATTTGATGAACAAGGAGGATTAATTCTTTTAGGGCTGTGTTAGGGTAGGAGTATATATATAGTACATGTCGAAGGGGAGATGGGACCAACATATACTAGGTGTCACACATGAACCTCACTCTGTGTGGGGACTTTGCGGTTTTTGAGGAAAATGCCACATCAAAGGTTGTGCATTAGGTATTCAAAACATCACAACCACACACCTCTCCATATATATGTTTTGGCACACATGCAAGCGATGGTGGTTGTCCTGTGGCACTCACTCACGTGGTTATCGGTGATGCTTCCATGTTCCATCTGTCGGCCAGCTTCTTTCACCGACAACGAGAGAGGTTAATTATTTTGACTTAGGAGGGGATTAATTTTTTGTTTGTCTCGCGATATAGGTCATGATGTGAGATTACATATATAATAGTGCATGTGTACACATGAATCCATCCCGCTGGATCGAGGGGGGGCGAGCACATGACACGTCATGAACCTCTTGCTCTGTGTGGGGACCTATGCGATTTTGAACGCATGAACCACATCAATGTTGTGCATTAGGTATTCAACACATATGCATGCATCATGCACCTCTCCATAAATATGTTTGGGACACATGCATGCAATGGTTGTCTTTGGACACTCTCACTCGCTTGGTTATGGGCGGCAAGCCTATATATATTCGTGGGCCCGCGTGGACGTCCATCATTTCGACCGACGACAAGAAAGGTTACCAGGGTGGATTCTTCTTCTTTGGCTCGTGTTACCATATAGTAGGTCGGTCATTCTAGGCCTAATTAAGTTTGAGCGCATGCATGCTACGCATCGTGAACCCTCGATCAGTGTGAGGATTTTACGGTTCCAAAGCATGGTGCCACATCAAATTTTGTGCATTGCGTATTCAAACACCACACACACCACTTCCATATACATAATTGGGCCACATGCACAGAGTGGGTTTTGTCTTCAGACAGTACTCCCTCGCGAGTTTATCGGCGACAGGCTAGCCCATTTTGCGGGGCCGTGTGGACGTCCATCACTTTGACCAACAATGAGTGAGAGAGGTTATACGATCAAGTTGGATTCTGTTTGGTCCATGTTATAGTACGTCTTGGTGAGATGCCCTCCCCCCGACATGTGTGTGTGTGTGGGTGGGGGTGGGGGGGCTACTTCGCACTACCCGCAACCTCCGTGAGGTCAGGGAAGTCCGGTTATTTTGCGAGGCACACGTGCCACATCAAAGTTGTGAATGGTAGTTAAATATCACACCACACCCTTTTCATACATATAGTATAGGGCCACCCGCAGGTGGTTCATATGTGGTCTCACCCATCTCCCGCCACAAACACACATTTGTGGGTCGGCACACGGTCCACCTTTGTCCGGAAGCGAAAGGGGATGACCATATATATGATGGACTCCTATAGGTTTTGTGTTACGGTAGGGTGAGATTTCAAACCTAACTATCTGGGGGCATGCATTCGTAGCTAGGATTCCCTTACCACCGACATGAAGTGGGGTTCGTAGGGGGTGGCTGACTAGCAATATTGTGCGCTTTGTGCGACAGGTGCCACATCAAAGTTGTGCATTGGGTATTCGAACATCAAACCACCCTTTTCATACATATATTTGGTCCACATGCAAGTGTGTTCATGTTCTGACCCTTTCCCGCGTTTATTCTTGTTGCCAAATTTATAAACAGCACATGAGTTGGATGCAGAAACCGTCTGCAATTGGGTACGCAACAGACACGGTTCGGTCAGACTACCCGTGTGCCACGCCCGTGCCCCTGCAGTCACTCACATCAACACAGTAGATTGGGCTCCACGAGGCTTGCCTCCCGCTCTCAAAAATATCTATGCCTCGTAATCTCGAAAATATCTACCGCCAGGAAGGTTTTTATGTTTGATAGCACACGATTAGTATGTGCGGACCGTGTGCGATGTCTGTTACTCCCGCTCTACTTCAATCCCTTGATTCAAATTTTCAGTAGCCCCGGCATTTTACTCCCACCTCTGCATCCCTCGCAATCTCAAAAATATCTGCTCGCCCTTGATTCAAATTTTCAGTAGCCCCGCCTTGTTACTCCCACCTCTGCATCCCTCGCAATCTCAAAAATATCCGCTCGCCCTTGATCCAAATTTTCAGTAGCCCGGCATTTTACTCCCGCCTAGTAAAATTTTCAGTTTGCCCGGTATTTCCTCAAACACCACCTTGCCCCCCCCCCCTCCACACACACCACACACTCCCCAAAACCTTCGCTCACACAGACACACACCACCCCTTCCTCGCTAGAAACCATTGGTAGGTCGCCGCCATCGCCGCCGCCGCCTCCATCCTCAACCTCTGCCTGTGTGCCGGGGAGCTCGAGGAGCCAATGGCCCAAAAGAGGTTTATCGCGGCCTCTTTGCCTGACGCCGGTGAGGTGGCCGCCGAGGTGTCCCCGTCGTCCTCTGCGGGCTCTTTATCGATCCGCCATCGCCGGTCATCCGATCCGCCCGCCGCCGCGCCCATACGCCGGTTCGAGGACTTCCCCGTCCTCCCTCAGGCCCGGCCGCTGATGAAATCCTACCTCGGGGTCCGGCAGTGGTGGTGGGGGACGTGGGTCGCCGAGATTACAGATCGGGAGAACCACACCCACTGGTGGCTCGGTAGCTTCCACACGGCCGAGCTCGCGGCCATGGAGTACGACCGCTGGCAGGTCCGCTACCACGGCACGGCAGCTAGGCTCAATTTCCCCTTCGGCACATGTCCGGTCGACCTCGTTCCGTCGGAGCCAGGGTGGTGAGCTCGGCTATGGCGCGGGAGGACCGTGAGGCGTGGGAGTGCCTCGAGGCCGAGGCCACCGACGAGGCCTACATGCAAGAGCTCCGTCGGCAGCACCCAGAGCTCATGGAAGCGGAGCGGGTGATCTTTGCCAGCGCGGAGCGCGGTAAGGTTATCATGCTCTCCTCCGATGACGAGGTCAAAGGCGGCAAGGACGGCGGCAAGGAGGGCGTCGAGGTGGGCGGCGAGGACGAGGAGATCGACATCGACGAGTGGAGGAGTGTCTTCCCCAACAACCCCGACGACGGCACCGGCCCGAACCCGGCTCGCGGCACACCATACCTGACGAGGAAGGATTGGCTCGACCTCCACTTTGACCGAAAGTAGTTTAGTTTAGTTTAAATTTATGTTTTATGTTCGGTTATGCAAAACTATCTATGTTTATGTTTGAATGCATGCTACTTTTGGTTGAACCTGCTTTGAACTTGATCAAATTGAAGTTTACAACGTTAAGCTTAGGGGATCGACTAGAAACGGCCAAAAATTGCTGGAGTATATATATATCCACTAAGGGTTTTAGTTCGTTAACTTTTAAAGGATCGGCTAGAGATGGCCTTATGCCTTGTTTATTTCAGTTCTTCACAATGTGATGCTCTATATGTGCAACTATTTGCCGCGCAGTTCAATTTCATCAATAACAGTTTCAACAATACCACTATGAATTACGATATTTGGTTGCTGTTAAGGATGTTGCAGTTAACATGCCTTTTCGTTTTTTTACAATAACTAGTGTACTTTAGACCTGCACAATATCAGTTTGAATGACTATATTTACTTGTTTTTAAATGTTATGCCTGTTACAGTTAACACACCTTTCCACTTCTTATTTTGCTTAACTAGCGTGCTTAAACCTGCACACTGAAGCTATCATTTGTAGATTATGTTGTCTACCATGGATATATTTGGTTGATGTTTAGCCTGTTGTGCTTAACATGTCTTTATATGTACTCATACAGGACAATATTAAGAACAGATGTTGTTTTCCATTGAGGTTAGTTTCATTGCATTGCTTATATGTATTCACTGTTCAGGATATCGGTAGCTGGTACCATATAGCCTGGGGGCTGATAAGGGATTAATCGTCGAATCAGACATTTCACTAAATATATCTGTAACCCATTTATCGGTAGGTTAACTAGGGCCATATTTAATATATCTGAGGCTGCATAGCAATATGCATTGTACTGAATGACTAAATATGCAATCCCAGGCTACATAGCAACAAGGAAGAGTGTTACCTTAATGTTCTGATGTTGTCTAGATATACATGTAATAAGATCTTATATAATGGGATGGAGGGAGTGTTGTACTACATCATTTTGCAATTGTTGTTTAGCTTCTAATATTAACTTGGTGCTTTTAGGTACATATGTCATTGCCAAAGATCCACACTTCGACCCTTTCTGCGTATGGGGCAATGAGATATTCATGAACCAGCATCAAGTGAGGAAACTGATAAAGATTGTTATTAAAATGGGTCAAAAGATGTCAATCGAACTATTTGTTTACACTTTATGCAAGACAACAGTGAACCGCAGGATGGTAAGTAAGAACTCTATAGCCTTCTTTTTACTGCCCGTAATGAGTTGTGTTAGATGACAATGTCTGAATCTTTTTCCTTTGCAGTGGATCCTGAAGCAGTTTACTCAAGATTACCTCTCAAACTACATGATTGGCGGCCGACCATCACAAGGGGTTGGACTAGAGTCGTGCTTGCCTTCTGCATCGAGGAGAGCACAATAGGGCAATTCCGCTTCACCTTGTTCAGCAACCAAAATGTCTCTCGCCTCTTTTCTTTACCATCTGTAATAGTACAAGTATACAACCCTGGTTCATCATTCTTTATTTGGTGCTTATGTAATTCTTGAACATATGTACCTATGAATCGAATAATGCATTGGTTGTTTGAACCTGATGGATATGAATAAAGCTATAGCCTACTTTCAAATTCAAATTAGGTACAATTTTAAATAGCAACAATTAAATTAGGGTGAAATTATGCTCTGCGGGTCATTACGGCGCACACGATCTATAGAGCACAGCGTGTGTGATATACATCATAATCTGACACGGTTCACGGAGAGGAAACATGCGTAACCATGCACACAGTTGCCGTTTGCAAAGCGTGTGTGATGTCAGACAATATCTCAAACGGTGCGGGAAAACTAAATGTGTGTGATTGTCGACCTATCGTACACGATTTACAATCATGAACTGTTTGTGATGTGCCAGGCATCGTAAACGTAGAGCCAGTTTGCTACGTGCCTGGAAAAATCCCGTGCCTAGAATGTGCCTGGTTTTAGGTAAAACCACAGAACTCCGACTGCGATGGCAACACGAGCACAAACGAGTAGCAAGAATGAAGCGTTTGGGATATTCGAGATATCAGAAACAGTTTTATAGGGACAATTGTATGCATCAAGGCTCCCTATCCCTGACGGTTTTTGGGTCGTGTGGGAAGGACCCCCCTATCACAGTCACTCACTTGGCGACGGTTCAAAACGCCATCGCGGAAAGGGGTTAAAAACCGTTTGTATAGCACCTCGCTGTACCAGTGATAGCACGGATGGAGAATGTTTGATGTAAAGTACATAGATACATAGAATCAAACACCCTGTTCCTGGTCAAGATTATCTATTATGCTATCCAGGGTGCAGTCTTCTTGAGAGAGTCGGGCGGCTGGCATCACTTGGTCATACACCAAATGAAGTGGCACTTCTTCCCCATCCGGTCCTACCGGCCCAACTCGAGCTAAATGGTCGGGTCGAGTTTGGTAAAATGGGTCTTCACCATTGCCCATGCCTCCCGTGCTCCTTCTCGACAAACTGATGTCTTCCATAGCTTGACGCGATGCCGAGCCCCTTTAAATCGATTAGCTAGCTCGGCCATCCCCTCCAGAGGCGTCTCGGTCGGCCATAATGCCTTGACCATGCTCTTCATAGCTTTCCGAGCTCGCTCGTGCACGAGGGACAATTCCTTTGCGGGGTTCCCTCCGAATGAGCTGGCCTCTTCCTCGGGACGCCCAGTGAGAAGACCTAACAAGAGACATGGCATGTTTCTCACGTTCATATAAACACACATAATCTATGTACTCACAAAGTTAGATTTCACTCATCGAACATGCCACCTTTCAATCTCTAGTTCTCCTCATGGACTTGTGTCAGTTGAGTTTTCAAGCTCTCAATTTCTTCGGCCGGTCGCTAGTTTTCCGCTTTCTTCTCCTCATGACTTCGGGTCAATACCCGTCGGCCAGCTTCGTGTTGTGATTCGGTGTACCTTCGGGATTCTTTGGCCACGTCCAGGTCCTTCTGCAGTTGATTTATGGACTCAGCTGCTATAAGGCAATCTTTTGTTAGAAAAGGTGCCCCAAACAATTTATGCATGTTAAATATTTTTACTCACCATGTGCTTCTCTGGTGAACTTCTTGACCTCCTCAAGTTCGGCCTTCACAGCTGCCAACTGTGTTCGGTTCAGCTCAAGGTCCTCGGACAATTTTTTATTCTGTTCCCTCGAGGCCTACGCCATACCGCAAACATGTGCACATTTAGATCCTTAACTCGACTGTCCCGCCCAAATTAAGGCTCGGGGGCTACTGGGTTAAGATTTATGTTCAGTTATCAAAGCCAATCACATACCTGCATATTGTTCGATAGAAGGTTGGCGACTCCCTCAAGTCTAGCTCGGGCGGCTCCGAGGTATGAGTCCACCGAACTAAGCGCATTGAACTCCTATTCGGAAAACGCGGAATGACGCAGTGACTCCTTCTGTCGTCGGTGATTCATCACACTTTCAACTTCGGAGTTTGTAACCGAGACATCCTTGGGATCCTCTGGAAGTTGGTCTGCTGGGGGGGCCTCCGCATTGAACCCGACCCTTGCTGAAGACCTTGGTTCGGGATTACCCCCTGGTGCAACTTTGACATCTTCGGATGGAGGTGGCTGTACATGCCTCCTGTAGGTCTCAGCAAAGATTATGAGTGTTTGCAGCGGCTACAACAGTGACCGAACTATAAGTTTAATGTATTACCTCTTGGTCGGGGGCGCTGTCGATGTAGCTGCCGTGGCCTCCACGCGCTTGGGAGCTCTACCATCGGTTGGTGCCGACGTAGCCGTCGCCGCTCTCACCGGTGTTCGGCGCGTGGTGCGACGGCCCTTGGGAGTAGAAGTCAGCATACTTGGAATGAAGCTAGGCGAACGCCCTTTTCGGGAAGAGGCCTTCTTACTACTTACAGCAAAAGAGGGGAGGGTCCCAGGGTGATTGGCCAAAAGGGCCACCTTAGAGCCATCAAGACTCTCCTGGTAAAAGCCCCCATCCTCGAAATTGATTGACGTCTCTGGATCATCATGGAATCCTGGGTCATCGTCGCGGGAATAGCTCTCCGGTTGAGGAGGGGGGCAGCTGGCTTTCTCGATCCAGCGCCTCCAGTTCTATTCGAAAAGATAAAAGATCCGATCAACAAAAATGAAGGTAACATCAGGACTATGAAAATGAAGTTGAACTTACCCATTCAATGGGATTATAGCTCGAGTACCCGTCCCTGTTCCTTAGGCAGGAAAACTCTTCTTCTTCTGCTTTAAAGAGATCGGCCAGTATGGCCGCCATTATTGCCTGGTTAGCAGGCCCTTCCATTTATAACGGGTCGCATCTTTTGTCCCATTATAACACCATAAGTGGTGCATCCTTTGTTGAAGAGGTTGAACGCATCGAGTAATGGCAGCGGCCATCACGTCAATGATGGTTAACTTACTGTGAGCTAACAACCTCACCCGAGCGGCCAGACGCTTTACTTCGGCCCTTTCCTCTTGAGAAGGGCTCTTCGGCCGCCAGTTAAACTGCTTCTTTAAAGGAGCGTCTGAGTATTCGGGCAGACCCCTCTGAGCTGGCTCGAATAGGGGGGCGTCTTTGATATAAAACCATTCTAAGGTCCACTCTTCGGAATCCTTCTTTGGGGTCCCGACAGGGTACCCCGTCCCGGCTATGCGCCATACTTCAGCCCCGCCAACCTCAAAGATTGTCCCTCCCCGGGTGCGGGGAACGAGGCAGAAATATTTTCTCCATGATTCGAAATGGGCTTCGCAGCCCAGGAACATCTTGCAAAGGGTGACGTAGCCCGAGATATGCAGAATGGATCCAGGGGTGAGATGATGGAGTTGGATCCCGTAAAACTCTAGCAAACCCCTCAGGAAGGGCTGAATGGGAAAGCCCAAGCCTCGTAAGAGGAAGGGCACAAAGCATACCCTCTCTTCCTTGCGTGGAGCAGGGAAGTTCTCTGCGAAAGCTTCACCGTTTGCGGAGGTTAATCCGGGGTGAGTGGACGCAAGATCTGAAGCAGGAAGATACCCTTGTGTCTCAAGGTTGCTTAGTTGGAGACGGGAGACTGAGCAGTTTGCCCAGTCACCCATGAGAGGGCCATGGGGGCGTGAGGAGGAGCCTGGTGCATTCGCCATTTTCCCAGAGTTCTCTGGTTTTTTGGCCTCTCAATGGTTTGGGGATGGAATGTGTTACCCGTCATGCTCCTGGCCTGTTTAATAGGCGCTTCTTCCTTGTCCCATGAGGGGCGTTTCTATAAAAGACTACTGGACCATCTGCCTTCTTCTGGCATGCGGAAATCAAGAGGTATCATTAACTCTAAGCAAAAGGATTGATGTTGTGGGCCCGACCGTACCTCGCCAAGATCGTCAGCAGCCGAACTATTGCAAAACCGGACATAGAAGGGGAGAAGAACTCGCCCCGCAAGCCGGAGACTTTGGGCACGCGAAGCCACCGGGATCATGAGCCCTAGCATTGGAGGCTAGTTCGGGGGCTACTGAGGGTGTCCGGGATTATGGGGTCCTCGGGTTGCCGGTCTAACACTTGTGGGCCAGATAGGTGGGCTGCTCCACGATTATTATTGGAAGGCCGAACTATAAGGTGACCCCGTGTACAGGAAGGAAACCTCTGAAGCCTTGGTGTGTCCCCCAAGTCATGATGGAAGAATCGGCATGTCTATTCCGTGATGGTAACCGACTATGTGTAACCCTAGGTACCCCTGGTGTCTATATAAACCAGAGGGTTTAGTCCGTAGAGGCTAGAAGAAGAACCATCATCCTACTCATCTAGGGTTTAGTTCATCTGATCTCGTGGAAGATCGACTCTGTAACCATTATACACACATCAATATAATCAAGTAGGACATAGGGTTTTACCTCTTCGAGAGGGCCCGAACATGGGTAAATACTGTCCCTGTGTCTCCTGTTCCCCATTGATCCAAGATCCACAGCTCGGGACCCCCTACCCGAGATTCACCGATTTTGACACCGACAGTCGAAGTCGGAGTCAGAGCCAGAAACCCATTCACCAACATGAGCTTGATGTCTTTGTCTTGTGTAGCTTTTTGATGAATTATCTCTCATTTCCGAATCCTTGCTTCTTCGAGAGGGTCTTTGTTCATAACGATCATCTCTACTCCTTCTCTCTCTCGGAGGTGATTCATCTATTCTACTCCTCCTTTTTGGTGAGTCTTCTCTTTTCTTGTAGGGAGCCATACACTCATTGGAATAGTGTTCGGGTCTTCCACAATTGTAGCAATTACGATCATGACTAGAAGATCTTTTGTCATTGTAGGACCTTGACTTGGAGCTTTTCTCTTTGCTTCTACTCTTGTAGAACTTGTTGAAGTTTTTCACCATTAAGCTCAATTCTTCATTGGAGACTTGCTTGTCATTTGATGTTGTAGGAGAATCACTTGAAGCTTTATATGCACCACTTGACTTGTTGTGGAGCTCTTCCTTATCCTTGAGTGACATCTCATGAGCAACAATTCTACCCATGACTTCCATGGGCTTGAGATCTTTGTAATTGGGCATCATTTGGATCAATGTGCACACTGTATCATACTTGCCATCCAAAGCTCTAAGGATCTTCTTGATGATGAATTTGTCGGTCATCTCTTCAGTTCCTAAGCCGGCAATCTCATTTGTGATGAGAGCAAGCCTAGAGTACATTTCGGTGACTCCTTCACCATCCTTCATCTTGAACTTGTCAAGTTGACTTTGAAGCACATCCAACTTGGATTCCTTGACGGACTCGGTACCTTCGTGCATATCAACCAAAGTATCCCAAATTTCCTTTGCATTCTCAAGGTGGCTGATTTTGTTGAATTGTTCGGGGCACAATCCATTGAAGAGAGTATCACAAGCTTGAGCATTGTGTTGCAACATCTTCAATTCTTCCGTGGTCGCTTCATGATCAAGTTCTCTACCATCCTCAAAGAATTCACCTTGTAAGCCAATACGAACAACAACCCAAACGGCGGGGTTATGACCAAGAATATGCATTTTCATCTTATGCTTCCAACTAGCAAAATTTTGTACCATTAAAGTAAGGACCTCTACGGTGATAGTTACCCTCACTAGACGCCATACTCTCCTAGGTTGTGAAACCAATGCTATGATCACCAAAGCAATGGAAATCAAGGCTTGGAGAGACCAAAGCTCTGATACCACTTGTAGGATCGAAAGTATGTCTAGAGGGGGTGATTAGGCTACTTGGCCAAATAAAAATCTATCATTTTCCCAATTTTAGTTGTGGGCAGATTTTAGCAATTATGACAAGTCAAGCAATCAACCTACACATGAAATTCTAAGAGTATAGCAGCGGAAAGTAAAACATTGCATATGAAGGTAAAGGGAAGGGTTTGGAGAAGGCAAACGCAATGGAGACACGAAGATTTTTAGCGTGGTTCCGATAGGTGGTGCTATCGTACGTCCACTTTGATGGAGATTTCAACCCACGAAGGGTAACGGCTGCGCGAGTCCACGGAGGGCTCCACCCATGAAGGGTCCATGAATAAGCAACCTTGTCTATCCCACCATGGCCATCACCCACGAAGGACTTGCCTCACTCGGGTAGATCTTCACGAAGTAGGCGATCTCCTTGCCCTTACAAACTTCTTGGTTCAACTTCACATCATGTCGGAGGCTCCCAAGCGACACCTAACCAATCTAGGAGACACCACTCTCGAAAAGGTAATAGACGGTGTGTTAATGATGAACTCCTTGCTCTTGTGCTTCAAATGATAGTCTCCCCAACACTCAACTCTCTCTCACAGATTTGGCTATGGTGGAAGAAGGATTTGAGTGGAAAGCTAGAAATCAAGGTTCAAATGGCTGGAATGGAAACTCTTGATCTCAACACATGAGTAGGTGGTTCTCTCTCAGAAAATGAATGGTGGAAGTGTAGGCACGTTCTGATGGCTCTCTCTTGTGAGGAAGAGGGGGTGGAGGGGTATATAGCCTCATCAGAAAACTCGGAAGCACCAATCTATGCAAAAATATGAACGTTAGGAATCTCGGTGGGACCGACGGGAACAACTCGGTGGGACCGATGTGCAAGGGCTTAGGGCAAACCTCATATCGGTGGCACCAATTGCATCATCTCGCTGGGACCGAAGTGAAGCAATAAGGCAATAGAGAATCAGTCAAGCCAACTTGGTGGGACCGATTGCAACATCTCGGTGAGACCGAAGTGAATGCAACAAGTCACAGAGCGCTGGCAAGGCCATCTCGGTGGGACCGAGATCCATATAGGTGTGACCGAATTGTTAGTGTTTTTGGCTGTGGCTAAGTCTAGATGAACTCGGTGGCTCCGGATGAGAAATATCGGTGGGGCCGATTTGGGAATTAGGTTTTGGACGTATTTGGATAGAGAAAGTGGATGAGAATTTTTGGAGAAATATCACTAAGCACTTGAGCAAATAGATCATTAAGCAACACCTCATCCCCTTTTAATAGTATTGGCTTTCCTACGGACTCAATGTGATCTTGGGTCATTTAAACAAAAATGTAGAATCTTGAGCTTTTGCCAATCCTTGTCCTTATCATTTTGAGGGGTCCACATCTCTAGTCCATGCCATGCCAATCATTGAACATCCTGAAATATTTAACTTGAATGGACATTAGTTCAATGAGATATATGTTGTTATGAATTACCAAAACCACTCGGGGATTAGCTGGACTTTCAATTACATACATCAATATGCATATTTCCAATTTTTGTTGCTCGTTCTTTATGGCATGTGAACGGTATTTTAGTTTACTTCACTATTTGGATGAAAGTTGCAAGTGTCAGATGATTCATAATCATATGAATCCAAAATCCATCACTATGGAATTTCCTCATGTGGGTTTCTCCAATGTGACTAAATGCAGTGCCACACATATGTGGTATTTTTAGTCTTGCGACAATTAGCGTCAGTATTCTTATGAACAACCTCCTTGCAACTTCTATGCAATGGGCTAGAGTGTATGAATCTCTAAAATGAATTATGACAATAAATTCAGAGGTAATATGTTGATGAAAAGTATCATAACTATTACAAAAATTTCAACACATATTTTAACCTCATTAATTTGTTGGTCATTAGGCCGTAGTCATTCTTGCATCGATTTGCAACAACATGCAATCGAGCCGGTATTCTTGTGATCAACTTTTAACCACAATTACCGAAGAATTTAGTGTTTAACAATTTAATCACGATTCTCAAGAATCGCACTTTACTTGACCGACTTTCTCTACATATTATATCTTGTATGACATTCATACCTGACCTGGACATTCCAGTCTTCTTTTCTTTCCGCCTCTAAACTTTTTATAGTTTTACTTTCAATATTTCTCCCACTCAACAGAAGAATCATCTAGCTTTTCAAGAGTGGCGCGAGCCCTGAACCTTCCTAGGCATGTAAGTCTAATTACATCCTTTGGTTATTGTTCTTTCTCTTTAAGTTCTCGCCATCAACTCATGACTGGCGTTCTTCAGGGTCTTACGCATCTCAGTCTCAAACATAGTTGAACACTTCACTAGATCTAGCAAACAAAACACTTCTTTAGATATCACATATCTTTTAATCTTTGTTTGTTTCTAAAAACAATTTTCAGTTCCTAGAATATCACATAACTATCCCAAACAATTTGAAGTTCGGGTTTCTCGGAAGCAAGCAGACTATAATGCAATTCTAACTTTTGGATTAACGGACATGAGTCTTGTATTTTTTTTAACGCGCACTGACAGTAGGAAAAGCTCCTACTGCCTTCTTTTCATTCAATCAATAGTTACAATCCATGTTCATTAGAGCATGAGCGCCCACTCCCTCCCATTGTGGAGGGGGGTGTAGGTAGCCACACTATAAAGAGCAAGTTCTTTAAAAGAAGAGTTCTCTCTAGACTAGACTATGAAGGACGTGAGTCTTGTCATCCATAGCATTAACAAGAGAGTATTGTAAGCATGCATTAGGATAAAATCCTTCTTGTCACTTTTAGAGGACGATCCTCTCAATCATAAAGAGTCAACTAGATAAATAACAGTTAATCAATTTCAACAACAAAGGTGGAATGGTGAGCCATAATTCTACAATTATGATGCAAGCTACACATAGACATTGTTCATAATTAATTTTCACTAGTGACTAAACTAAATTAATACATTACTGTGCTCCCACTCAAATCAATATCTCTCATAATTGATTTTAAGTGATTCAAGCTCCAAATCTAGTTCTCAGCCATTTATGTGGACATCACGGATGACGAGAATTTTGACCGGTGGGCAAACATTTACCGATCATATATCCATATGACTCTTGTTCATCTTTCAATGCTTCGTGCTCCAAGCTCAGAACGATTCTGCTAGAACTTAAAGACAACTGTGTGCTATCTGCATACATGGTCTGACCATCCCCGTCTTACACCTCACGTCCCGTTTGTACTCATGTGGACATGACGCACTCCGGAATGCTACGTGTTATAAATGGTTGCAACACTGGGAAGAGCACCTTTTAACTTGATATTTACTATGAGAGATCACCCTAATAATTGACTACTGTGCAATCAAAGGGTGCAAACAACAAGGGGATACACATCTCAGGCAATTCATAATAGCATGATATGG
Organism: Thinopyrum elongatum; assembly: GCA_011799875.1. Classification (NCBI taxonomy): domain Eukaryota; kingdom Viridiplantae; phylum Streptophyta; class Magnoliopsida; order Poales; family Poaceae; genus Thinopyrum; species Thinopyrum elongatum. Next base: position 525,899,272 of record CM022303.1, on the reverse strand, counting down.
TATAGCTCTGGGCGCCGGGAGTTCTCCATGATCGTCTTCAATCTTCAGTTGAAGCGATGTGGCGGCCAATATTTCATTGCCATGGCAACCATTTCAAAAAAATGCCGTGGCGACAATTTCAGAAAATGTTGCTGTGGCGACCGTTTCAGAAAACGTTGTCGTGGCACAAAATTCAGAAATTCCGCGATGGCATGAAGTTAAAGCTCCTCGTCCCGCGTCTGGTACACCTTCTCCTCGTCGGGGTCCTCCGTGTACATCTTGCCACCGTCACATGTAACCTATCTCTACGATATTTACATTAAGGTGGCAATCTCATGGCTCCAGCCATCATGCTATGATGCGAGGCCACTTGACATTACATCATATAACCATCTCATACATAAACTCATTATCATGATGAAGGCTATACCACATCATATACAACCCCTGCAAAATCAAGTTAGACGTCCTCTAATCGGTTTGGCAAATTTTAATTATGTGGCTTCTAGGGTTTCCGGATAAACCTAGCTACCTACGTACACACCATAAAGTGATAATTCTTGTTGCTAGATTAACTTTTAGGGTGTGTGAAAGAAGAGACTTAATTAAAAATCTCATTCCCCCACACTAAACCTCGTCTAATACGCGTGACCCCCTAGAAGATCATCCATCTTGATGCCCTCTTGCATACGCGGCGGTTCACTATTCTTGACTATGGTGAAGCCCAAGGAACTGTTACCAGATCGTCGACAGCCAGAGCAGAGTGATTCTCAAAACCTTGTGAAAAGCGACACTATGCCGTCAATGAATTGAACCGAAGCAACCCTCGAGGGAAGCATGGCAAGAACATCACCCTCACAATCACATGTGATCTAGATCAAAACCTGCATCTACTCATAGAACCACTCATGATGCCATTGTTGGGAAACATGAAAACAAAAAAATGCCCTACGGACACCCAGGAACAATATGAAGATGCATACCGGGTTTGGATCAATGATCGTTACCGACTCCGGAGTGCAGCGAAAGTAGACAAGTCAGTGTAGATCGTACTTAGAGTCCCTCGAACATCGAAGACGATCCCTCGAACCGCCCTTGAACGATCCCTCGAAGAGAAGACCGAAAGCACGACCTCTCTACATGGTTGCAAGCGTACGGTCTTCATGATCCGGCAGCGCTTCACCGACCAGAGCTAATCGTCGCCGGAGAATTAGAGGAAGGAGATTAGAACCACACGGGGCTTCTAATTATGAGGGTTAGAGGTGGCTACGGCTAGCTCTAATTAGTCAACTAGGACCAACTAGAACTAGAACTAGATCAACTAGAGGACGCTCCAAAACTTGTGTATAGAAAAAGGCCAATACCTCAAGTATATATAGGTTAGGAGGAGAGGAGGGGGCGCCACAAGAGGGAGGGAAAGTCCCCTCCCTTGGTCGGCCAAGGAAGAGGAGGACTCCCACTCCAATTCGGCCTCCCTCTCCCCTTTCCATGGGGAGAAGGGGCCGCCACCCCTATTGGGCCCAAGTGGCCCAAGTGGTCTTCCACCACTTTGTCTTTTAATGCCCGTTGATATTTAAATTAAATATAAAATGTTCTGAATACCTCTAGACCATTTTATATATATTTTAACATCTCTGGAAACATTTTCCACCTATATATAATTTATCGGTAATACCCGGTATTACCCGATACTCTCTGAAACCCTTCCGGTGACCCCGAAACGCTTCCGAGTCCTCTCAGAACTATTTCGAATATTCATGAAACAATCCCACAAATATATTCTCATGACTCCCGTCCTACTAACACTCAGAAGATCGTGATTGCCTTAAGCTTGTGACCCTGTAGGTTCGGTAACTCATAGACATGAATGAAACCCCTTCGTTCAATGACCGATAGCGGAACGGTGGACATCCATATCGGTCCCTATGATTACACAAATGATATTAGAGTGAACCTTTGGTTATCATGTGATGTTCCCTTTGCTTCGCGATACTTTACAAAACTCGGGATGTATCGGTATCCTCCTGAGTCATCAACATGCTCATTATACCAAAATCCTCGTTACGGTTTTGTTCTTCTTTCTCGTTATTGTGTTCCGGCATCCCCGTGACATAGTCACTTATGTCTGGCCAAACGATGATTGATGCCGTCACACCGAGAGGGCCCTAAGAATATCTCTCCATCGTTGGAGGAGCAAATCCCACTCTCGAGCTATCTGGCCACTTGTCAAACTTTCCGATGAACGTCTAAGTTGTCGTTATGATCATTGTGTTACATGTGATGTTTGAGCAACCCCAAAGCCCATCGTACGGTAAGAAGTGACCACGATACTCTCATGGTCTAAGGAGCAATATCACACGTTAACACTTCATGTTATTATAATTGAATATAGACAATATTAACTCAATTCATAACAAACAAGATTGGGTAGATTCAATATGATCGTTCTTCCAACATCATAATCTCAATGTTGTTTTAGGACTATCGTTACACTTCACAATATCCTAAGATCCGGAAAACATGATCACCAACAACACTTGAGCTAGTCTTAGAAGCGGGACTAGGAACCTTTTATTTACTGTTTATCATTCCACACGTGCATATGAGTTTTCCACTGAATCGCATATTCCAAGATCATAGCAGTTATAGCATAGAATATAAACTATTAATTATGAATATGGAAATATAATAATACAAATATTGTTACCTCTAGGGCATATTTCCAACAATAGGGCGATCCCATGTAGCAGGAATGACCTCCATGAAGCCAGGATGGGCAATCCAGTATGATTCAAAGTGGAACAGCTTGCTCTTAGGGATTGTAGTTTCAATGACCACCGATCAAGGAATGTGAACGGACACTGGTCGACCAAGAGGTTTAACTATTGTGTTTGGTGGAGGTCCAAATGAGTAATGTGAAGAACCAGTCGAGCTGTTCAAGCAGTGGATCATGTTGCATGTTACTCCATGTGTAGAGGTGTCCTTTGATGGGTAGTTCAATTAGGTGTTGTTCTCTGATTACATCATTGAAAGTGAGCATGTCATTAGTGTTACCACCTGGTTTGTTTCTGTTGTCGGGCGGTCTAATATAATTGAAGTCACCAAGAAGGAGTCAGTCTTCAGTGGGAGGGATAACCAGATCGAACAACAAATTAGTGAATAATTCTCTGTTTTCACCCAGACAAGTCCCGTAGATATTCAGGAGAGTCCAAGTGTGCGCTGACTGTTTTGATGTAAAGTTAACCCCTAGGGCAAAGGATTCTGATATGATGATCTTCCCCTCAAACATAGAGCCATTCCAAATTGTGATGATACCACCCGAAGCACCATCAGATGGTATGTATGTGAATTTATCAAAATGCTTCGGCACATAGACTTAAGCATCACATGATCAAACACATGCATTTTAGACTCCTGTAAGCATATAATAGAACATCCACTGGAAGCGACAGCATTCGATAGGGCGAGCTGTTTATCAGCCGAATTAAGACCGCGCATGCATGTTCCAACAAAGTACATTCCAGTTTTGCAAAAGTGACATAATGGGAAATAAAGATTAAGCTGATGAGGGGCCCTGTTCAGAAACAGACGGGTTCAGAGCCTCGTCAGAGAGCTCATCTTTAGGGATGTCGTAGAGCTGGGAACCTTCCTCCCTGATGGCCGCCACAGTGGTGGGTGGTGGTGCTTCCATGTCTTTAGAGGCTTGGGGTGTGTACTAGCGGAGGAGCTGGACCAGCGGCAGAAGGGATAGATCGTGCTTTCACCTTGGAATTGTATGGGCGGCTATTAGTGACCTGCTGCGATGAAGATTAGCAGAATCAATTGGAGCTTGAGCTCTGCCCCTTCTGAACCCAGTAGCTGCAACACTGGCCACAATCTGAAGATTTGGAGCAGTTTCCACAGGAGAGATAGCATTCAGAGCAGCATTTTCCATAGAGTTAGGGTGTTGAGCCTCCATGAGAACATCATCAACGGTTTGTTGGGTCACAACATGATCATCCATAGCAACAATACTGCCAACAAAGGTCGGTTCATCATGCAGCTCCCCAATGATTACATTGGATGGTCTGGTGACAGGGTTGACACTGGTTGATAGGGTCATATGAGAGAAAGTGAGGCCATTTGTGTCCTGTGCTATCCTCACTGAAACCTGGTTGTGATCGTACAGAAGGCCATAGTCCTGGCTCCATGGGCCAAATGTAGCAAGCAGAGGCCGAAGAGCAGCAGTAAGGACCATGTTGAGCTGTCTGGCAGGTACAGGATGATCATGCGACAACACAAAGACAACCTCATTTCCTTGAGCAGACAAACTGAATTGCATGCCAGAGGTATGAAGAACCACAGAGACCACTGCCACATCAGTGGAGTAAGCAGAAGAAGGATTGATCATGAGACCTTGGGGCATGAATTGGCTTGAAGGAGCAACATCTGAGTCAGCAGAGTGAGTGTTGGAGCTATCAACCACAGTAATTGCATCATTCCATGCTTGCGCTGCGCTGTCAGTCATATTATCAGAAGGTTCAATCCCATCTTGCACATTTAGACCTTGTTCATGGAGCCAAGCTTGATAGTTTACCAAGGCTGGGGGCATTGGAGGTGCTGGGAGAGCAGGCCAGGTTCTAAAGAGTTGAAGGTCTTCTTCTATTTGAAGGAATGTCACACACAGTAAAAAAACTAGGTATGTACTTTGATTCGTGGGAAGGAAATCCTTTACATTTTTTCCTAAGGAATCCTTTGCATTCTATTTTGGAGGAAAATGTTGATCCACTTACTTTATGCATTTTCTTAGTTTTAGAACTCTTTGGCAATAATTCATGTGGTTTTATATTCATGTTGATTAAAAAATGCATGCCACTCTATGGGCTCATTCCGTCTATAGTTTGTTTTTGGAGGATTCCTATAGAAATTTAACCCACATGATTTTTTTCCTATGTATGGCATTTGTTTCATAGTAATTGAGGTATTATATTCTTTAGGATAGTATACATATTGGCCTAATTCTGAGGATTCTTAGAGTTAGATAAGACCTCATAACAAATTCCTAAGGATCAAAGTGGAGAGGGTATCTCGTCCTTTTACTTTTTCTATTACTTTTGTTTGAAAGTCATTTAAACCAAACGAGACCAGATCATAGTTTTCCTATTCCTCAGCGATCAAGGAGGTTGTGAGAGGCTCCCTGTAGCTTTCGAGAAGATTTGTGAATACTACTCCCTCTGTTTCATAATGTAGTGCATATAGATTTTCTGAAAAGTCAAACCTCACAAAGTTTGACCAAGTTTGTGGAGAAAACCATTTACATCTAGAATGCCAAACATATATCATTAGATTCATCATAATATGTTGTTTCATATTTCATATATTTGATGTTGTAGATATGAATAATTTTCTCTATAAACTTGACCAAAATTTGTATAATTTGGCTTTTTAGAAAATCTATATGCACTACATTATCAAACAGAGGAGTATCTGGGAGCATATGACACAGTTTCTGACAGTTTGGATGGCTACCATCCCTCCCTCTAGACACACGCAATGCTTTAAATGGGTGAATAGAGACCAGGCAGGCCCAAGTCTCCAACCATTTCATGTTTTGTCCCTTGGTGGGATCTTCATTGATGGCCTTGTGATAACTTACTTGCAAGCCAGGAGAAGAGCTAGCACACCACACACCCACACTTGACCATGGTGCATGCATGTGTCAGTGTGGCACATTGCACACACATGGATGCATGCATGTCACCCCATACACTATGGCAAAGGAGTGCCACTCCCACTCATGCATGTAAACTCAAGGATATATACCACATGCAATTAATAGTTCTATGCAGTACAGTAGTGTACACATGAGTACAACATGTATGCATGATGAGAGACGAGAGGGGAGGCAGTGAACACTCACATCAAGGGCATCTTGATACAAAACATTAGCAAACAAATGGAATATTGCAGCAGAGGAGCCAAAGAGGATGGAGATCATCGGCCGCTAGCTAGCTAGCTAGCTTGTGCGGGTGCGAGGGAGGGGCATGGCATGGCATTGGTCACCCCCAGCTTTGGATGGAATGTCTCAGTCCCCAGATGAGGAAACCCATCATCACCTCCACCTGCACTCCATCATGACCCACCAAAAGGGTCATGTGCATCGATCTGTGTCAAGCCAGCCACCAGATCTCTTGCTTGCAGCCCCGCACAAAACTTTGTAGCACCACCAAGAAATCCTCAGGCATGCATCGCAAGGAGAAATCTTATCCCTTGTGGCAAGGGGGAAAAGATCTGTCTGTGCATGTGTGTGTGTGTGAAACGCAGGTGCTGTGGGTCTAGGGCTGCTGCTGTTAGTGCTGCTTGTGAGTTCACATATGTAACTTGGTGGGCACAACAGCAAAAGAATCTGCTCTCTCCCTGTTTCTGCATCTGCAAGGGGCAGTGGCATGGAGACAGAGAGAGAGAGATCGACGATGATTAGAGGAATTGGCAAAAAGGCCTCACTCGCATGCATATGGACAGGGCGGTGAGAGAGAAATGCCCAAAGGGAGGAAGGGAACAAGCAGAAGAGGCTCGCTCGCGTGCTCCGTGCAGGCAGCTACAGCCAGCCGGCCGGCCAGTAGAATAAATAAATGCACAGGAAAAAGGCAAGACGTGTGGCTCTCTCTTTGCCATCAAATGCTTGCTGTGTGTGAGTTGACATGTTCCAAAATCTAACCCCTCCCTCTCATGCAGCATCTCCCTCCCTCTCTCTCTCCCAAGTAGATCTCCTTGAGCACCTCCTAATATATGTGTGTATCCAGAGATAAAAAACAAAGATGTTTAGACTTTAGAGAGATGTTGTTGCTTGGGGTCAAGAAGTAATCTTGAGTGGAGTTGAAGAAAGCGAAGGAGGGGGAGCATCCATGAGCATGCATGCATGCATACTCAAGAACACAGCAAGGGGCCGGGGGACCAAAGGAGAGATAAACAAAGGATTAGCCCAAGGAGGCCATGATAATTAATAGTTGACACAAACAAATCCACAAAGATATACCGCCCCCACTCATATTGTTTGTTGCTGCCATCTTTTTGTATAGCCTTTTTTGTTCTCTCTCTCTCTCTCTCTCTATACTCCCCTAATCCGAAGACTTCCTAACTGCAAATTGGCCAATGGCATAACTGGCTATGAGTGCAGCTGTTCCATGTGCTTCCTGGCAGACACTAGACCTCTCCGAAGCGCTCTTTAAGCCAATGGCAACACCATGGATGATGGCCTTGTTTATTCAGAAGTGTGATGAGAGAGAGAGAGAGGTGTGGTTCTCTCTCTTCTCCACGAGACAGAGGCAGTGAACCAACATACCAGCCTACAGTTCAATCCCATCTGCAGGTCCCTCCCAACAAGTCCTTGCCCAATTCCCAACATCAAGAACATATGAATGAGGCACAAGTCAAAACATACATCTTTCAAATCGTCTGCCAGAGGCTCAAAAGTCAAGGTCGAATGCTGCAGTTATTTGTTCATCAGGTAGTCACAGGTGAGAAATGGAACAGCTCTCGTTATGTATGATGATGTACAATGAATGCATGACACGAAAGGGAAAAGGTGAGGTGAAAGGAGGAGCTTCAAAGCATGAGGAAGGAGGCTTTGCATGACATGGAGTATATCCTACTTTAGAAGAAGAAGAAGGTAGAGTTGTTGTAGGAGAGCAACATCCTCAAGTGCTCTCCAAAAGAGAGTCTCTTTGCATTGCATTACCTAGACTACGAGCATGCATGCACTCAAGTGTAGGGTTAGTTATCCTATGTAGGCACAGTTGTCATCACATGTTTTATTAACTGTTTAAGGCATTTGGCATATACTCCCTCCGTTGCATAATTCTTGTCATGGTTCTCTAGTTCAAATTTGAACTGAAACCACAACAAAAATCATGGAACGGAGGGAGTAGTTAAAATGAAACAATAGTGGATCCATCTAAAAAATAATGATTTTTCATGGTTAAAGGAAATTAAAACGGATGGGAAATGATTAGCCCATACATGAAATGAGACATGATAAGGTATCCAGATAACCCAAATGATGCTTGGTCGCTTATGGGGCAAGAAACAAATAGTAACAGGAAGCACCTACCTAAGATATTGTCATTAATAAACAAATAAGGTAAGGTTTCACAACAAATATACTAGTGGAATAGAAGTAAAAAATGAGCGAAGTAATTCTTTATATGACTGCCAACTTACATGCTAATAATGTGTTTATTTAAGAAACGGGCCAGTGTTCAAGGTTACCTCGCCAATCACATTTGCCAAAGGAAAAAAAAGGTGCATGTTTTGTTCTTTCTGACGAATTTCTTTCTTTAATAGAGACATAACCAATCAAGTACAGTACTTGCTTGAAGTGTAGAACAATCGAAACGTCATGAGATCGAGTCACCATCAACAGTTAGAATATCCACTAACTTTTAATGTTGATCACATGTGATTATATCTATATGGGTAAAGGAAAAGGATGCTCTGCTGTTATTTTTGGTGTCGGGTCCTCCAAGGTCCACGCTCACCTGATCAACATAATGAGCCTCATATATGAACACTTCTTTTGCATAAAATATTGGTGATGTATGGGACAGCCTATATATCTTTTTTCCACCGTGTCTTTTTGGTAGATAGTATATGTCAAAGGTATCCCAAGCATAGTGCAAAAACTCCTGGCATGCATGGCTTTTTTTTCGGCTAACAAACTCTGGCCGGCATAAAATAGCATAGTTTGGTGTGGAATAAGATTTGTATTGTTCTGCATATGTATGAACTGGGGACGACGGAACACAGCTGTTTTAGTAATTTTCATGAGATAGGCTAAGTACTCCCTATGTAAAGAAATATAAGAGCAGTGATCTAAACGCTCTTATATATCTTTACGGAGGGAGTATTATTCATCTGAGAATTAAGTAATCCTTTGGATGTAAATTAATGTTAATTTAGTGCATTCTTTGAAATTAATGTGTATTATTTTTCTAATTAATCACATAAGGTTTAGCGGTACATGATTAACATTATTATTTTCGAAACGGAGGCAAAAAAATTTGCCTCATATATTAATTTAGGAGAGAAGAGAGTTCTACAGTTATCCCGAATACACCACATGACAATTACTCGCGTACAACAATGTCTCCTAGTTTGTTTTGCTCCTGCAGTGACCCAAAGCTTAGCTTCCTCTAAAATGGTATGGAACAAGATTGGCGGAGGGGCACTCTTGTGACAGAATACGCGCGAGTTCCTCTCATTCTAGACAGCCCAGGAGACTAGCATGGTCAGGGAGGCCAATGCTTTCCTCCGGGTTGCTTGCGTCAGTTGCACTTTTTGTAGTATTTTGTTTTTCGGGAGCATGCGAATCAGATGTGCCCTTTTTAGATAAAAGAGTTTGTAAAGATCGAAATCCTATAAAATTATATCGATTCACACAAAAAATGTCGTTTCGAGATTTGACTTTGAATATCATGAAATCTTTATATTTTGTCAGCAAACACAATACTACTCCTTCCATCTCATAATGTAAGACGGTTTTAAAAGCTAACAGTAGTTTGCAAAACGCCTTACATTGTGGAACAAAGGGAGTACTCCCTCTATTTTTATATACAAGGCCACAAACTCATATTACAGGTACCAATGTAAAATTTAATATGTGCTTTGCAAGTCAGTTTTTATTTTCGTTTACTGGGATCATTAATATGCCACATGCATGCAAGGAAACAAAGTGGAGGAAGTAGCTGACTATCATTATGGCTGGATGCATGCAAATATTAAATAAGTTGCTAGTACGAGAAAATATTATTAATTTTGCCTCCATTACTGTTGATGGCCTTGCCTTGTATAAATAAATAAAGGGAGTACCATTTAAAGTTCTACTATCTGAAACCCAAAAATTCCACAAGAAACTGTTAGGTATCCGTAAAATACAGCACAAAAGGCCTGACATAACCCTACCTCATGCTGTCATGCAGAACAGATGCTATCACACAGCAACACAAACAACAAGGCGCCATCATCAGTTACTACCACAACAACTCATGTGTCCACGAGACAGTAGGCATACAAAGGTACAGCTCCAAACTATGATGGATGCATCTGATCTGATCTGATCTGACCGATCGGCCGAACCAGTAAAAGGCTTTTGTCACACGCACATACGCTGCTCGTGCTCGAGAGGTTTACGATCGGAAGCTGCTCGTCCGTCATCCGCCAGCAGGGCGCGAGCCTAGCTATATGTAGGAGTATATAAAATGGCTAGGAGTAGGCTAGCTAGGGTACGCATTAGTATAGTAAGAATCCGAGCGAGAGATCGGTCGATCTCCAAGTGCAGGTCACGTCAAATCTTTGGAATTTTTATTCACACCATCGCATTCAGCCCACGCTCCCCAGGGTACTACACAGTGCGCGGTACAAGGGCCTGTGTGCGGAGGGGACAGCCGATTGATCGTTGTCTCCTGCCACTCTAATTATTAACTTCGCCCTCCGCCACACCAGCTCCAGAGGATCTTCTGTCCGGCTCCTAGCAGATGTTCTCCCTGACGTTCTTTTTTACTGCTGTGGGGCTCGATAACGCGAAATGGTAATACTATATGAGTTTTTTTTTAGCCAAATAGTTTAGAGCAACTCCAACCGGCAACCCAAACAGACGGCGATTTTGTCCTTTTTTTGTTCGTTTGGGTCGGAGCTTGCGTCCAACGCTGGTCCGACTCATTTTTAAGGTCGCGCGAAAAAATAAGTAACGTAAATATTTTGATATAAAAAAGTTAATCAAACATAAATGCTGGCCACAAAGGCCGACGGGAGTCCACATTATATTAAATAAAAACATTTAATAAAACTAAAAACTAGGAGGAGGTGCGCTGCCCTAGGCGTCCTCGTCGGGGCCGGTGGGGAATGTATCCGGTGCACCCATATTTGTGGTGCTACCGGTGCACCCGATGCTATAGAATATTTTGAAAAATCTGAAAAACATTCTAGCACATTAACGCAACATTAATGTATGATGTCACAAAATTCCGTATACAAACTCGAAATAGTTTTTGAGATACAAAAATGACAAATTTGACATCTATGTGATAATGGGCCAAATCTAAAGCCCAAGTTATGTGATGTACTATTTAGTGTTGAATTTGTCATTTTTGTTCTTTGATCTATGTTTCGAATTTTGACTTGAAATTTGGTGACAACCTACATTGATGTTGTGTGAGTGTGCTAAATTTTTTCAGAATTTTTTGAACATTTTAAAAGCACAATGTGAGTTTGGTGCACCGGTAGCACCACAAGCTCCGGTGCACCAGATATTTTCCCGGGGCCAGAGAGGTTGATGAGCGTCGGCGCCGGGCCAGCCCAGGGAAACGCCATCTCCTAGGCAGTGGCGACATTCTCTGGCGCCCGCGTGATCGCCGCCGGCTGGGCAGCGCGGGCACGGCGCTCCTCTTCCTCCGTCTCGCGCAGCTCCTCCTCCGCGTCGCGCTCCCACTGCTCGAAGCCGCTCACCCTCGCGGCGCTCCTCCGACAGCCAGCGCTACCGCCATTGCTCGAGGTAGATCTTCTCCTGTGCCGGTGTCGCCCCAAGCCAGGCGGGTGGCGCGCTGACCCACTCGCGCACCACCCCGTCCCATGTGTACCGCTCAGGGGTCGGCGTCGGCTCGGGCTTGACGAGGGACGGCGGCATCAGCGGTGGCACCCCGCAGTCGCCGGAAGCGGAGAGCGCGATGGCCTCCGACAGGCGCGCCTGGTATGCCACCTCCTCCTCCTCCGCCTTGCGCCGCTCTTCCTCCTCGCTTTCATGGAGGGCAGCCACCAGCGCCGCCTGGTAGGCGGCCTCCTCCTCCTGGTCCTCGTCGCGCATGACGAGGGGCGGCGGGGTGACAGCCCACACGTGCTGGAAGCCGAGCCGGCGCTGCTCCTCGTGCTCGAGGGCGAACCAGACCTCCCAATCGGAAGAGTCTGCTGCGTAGACGGACTTGAGGCATTGCTCCCGACGTTAGCTGCTGCCGCTGGCTCCGCACCTCCTTCGCGTGCGCCCGCGCCGTTCGCAGTACCACCGGCACTGGGATCCGATCCGGATCCAAATGCCAGTCATGTGGCAGGGTGACGTCGGGGGTACGGGAGGGGGATGCGGTGCTCCCAGTGCCACCTCGCCTGGTGCACTGGGACGCTTATCCGCTGCCTCGTCGGGCGGGCAAACGCCGGCGACGGTGGGGGAGCGTGTGAGAAGGGTCGGCGAGGGCCGTGCCCTTGTTCTTGCCGGCGAAGAAGCCCATGGTGGCGCGCGGAATGGTGGCTAGGGTTGTCGCCGACGGGGGAGCAAAAGGGTGGCTAGATGGGGACGGGAGGCTGGAAGAGGATGAGGACGCCCCCCTCCCCCCTCCCGCACGCTCAGGTTAAAAAAAGCCACCCGCCGTCGCTGACACGTGGGCCCGCGGTCTGCGGTCGTCATTAATGAAGACGCGGGAGGTATTTGACCGGCCGCCATGTGAGGACGCGCGGCGCGTCGGCTTCTCGTCCGTGCCGATGCATTTCAGGCCCAAATTTGGGCCGGAAATGGATCCGCGCGGACGCGTTTTAGGAATGGATCAGCGCGTTGGGCCAGCATTTTTGTCCGCGGCGACCCAAATGGACGGCGGCGGACGAAATGGGTCGCCGCGTTGGAATTGCTCTTATCATCGTCTTGCGTGTTTCTGGCCCTAATTTTAGAGTTACACTATTTGGAACATGAGGGGATTTTCTTTTTTAGCTGAAATGGGGCCAAACTGTGAAATTTCTATAGAATTCACATGTTCGAGTCACCAAAAAATGTACCGCCGGCCACCATTGAGGTTGAAGAAGACCATAATGTAAGTTGGCGTACTCTTTTAAGATATAAAATGAGAATCACTAGCAACCTTTTTAAGATATAAAATGGGAATCACTAGCAACTCTCTCCATGTGGGATTTTTTTTTCTGTGGCATTGGCAATACCACGCTTTGTACCGTAGGCCGACAATTGAGTGGGTCGCGCCCCTCTGGAAGGCGCCTCTCCCTCTGAAGATCAAGATTTTCGTGTGGCAACTGCTGAGGGATCGCCTCCCATCGGGGAAGGAGGTGCTCAAGAGGCATGGCCCAGGTAATGGGTTGTGCCCATGTGTGGGGTTTCGGAAATAGGGATCCACATCCTCTTTACTTGCACGGCGGCTAGGTAGCTTTGGAGCTTTGTCCCGGAGGCCCTCGGACATGATTGGGAGGTTTCGGATCTTGCCAGCTTCCTCCAGGTCAGAGTGACGCAGGCCGGAAGGAATCGACGCCTCTTCTGGCTTATTTTTGTGCGTTTTCTTGGACGCTTTGGACGACGCGTAATAAGATGATGATCGAGCGGGTCTTTCTGCGATGGGCCTCTAACTTTTTCTTCAATTTTTTTGCGTTCTTGCAGCAATGGCACCTACTTGCTAGGCAACGGGACCGTGGACGACTGGGGCGGATGCTGGATGTGCTACATGTCGGCACGGCGTCTAGTCTCTTCGGCGGCCCTTTAATGTTATGGCCACTTGGTGATCTTTTTTCTTTTTTTCTCTTGCATTTTATTTGGACTTGCTTGTGCGGTGCCACCAGCACTTTTTATGTCAGTGAGTTGCTACTCGGTGTATGGACTGGTTGGTTGTTTTATCTATAAAGCGGGACAAAATCCTGTTTTGATGTTCAAACCATTCTCTTGGCATCAAAATGGGAATAATCAAAAAATATGCCTATGCTATCATCTTGTGACTAGACCAGCATACCTTGCAACACCAAGCTGTTTAGGACAGCAGCCCACAAAGGATCCCTGATGGTCACCTGGCACAACCTGTCCATTGCTCTATCCAAGATAAGAATATAAAGTCAACCAGCTTTCGGATTTCTGAGGACAGGACTTAAGCAGGGGGCAAAGCAACCGAGGATCTTGTTTCTCTGAGCATAAACATATGCTCCTGCCAGTAACCTTCTCCTGAACCTGTCCGCCTATTTTCAGGACAACCAAGACAACCGGGGCTTAGTTTAAGACCTGGGTATCCTCAACACTGCTCTTATATTGTTAATTAACTCTCCTGAAGAATATTAAGGGGGCGTGTGCAGAAAATTTAGTTCTCTTCTTCTAGAAAACTTCAATCAAGAAATGCTTGCTATTCCTACCTAAAAAAAGAGGGGGGAATAGGTTGATGTTCCTACTTCCCTCCAAAATGAAATGCAGGTATTGTGACTAGTGGGCCCAGCACCCAGTAGTGGGACAGGACAGGAATTTGGAATGAGGATTTTTCTGGAATGAGTGAGTGGCTCAAGCTTTTGTAGTTGTCCTTCTCTCAAAACTACTACTCCCTCTGTCTATAAATAAGATGTTTGAACTTTTTTTAATCGGATGTATATAGGCACATTTTAGTATGTTTATTCACTCATTTTAGTCCGTATGTAGTTCATACTGAAATATCTAAAATATCTTATATTTGTGAACGGAAGGAGTAGTATTCCATGACTGTTCCGCATGGTAGGCAAAAAGGTTTTATCATTTCAGAGAAAATAATAATTATGCAACTAAACCCAAGCAAAAGATGGTATGAATTTTCATAACACTGTACATAAAAATGAACGGATTAATAAAGATATGGTTCAATAATAATCCAACAATCTTCAGAAGAACTAAGATAGCACTGTTGATAAAAAACAAAGTTAGGAGGTGGTGCATTTCAAATCTGTTAGTTTAGCACCGACGAGCAACACACAAAATATCAAATTGCAGCCTTGGTCCCCCTACACCAATCACATCTATCTGGGCTACACAGTAAAAGGCACCCATCATCCGAAAGTCGACACAATAAGCAACAAATTTTCGATGAAATGGACATGTGCATTTCTTAAAAGCAGTACTCAATCTATGGACTTCACCTAGCTAGATGAGATAACACAGTGTAAAAGAGCATCTACAACCACATCCTAAAAAATTGCTCATGCGCATGGTCCCAGAAAGTGAGCGAAAAAGCTTTGGAAAACGTCCAACGTGAGAACATATATCCTCCCCTCCAGCACCCCACAGGCAAAGTGCAGGATCTACATACATTGAACTCCCTTGACTATAGGCTTTAGTTTATCTTTCACTTGTCCATCCCCTCCTACCACTAATCAATTACTCACGTAACATAATACTCTTTATGTGCTATGATTCTATGAATGGACTAAAGGGGAAAATGCGAGCTCATCAACGAAGTGGTTTATTTTATAATTGGCAACTTACAGAGATTCCCTTATCCCCGTCTACCTTTATCGATTAGTCAATCTTCTCGGTCCTCGATCATAGTAGAGAAACCGATCACTCCTGTACTTTAAATCTTCCTTTTCCCGTTGCTGATGCTCTCTTGTGGGAATAAGATTTTGCAGAAAGGGTTTTGGACTTTTGATGACTATTATTGTTATCTCAATGGACCAAGGTAGAGTCCAACAAAGCAAGATCAGTCTCAAGATGCTCTGGATCAAGCTGATGGTGACATTTATATATTGAGCTTTGTGTGCTTAGTGGGAGAAGTGGAAAAGATGGAGACCATTAGCACTAACAACATCTTGGAAGGATGTGGTGCTCACCATCTATGGATATTATTAGAAGGCATCTTGTGATTAGGGTGCCTTCTATAATCATAAAATCGTAACCAAAAAGAGATGGGTGGTATCAATGGCAGGTTTTGGTCAACTAATAGATACCGAACTCTGCACCTAAAGTGTGGCTCTTTTTGGTAAATAAAAGGGCAGCACCATATATATACTCTATTATAATGATCCCTACATTCAAATTGTTAAGTCAACTGAATATATAGAAGGATCCGGTCTGGGTCACTTCATGGCTGAGGAAACTCGAAACAATCCAGACCTACATATAATATAATAGCACACATATTATGCTCAGGATAAATTTTTCATGGAGGATACAGATGCCAGGAGGAGATTATGAGGTCCTGCACAAAAAATATCCGGTGGACTCTGTGCACGGAAGAGATACTTCGGGTTTGCAAGATTTCATAATCATTATCACGATCAATGTAAAGGAGGCATCCACTTGGTAAGTAGAAGTCTATAATGTAGCATATAATTAGGTTAACACTTGCTATTAAGAAATACTAAGATCAAGACATTAAAAAAAGCTCAAGAAAAGTAAATCAACAGGAGATCCTATAGATAAGGAAGTAGAAGTGCTAGTTGCTAGTGCAAGATATCTAGCCAAAATGTGGTTTCAACTAACAAATATGGATATTAACAAGCAAATAATCAGTAGAGGAAAGTCCCTTTCGTCCTAAAATCTCCCTGATAGCTAAGCTCGAGCACTTCCATTTAGATATAATTTCCCTGACTAAATCGAAGTGTAGACCCAATAATAACAGGGACATGCATTTTCAGAAAGTTTGTCACCAAAAAAAATTCTAGCTGATCATACAAATCAATTTTCCTAGCCTTGGGATGTCTAATTTTGTTTACATATTTCCCCCCTTCTGCCGTCACTATTGGTCATACATATATACGATGTGCTGGAAGATATCCAGTTACTACAGGGAAAAAAGATCATGTCACAGGAATATATCTTTGCAGGGTTAAGACCGTAAGAGTGCGATAATATTCGTCTAATCCATCCACTAACCCACTAGCCAACTTGACGACACAGATACGCCTACTTTACAATCAAATAGACAGTCACAGACAGTACTTAAGGCAGGTACCTTTTCAAGCAAATGGTGTCACAGGCCTTCTGTATGGTTGCTTGGTCCAAACTTTGGACATTTAGACCCCAAAAAAGCCCAGTGGCAAAGGGTTTTTCATGTGGACATGCCACAGTTCGTCCTGAGGCTCGTGTCCCAGGCTCCCAGCCACTATCGTTTTCTGAAAGGGACAGCGGGTGGGATACCAGAAACTTTTGCCCAAAGGGAATGGCGGGCGAGATGCATTCAAAGCGAGCTTGCTTTGACCCTAATAAGTTCATATGGTCCCCTTTGACCACACAGACGCTGAACTAACAAAGTAGTAAAATCACTGATGCCTGAAACTGAAACTGAAGCTACAGGCAACCACGCACAGGCAACCACTGATGCCCAAAGCACCGTGCTATGAACTTTGCCGCCTACGGGAGGGGCGTGGAGTAAATCGCTGCGTGCAACTACCATGGAAGGTGGAACAACCTAGTTCAATTCTGCCTGGAGCTGGACGCCGGAAGTGCTTTGTCCAAGATCGCTTTTGACTGCGGCTGGTCGAAACCAAACCGGTGCAAGAACAAAGGCAGTAAAGGTGTCGCACGCCGGACTTGAATTCTTTCCCTTTCTTTCGCTCGTCCCTCGCGGCCCAGGCTTATCGTACAGCATGCCATGTTGAGAACGCCTCCTCCTCCTCACACCCGTCCTCGCCCATGCAGCCGGCGGCGGCCGGTGGCATCGGCGCGGCTGCCCATAACTGCAGTGGTGAGCGCTGTCGGGAGTGTGTGTGCAGCCACGGAGATCCTAAGGCCGCACGTCTCAGCACTTTCTCGTACGTGGCCGCGGAGGTCACATCGAGAAACCGCGACGCCGACATTCTGGATGCGGCCTTCGAGTCAGATCTGAAACCAGCGCCGGCATGCGACTACGCCGGTGCTGCCGACAACGGCGCAACTATGGTGAAGGATGGGTCGGTCTCGAGTGAGGTGGCCATGGAACAACGCACGGGCGTCTATGATCACAGTACGAGAGGCGTCCACGGACGGGGCAGATCTGGACGATGCCGCTTCGTTGTCGTGCGCCGATATGTCGGTGCCGGCGTCTCGGTGTGCGACAGAGGTGAAGATGGTGGTGCCAGTGTTCGCAGAGACGACGACACGCACAACATCGTCGGCAACGGATGCATGGGTAGTCATGGCGGCGGGGGCGGTGGCCTCCGTTGGTCATTGCGGTGGGGGTGGCGGCCCTTGATGACCGCGATAAGGAGATCAGGTGGCACAACAGTGCATATTCAAGTGCATCGGCATTTTTGCAGGCATAGCGGCGGTGGTCGTGTGCGGCACTCGATGCCGGCTCAAAGAGGATTTTCGTCCGGTGCGAGGGTGGCGGCCATCACACAAGGATGCTCGAGGCTCGAGCGACGGAGTCCCACGCTGGTGAGCAAGGGGTGCAGTGGTGGTTCCCCGTCGACTTCTAGCTCCGGGGCAGCGGCTCCGACGGTATGGAGCATGCTGCAGTGTGACTGGCGCCGGTGTGGAGTAGCAGCGGCCAGTTCCGCACCGAGACATGGGCGTCCACCCGACGGCCGTGACGGTGGTTTTACGTGGGAAGGCGTCCCACCAACCTGCTAGTGCCTTCTGGCACTGGCATGGAGTACCGACGAAGGCGACTATCGAATGATCTGTCATCAAGATGTTGATTGGAACACCGCTTCATGTCCGGGGTGAAAACTCCAGTCCTGACCATTATTGGTTGGGCTCAGCAGTGACAAGTGCGTCGTATACCTTCTTGAAGACGCTGCTGCGGAAGAAGTCGACTTAGTCGTAGGTGTTAATTTTATATCTTGTAATGGTTCGGCCATGATTGCCTTCGTTTTGTACTCTGCTGAATAATTAATAAAAATGGCTGTATGCATCGCATTGATGCAGAGGCCGAAGGTTTTAACCTCCTTTTCGAAAAAGAAAAAAGAAAAAAAAAGAGAAAGAAAAAATGCCATGTTGAGAATAGGGTCGCGCACAATGCGACAGAACGTCCTGCAACGCAGGTGCTCTGTGCATGCAGGCTGTTGCTTCATTTGGGACGGTCTCGTCAGGTAAGTGCTCGCCAAGTTCTGAATATTTTCTGACGCAGGGAGATTATTAATTCAGGCAGTGGGAGATGGACTTTCTGCCAAGGGTTGTTTCGGGGGTTTAAATGCCAGTGAATTCGGATGTAAATAGACGTGGGCAGGGCAAGAATTCGAAGTGAGATCCTCAAAAAGGATAATCGAAGTTAGCACTGAGGAAGGCACTGGTTATCGGATTGATCAGATGAGAATGGGCACAGTTGGACGATCATGCCACATAGTAGGTTCGGTTCGTACCAGTTCCGTCGCCGTGGACCGCCTCAAATGACGCCGCCGATGATGTGCCAATCTCTGCCGCCGACGACCCCAACGCCTCCACGGTCGCCATGCTCTGGTCGACCTAGCGAGATCTCCCGTCAGGCGCCTCCCTACATGGGCCGGTCCAGGCGCGCAGGAGGCCACGTCCTCCTTTTTTGTTTTTTTTCACGTTTTTTGATTTCATTATTTTACTTTCGTTTATACTTCTAAATATTCTAAATAAATATATTAATAAACACTTTACATAAATATTTAAAAAATGATATCCAAGCATTTGAAAAATATTAAATGTGTACAAAGAAAATGTTTCTCATGTATACGAATCATGTATATAAAAAATATATAATGTGTCCGGAAAAAGTTGATCATGTATTTTAAAAATATTAATCAAGCATTTGAAAAAGATTAAATGTCTATAGAAAAAATATTGATCATGTATAAAAAAATGTCAAACTTGTATTTAAAAAAATAATCAAGCATTTGAAAATGTCAAAGTGTGTATAGAAAAAAATGTTTAACTTGTATTAAAAAAATTGTCTTTGAAAAATGTTTATCAAGCATTTTTTTAAATGTGTGTAGAAAAATGTTGACATGTACTAAAAATAGTTAATCTTGTATATAAAAAATGTTAATCAACCATTTGAAGATGTTAAAATGTGTAAAGAAAACATATGAACCATGTATTAAATTTTTTTGAAATTCTATTTAAAAATCTTCAACATCTATTAGAATTTTTCTTGGTGTATACGAAAAAATTATAAAAAACCAAAAAAACAAAGAAAAACAACAAAAGCAACGAAAACCTAATAGAAATCAAAGGGAAAAGAAAACCAAAGAAACAAGTGCAAAAAGATGAAAAGGTGAAAACCAATAAAGAAACAAAGAAAGCCGTTCAAAAGCAAGAAAGAAAAAAATGAGAGAGAAAGGAAGAAAAATGAGAAATAAAAAAACAATGTAAAGAAACCAAAGCAAAATGAAAGAAAAAAAGCAAAGTTTAACGACGAAAAAAAAACCATAAAAAAACTGGAGAAAAAAAATAAGAATACCAAACAAAAGAAAAAGAAAAAAATACAGAAAAACCCGAACAAATACATCGGAACAATCGACGAACGAACGAAACCCTGCGTACGTTTGGACCGGCCCAACATTGCACGTTTCCGTTTCGGGAAGATTCTATAACCTTTCCAAACCGTTTCTTCCTTTTTTTCTTCTTGTTGTTTCATTCTTTTTTTTTCTCCTTTTCCATTTTTGTTTTCTATTTTTATTTTTCTATTTTTTATTTTGTTTTCCCAATTTATCTTTTATTTTGCAAACAATATTCAAATTTGTGAACACTTTTCAAATAGTGAAATGTTTTGGATATCATGAAAATATTTCAAATTCTTGGACATTCTTTTAAAACTGTAAACAAACTTTCGCAAAACTGTGAACATTATTTTGAAAGTCATGAACATTTTTTTGAAAAGGTGAACATTTTTTAATCGAATTTTTTCTGAAATTTGGTTTTCAAATTCATGAACATTTTTTTTTTACTTTTGCGAACATGTATTCAAAAATCATGAACATTTGTGAACACCCGAACATTTCTTGTCAAATTGTGAACATTTTTTAATACACGAGCAAATAAAAATTTTTATGTACATTTTTTCGAATTCACGAACTTTTTTTTGAAAATCGTTAAGATTGTTTCAAACTCATGAACAATTTTGAAATATACGAACATTTTTTAATAACAAACATTTTTTGAACTCTCTGACATTTATGAATTCTTGATTTTTTTGGAATTTGGGAACCTTTTTGTAATCCTGAATTATTTTAAAGATGAATAAAAAACAAAGCGCGTCTAACCCCACTAATGGGTTGCGCCGAAGTGGCGCGTCGGGTGGAAGGGATGGTACACACTGGCTCGTTTGGTAGTGCGCACGATGCTAAATAGGAGTTTCCCTTTCGCGCCCCCACGCCGCAGCCGTGCCCGGGTTTGCGGCTGATACGTGATACGTCTCCACGTATCTATATTTTTTTTATTGGTCCATGTTGTTATATTATCAATCTGGGATGTTTTATATTCAATTACTAGCAACTTTATATCATTTTTTGGACTAACCTATTGACATAGTGCCCAGTGCCAGTTGCTGTTTTTTGCTTGTTTTTTATTTCGCAGAATATCAGTACCAAACGGAGTCCAAATGCCACAAAACTTTTTAGAGAATTTTTTCTGCCCAGAAGACACCCAGGGAGCCAAAGAAATGCACGGGAGGAGGCCCGTGGGGCCCACTAGGCACCAGGGCACGCCAGAAGGCCCAGGCGCGCCCTGGTGGGTAGTGGGCACCACGGGAAGCTTCTCCACCGCCTATCAGCTCTATAAAATACTCTAAAATCCCAAAAACCCTAGGGGAGTAGAGAGAAAGCAGTTTCCGCCGCCGCAAGTTTCAGAACCACGAGATCCAATCTAGAGGCCTTTTCCGGCACTCTGTTGGAGGGGTCAATGATCACGGAGGGGTTCTTCATCAACACTCTTGCCCCTCCAATGATGCGTGAGTAGTTTACTACAGACCTACGGGTCCGTAGGTAGTAGTTAGATGGCTTCTTCTCTCTTTTTGATCTTCAATACAATGTTCTCCTCGATGTTCTTGAAGATCTATTTGATGTAATGACTTTTTGCGATGTGTTTGTTGGGATCCGATGAATTGTGAGTGTTTGATCAGTTTTATCTATGAATATTATTTGAGTCTTTGCTGAATTATTTTATGCATGATTGTTATAGCCTCGTATTTCTTCTCCGAAACTTTGGTTTGGTTTGGCCAACTAGATTGATTTTTCTTGCCATGGGAAGAGGTGCTTTGTGATGGGTTCAATCTTGCGGTGCTCAATCTCAGTGACAGAAGGAGACATGACACGCATGTATCGCTGCCATTAAGGATAAAAAGACGGGGTCTATTCCTACATGAATAGATCTTGTCTACATCATGTCATCATTCTTATTGCATTACTTCGTTTTTTCATGAACTTAATACACTAGATGCATGCTGGATAGCGGTCGATGCGTGGAGTAATAGTAGTAGATGCAGAATCGTTTCGGTCTACTAATCTTGGATATACATGATCACTGCCTTGGATATCATCATGATTATTCGCTTTTCTATCAAATGCCCAACAGTAATTTGTTTACCCACCGTATGTTATTTTCTCGAGAGAAGCCTCTAGTGAAATCTACGGCCCCCGGGTCTATTTTCCTATCATATTAAACCAAAAATACCTTGCTGCAATTTTTCTTTTTTATTTTATTTTGTGTTTTTGTTAGATCTATTTATCAAATCTCATACAATTTAATCTATCTCAATACCGAGGAGGGATTGACAACACCTCTTACGCGTTGGGTTGCAAGTATTTGTTATTTTTGTGCAGGTGATGTTTACATAGTGTGGGTGGATCCTCCTACTGGATTGATAACCTTGGTTTCATAGCTGAGGGAAAATACTTACCGTTGTTGTGCTGCATCATCCTCACCTCTTCGGGGAAATAGCAACACAGATACAAGCAATCAGGAAGAATTTCTGGCGCAGTTACCGGGGAGGATCAAGTCTTCTGTTCACGTGTCAATCTCAAGCACTGGGGAGACGGCATCAACATCTATCAAGTACCCAATCACAAATCTCATCTCCTTGTAATTTACTTTACTTGCCATTTGCCTCTCGTTTTCATCTCCCCTACTTCTAAAACATTTTTGCAAAAATCCAAAAATATTTGCCTTTTTATTTGCCCTCTTTTTCGTTTTCCTTTTTCTCGTTCGATCTATTGTTTACTTGCCTCGTCATTATGTCTAGTATTACTACCCCTCCTTTGACACCGGATTTTGAAGTTCTATACTTCAAACAGAAACAAGGAGCAAATTTGAAAGATGCTTGGTATAGGTTATTGGAATCTTACTGTATTTACAATATAAAAGGAGATGCAAAAATTTTGCTTCGTAATTTTTATATAGGTTTAACCATGCATCATAGACAACTTTTGGATTTTGCCGCTAAAAGGAATTTTGTTGAGATTGATGGTAATGCTGCTTATGAAATAATATAGGGAATATTGGGAGTTCCACCACCACCCAAGGGATTTACTTTTACTCAAGAGGGGATTCAAATATTAGACAAATTGGGTGATATACAGAAAATTTGGTTGCATTACAAAAGTCTAATGAACCTCTCAAAAATATTAGTGGAAACCTCAATCGCATGAATACTTTGATTACCTTGTGTAATAAGCGGTTGGATATTTTAGATCTCAAAATGGTCTCATTTCTAGAAATAATGGGAAACGTAAAGAACCTCCCGGATTTGAGAAAACACTTACAAAGATTGCAAAAACTAAAGATGACAACACTTGAATCTATGCATTATGCCTAGCTAGGGGCATAAAACAATAGCGCTTGTTGGGAGGCAACCCAATGGATAAAATAATTTTTTTCTGTTCTTGTGTAAATACACAATTATGCCTCTGTTATGATTGTGTTTTTTATGTTTTAATTAGTTTTTGTGCCAAGTGATCCTTTAGGATGGCTTAGGTGATAGTTGATTTGATCTTGTTGGAAAACAGAAACTTTTACGTCCAGTAGCAAAATTGTTAAAAATCACTGGAGCGACCAAAAACTCTGAATTTTTTTACACAAGATTTATATAAGAATTGCCTATGTTTTCCAATTTTTCCAGTAGTTTTGGAGTTACAGAAGTATGAGAAAAATTTGAGTCTTTACAGACTGTTCTATTTTTGACAGATTCTGTTTTCGTTGCATTGTGTCCTTATTTTGGTGAATCTATGGACTATACCGGGGGGTATTAGCCATGGTAAAGTTATAATACAGTAGGTATAATGAAATAACAAAATATGAATGGGTTTGTAACAGTACTTAAAGTAAAGATTGGTTTTCTTATAGTAACGGACCTCACGAAGGTAGTTTTGTGTGATTGAAGTTTTCAAGTTTTGGGTGAGATCACGATGGATGAAGGAATAAGGAGTGAAAAGAGTCTAAGATTGGGGATTCCCATGGCATCCCAAGTTAATATTCAAGGAGAACCAAGCAACTAAGCTTGGGGATGACCCGGAAGGCATCCCCTCTTTCTTCTAACGACCATCGGTAATTTTACTTGGAGCTATATTTTTATTCGTCACATATCATGAGTTTTGCTTGGAGCGTCTTGTATTATAGGAGTCTTTGTTTGTTTTGCTTTTTAGTTTGTCACAATCATCCTTGCTGGACACACCTATTTGAGAGAGCCATAATTATGCCATGATTTGTTAGAATTGCTCTATGTGCTTCACTTAAATTTTTTGAGCTATGGAATTGCTCTAGTACTTCACTTATATCTTTTTGAGCACAGTGGTGATCTAGTTTTTGAAGATATACTCTCATGCTTCACTTAGATTATTTTGAGAGTTAGGAAAATTTTAAAGAAATATCCTCTCAATGCTTCACTTATATTATTTTGAGAGATGAAAATTGTTTTGAAGAAATTTGTGCTCTCATGCTTCACTTAAATTTATTGAGAGCTTTGTTAGTAGCAATGGTAAAATATGAAATTAGTCCCAATGTGATAGATATTCAAGAGAGATATAATAAAAAAATTCATGAAGATCATTGGATATTATAAACTTGATTCCTTGTAATAGTTTTGAGATATCGAGATAGTAATATGTGAGTCATGTTGGTGAGTAATTATGCTTTAGTAAGAATACTGGTGTTAAGGTTTGTGATTCCCTATGCAAGCACGAAAGTCAATAGTTGTGCAATAAAATTACATCCTACTTGTGGTGCATTATTCGGTGTTAGTTATGTATAATGCACGTTTATGATAGTTTTCATTTTTTTGATTGGTTGCTTCTCAATCTATTTGCTAGCCTTTCCTTGTACTAAGTGGGAATACTACTTGTGCATCCAAACTCCTTAAACCAAGTTGTGACAAGTGGGAATACTATATTTGCTACCTATATGCGGTATTGATACGTCTCCGTCGTATCTATATTTTTTTATTATTCCATGCCAATATTATACAACTTTCACATACTTTTTGGCAACATTTTATATTATTTTTAGGACTAACATATTGATCGAGTGCCCAGTACCAGTTCCTATTTTTGCATGTTTTTTGTTTCGCAGAATATCCATATCAAATGAAGTCCAAATGCAATAAAATTTTATGGAGAATTATTTTGGAATATATGTGATTTTTGGGAGGTGGAATCAATGTAAACGGAGGCCCACAACCTCCACTAGGCACCAGGGCGCCCCTGTTGGGGAACGTAGTAAAAATTCAAAAAAATTCCTACGTGTCACCAAGATTAATCTAGGAGATGCTAGCAACGAGAGAGAGGGAGTGCATCTTCATACCCTTGAAGATCGCTAAGCGGAAGCGTTACAAGAACGCGGTTGATGGAGTCGTACTCGCGGCGATTCAAATCGCGGAAGATCCGATCCAAGCGCCGAACGGACGGCGCCTCCGCGTTCAACACACATACAGCCCGGGGACGTCTCCTCCTTCTTGATCCAGCAAGGGGAGAGGAGAAGTTGAGGGAGAACTCCGGCAGCACGACGGCGTGGTGGTGGAGGAGCATGTGGTTCTCCGACAGGGCTTCGCCAAGCACTACGGAGGAGGAGGAGGTGTTGGAGAGGGGGAGGGCTGCGCCAGGGAAGAGGTCCTGCTGCCCTCCCACCCCCCCTCTATTTATAGGGAGAAGGGGAGAGGGGGCCGGCCCCCTTAGATCCCATCTAAGGGGAGGGGCGGCGGCTAGGGGGGGAAACTTACCCCCCAAGCAAGGTGGGAGGCGCCCCCACCCCCTAGGGTTTCACCCTAGGTGCCTGGCCACTTGGGGGGGGTGGGTGTCCGCAACCACCCACCAGGGGCTGGTTCCCTCCCTTGATCAGCCCACTTGGCCCACCGGGGCAGGTGGCCCCACCCGGTGGACCCCCGGACACCTTCCGGTGGTCCCGGTACAATACCGATAACCCCCGAAACCATTCCGGTGACTGAAACTGGACTTCCCATATATAATTCTTCACCTCCGGACTATTCCGGAACTCCTCGTGACGTCCGGGATCTCATTCGGGACTCCGAACAACCTTCGGTAACCACATACAATTTCCCATAACAACTCTAGCGTCACCGAACCTTAAGTGTGTAGACCCTACGGGTTCGGGAACCATGCAGACATGACCGAGACATATCTCCGGCCAATAACCAACAGCGGGATCTGGATACCCATGTTGGCTCCCACATGTTCCACGATGATCTCATCGAATGAACCACGATGTCGAGGATTCAATCAATCCCGTATACAATTCCCTTTGTCCATCGGTATGTTACTTGCCCAAGATTCGATCGTCGGTATCCCCATACCTCGTTCAATCTCGTTACTGGCAAGTCTCTTTACTCGTTCCGTAACGCATGATCCCGTGGCTAACTCTTTAGTCACATTGAGATCATTATGATGATGCATTACCAAGTGGGCCCAGAGATACCTCTCCGTCATACGGAGTGACAAATCCCAGTCTCGATTCGTGCCAACCCAACAGACACTTTCGGAGATACCTGTAGTGCACCTTTATGGTCACCCAGTTACATTGTGACGTTTGATACACCCAAAGCATTCCTACGGTATCCGGGAGTTGCACAATCTCATGGTCCAAGGAAATGATACTTGACATTAGAAAAGCTCTAGCAAACGAACTACACGATCTTGTGCCATGCTTAGGATTGGGTCTTGTCCATCACATCATTCTCCTAATGATGTGATCCTGTTATCAACGACATCCAATGTCCATGGTCAGGAAACCACAACCATCTATTGATAAACGAGCTAGTCAACTAGAGGCTCACTAGGGACACGCTGTGGTCTATGTATTCACACATGTATTACGGTTTCCGGTTAATACAATTATAGCATGAACAATAGACAATTATCATAAACAAGGAAATATAATAATAACCATTTTATTATTGCCTCTAGGGCATATTTCCAACAGTCTCCCACTTGCACTAGAGTCAATAATCTAGTTCACATCACCATGTGATTTACATTGTTATGAATCTAACACCCAGTGAGTTCTGGGGTTCGATCATGCTTTGCATGTGAGAGAGGTCTTTAGTCAACGGGTCTGCGACATTCAGATCCGTGTGTACTTTGCAAATCTCTATGTCATACTGTAGACACTGCTACCACACTCCACTTGGAGCTATTCCAAATGGCTGCTCCACTATACGTATCCGGATTGCTACTCAGAGTCATCCGGATTGGTGTTAAAGCTTGCATCGACGTAACCCTTTACGATGAACTCTTTATCACCTCCATAATCGATAAATATTTCCTTAGTCTTCTAGTTACTAAGGATAATATTGACCGCTGTCCAGTGATCCATTCCTGGATCACTCTCGTACCCCTTGACAGACTCATGGCAAGGCACACACATGTGCGGTACACAGCATGGCATATTATAGAGAGCCTATGGATAATGCATAGGGGACGACCTTCGTCCTATCTCTTTGATCCACCGCGGTCGAGCTTTGAGTCTCACTCAACTCCACACCTTACAAATCAGGTAAGAACTCCTTCTTTGACTGATCAATTTTGAACTCTTTCAAAATCTTGTCTAGGTATGTACTCATTGAAAGTCTCATCAAGCATCTTGATCTATCTCTATAGATCTTGATGCCCATCAATTAGGTAGCTTTATCCAGGTCTTCCTTTGAAAAACTCATTTCAAACAACCATTTATGCTTTCCAGAAATTCTACATCATTTCTGATCAATAATATGTCATCCACATATACTCATCAGAAATTCTATAGTGCTCCCACTCACTTTCTTGTAAATACGAGTTTCTCATAAACTTTGTATAAACTCAAAAACTTTGATCACCTCATCAAAGCGTATATTCCAACTCCGAGATGCTTGCTCCTGTCCATCGAAGGATTGCTGGAGCTTGCATACTTTTTAGCATCCTTAGGATCGACAAAACCTTCTGGTTGTATCACATACAACCTTTCCTCAAGGGAACGATGTTTTGAAATCCATCTGCCAGATTTCATAATCGAAAAATGCAGCAACTGCTAACATAATTCCAACAGACTTTAGCATCGCCACGGGTGAGAAAGTCTCATCGTAGTCAACTCCTTGAACTTGTCGGAAACTTGTTTGCGGCAAGTCGAGCTTTATAAATGGTAACATTTACCATCAGTGTCTGTCTTCTTCTTAAAGGTCCATTTGTACTCAACGACCTATTTGTTGGTTTTCATACATGGATCCTTTCTCGGATTTCATGGCCTCTAACCATTTGTTGGAATCTGGGCCCATCATCGCTTCTCCATAGTTTGTAGGTTCATTGTTGTCCAACAACATGACCTCCAAGACAGGGTTGCCGTACCACTCAGGAGCAGTACGCGTCTTTGTCGCCCTACAAAGTTCGATAGTAACTTGATCCGAAGCTTCATGATCATCACCATTAACTTCCTCTTCAACTGATGTAGGCTCCACAGAAACATCTTTCTGTGCTGTGCTACTCTTTGGTTGAAACAAAGGTTCAACAACCTCATCAAGTTCTATCTTCCTCCCACTCAATTCTTTCAAGAGAAACCTTTTCTTGAGAAAGGACCCGTTTTTAGCAACAAATACTTTGCCCTCAGATCTGAGATAGAAGGCATACCCAAATGTTTCCTTAGGGTATTCTATGAAAATGCACATTTCCGCTTTGGGTTCGAGCTTATCAGACATAAGCGTCGTATTCCCAAACTCTGAGAAATGACAGCTTAGGTTTCTGCCAAACCATACGGTGTCATCTCAACGGAATTAGATGGTGCCCTATTTAAAGTGAATGTAGTTGTCTCTAATGCTTAACCCCAAAATGATAGTGGCAAATCGATAAGAGATATCATAGTACGCACCATATCCAATAGAGTACGACTATGACGTTCGGACACACCATCACACTATGGTGTTCCAGGTGGCGTGAGTTGTGAAACAACTTTCACACTGTCTTAAGTTGTATACAAAACTTGTAACTCAGATATTCACCTCCACGATCATATCATAGACATTTTTATCTTCTTGTCATGATGATCTTAGACTTCACTCTGAATTTGTTTGAACTTTTCAAACGTTTTAGACTTGTGTTTCACTAAGTAAATGTACTCATATCCACTCAAATCATCAGTGAAGGTAAGAAAATAACGATATCCACTGCATGCTACAACACTCATTGGACCGCATACATCAACATGTATTATTTCCAATAAGTTACTAGCCCACTCCATCATACCGGAAACGGGGTCTCAGTCATCTTGCCTAAGAGGCATGGTACGCATGTCGCAACTGATTCGAAATCGAGTGAGTCCAAAGATCCATCAGCATGGAGTTTCTTCATGCGCTTTACACCAATATGACCTTTTAGCGGCTGTGCCACAAGTATGTGGTACTATCATTATTAATTTTGCATCTTTTATGAACATGTGTATTACTACGATCGAGATTCAATAAACCATTCACATTGGGTGCATGACCATTGAAGGTATTATTCATGTAAACAGAATAACCATTATTCTCTAACTTAAATGAATAACCGTATTGCAATAAACACGATCTAATCACGTTCATGCTCAACACAAACACCAAATAACATTTATTTAGGTTCATCCCTAATCCCGAGAGAGTGTGCGATGGTGATCACATCAACCTTGGAAACACTTCCAACACACATCGTCACCTCACCCTTAGCTAGCCTCCGTTTATTCCATAGCTTTTATTTCGAGTTACTAACATTTAGCAACCGAACCGGTATCCAATACCCAGGTGCTACTAGGAGTACTAGCAAGGTACACATCAATAACACGTATATCAAATATACTTCTGTCGATGTTGCCAGCTTTCTTATCTACCAAGCATCTAGGGTTGTTCCGCTTCAGCGACCGTTCTCCTCATAACAGAAGCACCTAGTCTCAGGTTTGGGTTCAACCTTGGGTTTCTTCACTGGAGCAGCAACTGACTTGCCATCCATGAAGTTTCCCTTCTTTCCCTTACCCTTTGTGAAACTAGTGGTTTTACTAACCATCAACACTTGATGCTCCTTCTTGATTTCTACCTTCGCGGTGTTAAACATCACGAACAGCTCAGGGATCATCTTATCCATCCATGGCATGTTATAGTTCATCACGAAGCTCTAGTAGCTAGGTGGCAGTGACTTGGAGAACTATATTAATCACTATCTTATCTGGAAGATTAACTCCCACTTGATTCAAGTGATCATAGTACCCAGACAATCTGAGCACATGCTCACTGATTGAGCTATTCTCCTTCATCTTGCAGGCAAAGAATCTTGTTGGAGGTCTCATACCTCTCAACGCGGGCACGAGCCTGAAATCCCAATTTCAGCTCTTAGAACATCTCATATGTTCTGTGACGTTCAAAACATTTTGGAGCCTCAATTCTAAGCCGTAATGCATGACGCACTGAACTATCAAGTAGTCATCAGAACGTGCCTGTCAGATGTTCAAAATATCTACAGACGATGCTTGAGGGGATGGCGCATCGAGCGGTGCATTAAGGACATAAGCCTTCTATGCAGTAATGAGGACAATCCTCAGATCACGGACCCAGTCCGCATTATTGCTACCATCATCTTTCAACTTACTTTTCTCTAGGAACGTATCAATAAAACAGGGGAGCTACAGTGCGAGCTATCTACAACATAATTTGCAAAGACACTTTGACTAT
This sequence comes from Thinopyrum elongatum, assembly GCA_011799875.1. Lineage (NCBI taxonomy): Eukaryota > Viridiplantae > Streptophyta > Magnoliopsida > Poales > Poaceae > Thinopyrum > Thinopyrum elongatum. The sequence continues at coordinate 525,868,502 of CM022303.1, read as the reverse complement.
GTTCATGATAATGAAGTTCATCTGATGAACTCCCACTCAGATAGACATCCCTCTAGTCATCTAAGTGATACATGATCCGAATCGACTAGGCCGTGTCCGATCATCACGTGAGACGGACTAGTCATCAACGGTGAACATCTCCATGTTGATCGCATCTACTATACGACTCATGTTTGACCTTTCGGTCTCTCGTGTTCCGAGGCCATGTCTGTACATGCTAGGCTCGTCAAGTCAACCTAAGTGTTTCGCATGTGTAAATCTGGCTTACACCCGTTGTATGCGAACGTTAGAATCTATCACACCCGATCATCACGTGGTGCTTCGAAACAACGAACCTTCGCAACGGTGCACAGTTAGGAGGAACACATTTCTTGAAATTTTAGTGAGGGATCATCTTATTAATGCTACCGTCATTCTAAGCAAATAAGATGTAAACATGACAAACATCACATGCAAATCATAAAGTGACATGATATGGCCAATATCATCTTGCGCTTTTGATCTCCATCTTCGAGGCGCGGCATGATCACCATCGTCACCAGCATGACACCATGATCTCCATCATCATGATCTCCATCATTGTGTCTTCATGAAGTTGTCTCGCCAACTATTACTTATACTACTATGGCTACCGGTTAGCAATAAAGTAAAGTAATTACATGGCGTTTTCATTGACACGCAGGTCTTAGAATAAATTAAGACAACTCCTATGGCTCCTGCCGGTTGTCATACTCATCGACATGCAAGTCGTGATTCCTATTACAAGAACATGATCAATCTCATACATCACATATATAATTCATCACATCCTTTTTGGCCATATCACATCACATAGCATACCCTGCAAAAACAAGTTAGACGTCCTCTAATTGTTGTTGCATGTTTTACGTGGCTGCTATGGGTTTCTAGCAAGAACGTTTCTTACCTACGCAAAAGCCACAATGGTAATATGCCAATTGCTATTTACCCTTCATAAGGACCCTTTTCATCGAATCCGATCCGACTAAAGTGGGAGAGACAGACACCCGCTAGCCACCTTATGCATCAAGTGCATGTCAGTCGGTGGAACCTGTCTCACATAAGCATACATGTAAGGTCGGTCCGGGCCGCTTCATCCCACAATGCCGCCGAATCTAGATAGGACTAGTAACGGTAAGCAAATTGAACAAATCATCGCCCACAACTACTTGTGTTCTACTCGTGCATAGAATCTACGCATAGGCCTAGCTCATGATGCCACTGTTGGGGAACGTAGTAAAAACTCAAAAAATTTCCTACGTGTCACCAAGATCAATCTAGGAGATGCTAGCAATGAGAGAGAGGGAGTGCATCTTCATACCCTTGAAGATCGCTAAGCGGAAGCGTTACAAGAACGCGGTTGATGGAGTCGTACTCGCGGCGATTCAACTCGCGGAAGATCCGATCCAAGCACCGAACGGACGGCGCCTCCGCGTTCAACACACATACAGCCCAGGGACGTCTCCTCCTTCTTGATCCAGCAAGGGGAGAGGAGAAGTTGAGGGAGAACTCCGGCAGCACGACGGCGTGGTGGTGGAGGAGCTTGTGGTTCTCCGACAGGGCTTCGCCAAGCACTACGGAGGAGGAGGAGGTGTTGGAGAGGGGGAGGGCTGCGCCAGGGAAGAGGTCCTGCTGCCCTCCCACCCCCCTCTATTTATAGGGAGAAGGGGAGAAGGTGCCGGCCCCCTTAGATCCCATCTAAGGGGAGGGGCGGCGGCTAGGGGGGGAAACTTACCCCCCAAGCAAGGTGGGAGGCGCCCCCACCCCCTAGGGTTTCCAACCCTAGGCACCTTGGGCCCCTTGGGGGGGGGGGCGCACCAGCCCACCAGGGGCTGGTTCCCTCCCTTGCTCAGCCCACTTGGCCCACCGGGGCAGGTGGCCCCACCCGGTGGACCCCCGGACACCTTTCGGTGGTCCCGGTACAATACCGATAACCCCCGAAACCATTCCGGTGACTGAAACTGGACTTCCCATATATAATTCTTCACCTCCGGACTATTCCGGAACTCCTCGTGACGTCCGGGATCTCATCCGGGACTCCGAACAACCTTCGGTAACCACATACAATTTCCCATAACAACTCTAGCGTCACCGAACCTTAAGTGTGTAGACCCTACGGGTTCGGGAACCATGCAGACATGACCGAGACATCTCTCCGGCCAATAACCAACAGCGGGATCTGGATACCCATGTTGGCTCCCACATGTTCCACGATGATCTCATCGGATGAACCACGATGTCGAGGATTCAATCAATCCCGTATACAATTCCCTTTGTCCATCGGTATGTTAATGTTACTTGCCCGAGATTCGATCGTCGGTATCCCCATACCTCGTTCAATCTCGTTACTGGCAAATCTCTTTACTTGTTCCGTAACGCATGATCCCGTGGCTAACTCTTTAGTCACATTGAGCTCATTATGATGATGCATTACCGAGTGGGCCCAGAGATACCTCTCCGTCATACGGAGTGACAAATCCCAGTCTCGATTCGTGCCAACCCAACAGACACTTTCGGAGATACCTGTAGTGCACCTTTATGGTCACCCAGTTACGTTGTGACGTTTGATACACCCAAAGCATTCCTACGGTATCTGGGAGTTGCACAATCTCATGGTCCAAGGAAATGATACTTGACATTAGAAAAGCTCTAGCAAACGAACTACACGATCTTGTGCCATGCTTAGGATTGGGTCTTGTCCATCACATCATTCTCCTAATGATGTGATCCCGTTATCAACGACATCCAATGTCCATGGTCAGGAAACCACAACCATCTATTGATCAACGAGCTAGTCAACTAGAGGCTCACTAGGGACACGCTGTGGTCTATGTATTCACACATGTATTACGGTTTCCGGTTAATACAATTATAGCATGAACAATAGACAATTATCATAAACAAGGAAATATAATAATAACCATTTTATTATTGCCTCTAGGGCATATTTCCAACAGCCCCCCCCAGGCGCGCGGTGGTGGGTAGTAGCCACCTCGTAAGGTAGTTGAAAGGATCGATATGGTTGACTAGAGGGGGGGGGGGTGAATAGGCAACTAACAATTTTTAGCTTTTCTTCACAAATTAGGTTTAGCAACAAATAGGTTGTCTAGATGTGCAACTAGGTGAGCAACCTATATGACAACAACAACAAGTGTAAGCAAAGGATACAACACAACAATAGCTTGCACAAAGTAAAGGAAAGAGATAACCACAAGTGGAGCCGGTGGAGACGAGGATGTGTTACCGAAGTTCCTTCCCTTTGAGGGGAAGTACGTCTCCGTTGGAGCGGTGTGGAGGCACAATGCTCCCCAAGAAGCCACTAGGGCCACCGTATTCTCCTCACGCCCTCACACAATGCGAGAAGCCGTGATTCCACTAGTGGTGCCCTTGAAGGCGGCAACCGGACCTTTACAAACAAAGGGTGTGGCTCTCTCCACAACCGAATTGGAGGCTCCCAATGAAACCACGGAGCTTCACCACAATGGAATGTGGCTCCGAGGTCACCTCAACCATCTAGAGTGCTCAAACACCCAAGAGTAACAAAATCCACACAAGAAAGTATGGGAGAATCAAATTTCCTTTGGTGGAAGTGTAGATCTAGGTCTCCTCCTTCAATCCCTAGCAAATCAACGAGTTTGAGTGGCTAGAGAGAGAGAGAGAGAGATCGGGCAAGAAAGCTTGAAGGGCATTAATGGAGGAGAGAGAGAGGCAAGAGGTAAGGAGGTAGGTGGAAGAAACCCCTTTATATAGGGACCCCCAATTTCCAACCGTTACATCAATTTTTATACTGCAGCAGTACAACCGCTCATGACCCCGGTACAACCGGGATTCGTGGGTAAGCTGTAGAAACCCTAACAAGCGGTACAACCGGTTGCATGAGCGGTATTACGGGTTAACAAAGAGTAACCGGACCAACCGCTCGCCTACCTCTCAACAACCGCCATGAAAACAGAAGGGAGTCACCCCTATGGGTGGTGGTCGAGCGGTAGTTGCACCGGAACTACCGCCTAGCCCTAGAACCGGAGGTGGCTAAGTCTCGAGTGGTGGAACCGCTCTGGTCACCGGTAGTACCGGTTAGCGGAGCATAACCAGGACAACTGGGCCACCACCGCCCAAGGACCGCCCCATCACAGAACCAAGTCCGGTGGTTGGGCGGTGCCTGGCCAGTACAACCGTCTGTGAAGCATCTCCTGGGTTTTCCCAGAGCAAAGGCGGTACCACCGCCCGGGAGCAGTGGTACTACCGCTGGGCATGTACCTGGGAGGTGCAACCCCAGGGTATCACCCCTGGGGCGGTGGTTGTGCCGGTATAACAGGGCAAACGGTACAACTGCTCTAGTGGGCGGTACAACCGCTTGGAGATAAAAACACTGGTTTAGAAGGAAAGAGGGGACCTCTCTCTACTCAAACGGAAGGGAACGGTGGGTGAAGAGAAATGTGTACGTGCATTGATTCACCCAATACCTTCCGATGTGGATTCCCTCTTAATAGTACGAGTTCCCTACGACCAAAGAAATAAACACGCAGAGAAACGCCGTCTTCGATCTTTTCCGTCCAGAGGGAATGCCTAATCGTCTAGTACCAAAACATAGAGTACCTGGAGAACTTGGCACACGATTAGACCACAAGGAGAGTTGTCATCATCACCAAAACACAAAGACGGGAAATGCCCTAACAATCTCCCCCTTTTTGGTGGATGATGACAACAACAAGATTTGCACTGGAAGTCTAGAAAATATAGACGAGCTCCCCCTAGATGTGTGCACTATTTTGATTTTCTTTTGGAATGCAAAGTCACACATTAGGACCAATGCTCCCCCTAGATTTTATAGACCAACCAATCCTACTAACTGAGAAGGATAAACAATAAGCATATAAGTAGAGCGCAATGAACTAAGGACAATACGATAAGATAGATAGATAGGGAATGCATGTCTCACACCATGCAAGTCTCACACCACAAGGTTCACACACTAAGAAAAAGCAAATAAAATCTCAAGTTCAACTCTCAACACGAAGCAAAGGAAACACAACCCATGCAAATCCCGAGACCTAATAGAACCCTCTCCCCCTTTGGCATCAAGACACCAAAAAGGAAAAGAGCGATGCTAGCGCCCCAGAGCTCAGTAGTCCTCCTCTGACTCCTCGCTCTCATCTGGATCAATATCTTCAGACTCCTCATCATCATCCTCCATGATATCATCATCAGCAGCAGAAGTGGAGGTAGCAGGATGGCCAGGAGCCTCATCATCAGTCCAGTTGCTATGCTCAGAAATCCACTTGTCCTCTAGAGTGATGCTCTTCTCGGATCCACTCTTCACAGGCATGTTGAGGTGCTTCATCATGGCAATTTGACGGTGCCGAGCAAGCTTCTCATTAACATGTGCCTCATACATCATCTTCTGAATGTGTGACTGAAGGAAAAAGGTCTTCTTTACTTTAGAAGTGAGCTTGGTCACCCAGGAGGGCTTGGCACCCGCCTCCATATCGAAATCCTCATCATCGGAAGTGGCTTAAACAACCTCGGGATCATCCGCAGGAAAGCGGGGCTCGGCATACTTCTTCTTCTTAAGCTGCTTAACCTCATGCACGGTGAGGTTATCTGGCAAAGTGAGAAGCTCTCCAGGACAGAGAACAGCCCAAACTGAGTTCAGAAAGCACATGACAAAAGGTGCATAGATGGGAACCTTTCTGTAGATGACCATGCTGTACATCTCCTCCCAAAGCCACTTGGACACATCAAACGTAGCACCAGATCCCACTTTAGTCTTCATAGCAACCAGCAAGTCAACTAGGTACCCATAAATCTCATCCTAATTTCCAACCTTGGGCAAAAGCACATTGCAAAACATATGATGCATGATATCATAAACCTTCTCAAGATCCTTGGACTCACCAATAATGCCTCGCCCATGAATGTACAGAGGAGCTAGCTTCTCCTTAGGCATAGAGTGGGGACGATCGTGAGGACGAATGCCACCATTCCCGTCGAGACCGGTATCCTCATAGCCAAGAGCATTGCAGAAAGCTCTCCAGGGCACTTGAAAGAACTCATCACAGCACATGAATGAGAGAGTGCGAGCATCATCTTCCCCAAAATGAACAGTTGCATAAAACTGATGAATAAGGTGAACATCGAAGTCACAGTTGACAGACATGATTTTGACCAAATCAAACTCCTCATAGAGAGCCAAAGCCTCTCCAAAGTACTCCATGTTGTTCCTCCAATGGTCAAGGTCAATGGTCCACTCCTTGGTGAACCGATTCTTGTTATGCTCGAATAGCTCATGGACAATCCTCACTTGCATCTCATTCCGGAACTAAACAATGGTCCATCGAGGCTCAATGGGAACCGTATACGGATTCCTTTTCCGAAAGACTTCCCACTCCTTGGCTTTCCACTAGTGCAAAGGCATGACCACACGTTGCTTGGCAGCGACAAACTTTTCACGGTGGGTTGGCTTGGTGGGAACCACAACCTCCTCCTCCCCATCAGACTCGGCCGGGCGCTTGCATCTACGGGCTCGCTTCTTGGTCTTGGAACGAGGAGCAGAGCGAGAACCAGAGCCACCTGCAAACATACACGAAAAGCACATAAGAAACCCAGCAGAGATGAGAGGATTGCACACAAGTTCAAGGAATATATTGCTTGTGAGTCAGAGAAAGTAAAACAGTGCCACTTGGTTCATGAATCCCGGTTGTACCGGTTCTCTAGCCGGTGGAACCGCCTAAGAGGTTGTTCCGCCCATAAAGGGCGGTAGAACCGCTGGAAGCAAGCAGTACCACCCATGGGGGAACGAGTGCCTACGGGATTTGAATCAAACTAGCAATATTCTATGTTCTAAGGACTCACAAACAATAGCAGGAGCAAATGTAGATTTCTTCCACCCAATAGTTTGAACAACAAACGCGGGATATCAAGCAATGCCTCAAGGAGATGGATTCAAGGAATGAAACCCTAGAAAAGAGAAGAAAGGCAATACCGGTATCTATGGGAAGAGATTGGGAGGGAGGGGGCCTCCACGGAGCAGATCCAAGGAGGGCCCACGGATCCGGAGCACCGGAGAGCACTCTGGGGCGAGGGCGACTGGCGGCTAGGGCAGGCGAGGGGAACGGACATGAAGGGAGGAAGAAGATGCCCCTTCGGCCCGACCCCTTTATATACCCGCAGACTGCGAAGCGGTTGTACCGCTTCGAAGAGCGGTTGTACCGCACCCAGGACATACCAGTGCTTGCGGGCGGTACTTCCGCTGCCCTGAGGCAGTTGTAGTACCGCCTTGAACCGAGCGGTAGTACCGGCCAGAAGCACAGCCAGAGGAGCCGGCGGTAGAACCGCACAGGCCATCCTGGTGGTACTCCTGGGATGATACAACCAAGTGTCCGAGCGGTTGAACCGCCACAGGCACCGGTTGTACCGCCCAGTCAACATCACCCACACCATGATCAACTTGTGTGCAATTGGAGAAGATGGTTTAAGGGGAGGAATGGCTTGGGATGGAAACAAGTCACTGGAATAGGGTGAGGAAACCTCCAAGGGTGTAAGAAGCAAACAAGAGAAGACCACGACTTGGAGGTCACAACACCTAGGACCTAAAAAAACTAGCAAGAGCAAGTAAGATCCAAAGAGACCAACCCTTTTGCGGACAAAAGGAGTGGTGGCCGAAGCCACCTATGTTTGAGTCAATTGGTATGGCACCGTGAAGATTTTAACCTTGGGCCCATGACCAAAACTCATCTTTGAAGCACAAGTACCATAAAAATGGCTAATGTGAAAGACTTGATCAATTTATGCATGATGGGGGGAGGGAGAGTTCATAGAGAGAACAACACTCCCCCTATGTCCATGCCTACATCTAGAGCAAGATATAATGATGAGTGTGGTGGGGTGTGCCTAGACTCAAGCCACATTGCTCGAATCAATGATATTTAGCTCATGCCTTAACTCACGAAATCTTGCTTCATCTAGAGGCTTCGTGAAAATATCCGCTAGTTGCTCTTGAGTGTTGATGTAGATGATCTCAATATCTCCATGCTTGATGTGATCCCGAATGAAATGAGGACGATCTCAATATGCTTCGTCTTGCTATGTTGCACCGGATTGTGAGAGATCTTGATAGCACTTTCATTGTCACATAGAAGAGGCACTTTGTCACATGTGACACAGTAATCCTTTAAAGTTTGCCTCATCCATAGCAATTGTGCACAACAACTTGCGGCGGCTACATATTCGGCCTCGGTGGATGAGAGAGATACGCAATTTTGCTTCTTCGAAGACCAACTCACCAAAGAGCGACCAAGGAATTGGCACCCTCCGGAAGTTGACTTTCTCTCCACACAATCTCCCGCCCAATCTGAGTCCGAGTAACCCATGAGATCAAAGCTTGCTCCTTTGGGGTACCATAAGCCAAAGTTTGGGGTATGAGCCAAATATCGAAAGATTCGCTTGACCACCACATAGTGGCTTTCCTTAGGTGTGGCTTGAAACCGTGCACAAATTCCCACACTCAACATGATATCCGATCTAGATGCACAAAGGTAAAGCAAGGATCCAATCATGGAGCGATATACCTTTTGATCCACCGCTTTACCATTGGGATCACTGTCAAGCTTGCATTTGGTGGGCATGGGAAACTTTACCGGCTTGACATCATCTAGCTTGAATCTCTTGATCATGTCTTGGGTATACTTGTCTTGGTTGATGAAAGTTCCTTCTCTTCTTTGCTTGACTTCGAACCCAAGAAAGAACTTCAACTCTCCCATCATAGACATCTCAAACTTCTCAGTCATTAGTGCGGCAAACTCATCATTGAAAGATTTGTTAGGAGAACCAAAAATAATATCATCAACATATAGTTGGCATATGAACAAATCCCCTTTGACCCTCTTAGTAAATAGAGTGGGATCAATTTTCCCAATTTCAAACCCACGATCTTGCAACAACTCGGTAAGGTGCTCATACCACGCACGTGGGGCTTGTTTAAGGCCATAGAGCGCCTTCTTGAGTTTGTATACATGATTGGGGAGCTTGGGATCCTCGAATCCCGGAGGTTGTTTGACATATACCAACTCATTCAAAGGACCATTAAGAAATGCACTTTTCACATCCATTTGTTGCAACTTAAAATCATGATGAGATGCATATGCAAGCAACATGCAAATAGATTCAAGACATGCAACGGGGGCAAAGATTTCACCGTGGTCGATACCCTCGACTTGGGAGTAGCCTTGTGCCACCAATCTTGCCTTGTTTTGAACAACCACATCGTTCGCATCTTGCTTGTTCTTGAAGATCCATTTGGTCCCAATGACATTGTGTTCCTCCGTTGGTCTTGGCACTAATTCCCACACTTGATTGCGCTCGAAGTTATTGAATTCATCATGCATGGCTTCAAGCCAATCCTCATCAATGAGCGCCTCATGTACCTTTTGGGGTTCAACACACGAAACAAACGCGTGATGCTCACAAAAGTTTGACAATTGTTTACGAGTAGTTACCCCTTTTCTCAAGCTTCCAAGCACGTTCTCCATGACATGTTATTGGCGCTCAAGCTTGGAAGCCACCTTGGTGTCACGGCGCTCCAAAAGTTCCTTGATGGGCATTTGAGGGTCATCTTGCTCATTTTCAGCACCATCTTGAGTTTGCCCTTGATCTTGAGCTTGTTCTTGATCTTGAGCACTGTCTTGAGCTTGCTCTTGACCTTGAGCACCATCTTGAGCTTGCTCTTGATCTTGAGCGAGCTTGGAGGCTTGAACTTGATCTTGGGCATCAATTGGTGCAACACCATTTCCACGGGGTTGATATTGCTCATAGGGTTGAGGGCCTTCACTTTGTTCTTCGGAAGCATGTGGGTCTAGCGTAGGTGATGGCTCCACTTGAGTAGAGCATTGTCCTTCTCCTTCGGCCACAAGGGGTTCCTCAATGGGGAGTATTTGACCAATCCCCATTCTTCTTATGGCTTGGGGAGGAATTTCATCACCTACATCACAAAGACCACTTTGCTCCACTTGGGAGCCGTTATTTTCATCAAACTCCATGTTACATTTCTCAATGAGTCCGGTGGACTTGTTGAGGACACGGTAAGCATGAGAGTTTGTAGCATAACCAACAAATATGCCCTCTTGAGCTCTAGGTTCGAATTTAGACAAACAAACACCTTTCTTGAGAATGAAACACTTACAACCGAACACTCGGAAGTACTTGAGGTTGGGCTTGTTGCCGGTAAGTATCTCATAAGGAGTCTTGTTCAAGCCTTTGCGGAGGTAGATCCTATTGGATGCATGACAAGCGGTGTTGATGGCTTCGGCCCAAAAGTTGTACGGAGACTAAAACTCCGCCATCATAGTCCTTGCCGCATCCATCAACGTCCGGTTCTTCCTCTCCGCCACATCATTTTGTTGAGGGGTATAGGGTGCGGCATATTGGTGCTTGATCCCCTCATCACTAAGAAATTCATCCAAGGTGTAGTTCTTGAACTCGGTGCCGTTGTCACTTTTGATCATCAAAATCTTTGCTTCATGTTGATGTTGAGCTTTATTTGCAAAGTTGATGATGGTTTGTTGAGTCTCACTCTTCCTCTTGAAGAAGTACACCCATGTATATCTTGAGTAGTCATCCACAATTACCAAGCAATACTTTCTTCCACCAAGACTATCAAAGGATGGAGGACCAAAGAGATCCATGTGAAGGAGCTCCAAGGGCCTCTTCGAGTAGATGATAGTCGAGGGTCGGTGAGCCGTTTCATGAAGCTTTCCTTTGATACAAGCACTGCAAGCACGGTCTTTGGCAAAACTCACATTTGTTAGTCCACGGACGTGATCCCCTTTGAGGAGACTTTGCAAAGTTCTCATATTGACATGGGCTAGTCGGCGATGCCAAAGCCAACCCACAACAACTTTAGCCATTAGGCAAGTCGTGGTCTTAGTGGGTCGCTCCGAAAAGTTCACCACATAGAGACCGTTCTCGACATGCCCAACAAAGGCTACTTTAAGAGTCTTGCTCCACAAAAGGGCCACGGTATCAAGATTAAAGAATGTTGCAAAGCCCATGAGAGCAAGTTGACGAACAGAAAGCAAATTGTATGCAAGGGACTCAACAAGCATGACCTTCTCAATAGATAAATCTTGAGAGATGACCACCTTGCCAAGTCCCAATACCTTAGAAGTTGAAGCATCACCAAATTGGACATGGGTGGGCATAGATGGAATTGGATGCACGTCCACCACCAAGTCCTTGCTCCCGGCCATATGATTTGTTGCTCCACTATCAAGCAACCATGACACTCCACCGGAAGCAAACTCCTACAAGAGATCAATGCTTGGATTTAGGTACCCATTCTTGAATGGGTCCTTTGAGGTTAGTAACAAGGGTCTTAGGAACCCAAATAGACCATTCAATGTACTCATAATAAGAACCAACGAATTTAGCATAAACATGCCCATCACTAGCACGGCACAAAACATAAGAGGGGTTAAAGTCGCCGGCTTTGTTGGTTGGGGCGGTTTTGCCCTTCTTGGCATTACCACCCACTTCCTTCTTCTTCTTCTTCTTCTTCTTCTTCTTCTTCTTCTTCTTCTTCTTCTTCTTCTCATGAGTACCCTCACCCGCCTTGACAAAAGTTTCCTTGAGTGGGAGAGGTTGCTTGGTCTTGTTCTTCTTCTTCTTCTCCTTCTTTGACTTGGGTGCAAACACAAGCCTTCCTTTCTTACAACTTCCTTTTGATTGCTCAAAAGGTCATTGAGGTTCTTCTCGCCTTGTATGCAAGTCAGAAGGCCCTTCTCAAGTTGCTCTTTCAACTTGGCATTTTCCTCCACAAGATGCACATGCTCACAACAAGGATTAGTAGCATGGGCATTATCAATTAGAACAAAAGGAGGACACGTGGAAATCTCCTTGGTTAGCTTCACTTGGAGTTGATCATGAGACTCTTTGAGGGAAGCATGAACACCCTTCAAGACCTTGTGAGCCTTGTCAAGTGTATCAAATTCTTCCTTGTGTCTATTATGGCCAACCCCAAGTGCAACTTTCTCAGATTTAAGCACACGAGTAAGAACAATAGCATCATCAAGATCTTTTTGCAATTTAGCATGATCAATGTTGTGTGACTCCTCAAGAGTCAAACGAAGATCTCTCTCTTCCTCTAGAGTAATGAAAAGATCCGCAATCTCATCGGCATAGTCACGACTATGCCCCTCCAACTTGGAGATAGTATCCTCATGCGACTCAATGATATCATTGGCCTCACCAAGTTGTTCCAAGAGAGCAACAAAGTGATTCTTGGATTCACCCTTGAGCTTACTCACGAACTTGGTGAACTCATTCTCATCAACTTTCACCACCTCACTATCATCAACACAATCTAACAACGAAGGAGTAGTAATGATGGTGGTTTTGATGTTACACTACTACAGGTTGGTCCAAACATGACAGTCCAATCAGAGACCCTTCGAAGAAACTGTGTGCGATGCATTAATCACAAATGGTGATGTAATAAAACCATCAAAAAAGATACAAAACATTTGCGATGGCGGTGACATAAAACACGGTTCAGATTAGAGTTGCGTGTGTGATGTGTGGCAAATGGTTAATCCAGCAGAACTGTTTGCGATGAAGCAGAACAACAGAGACGGGCAGCTAGATGAGGGTGTGTGCGATATATGGCATACAGTTCACTAGGATGAACTGTGTGTGATTAGGCAACACAATAGAAACGGTCAGCCAGATCAAGGTGTGTGCGATGGAGGGCATACAGTTCACTCAGATGAACTGTTTGCGATGAGCCAAGACAACAGAAACAGTTCAACTGAACAAGATGTGTGTGATACGCGGCAAACAGGTCCGTAATCAGAAATGTGTGCAAAGACCAATAATAACACAGACGATTGCTGCTAATGAGCCGTGTGATTTGCTCTGTCTATAGAAGAATAACATATATATATATATAACTGAAATAAACATCCAATTACATAAGTGACTATACAGATCATTCGCATACACCTCAATAAACAATTGCATGCATTCTAAACTAGGAGAAACGATCGTCTAGTCATCTACTTCTTGTGACGCTCCCGCCACTGCTCTGTGGCTCGATCCCTCGTCTGGGGCAGGAAGAAGACACTTCCTCATGTCAACGATCCGCCTGTACATCTCGTAGCTTGTGTACGCGTCCTTGGCCACGTACTTGACGTGTTGTTCATCCAGTCTCTGATGCCAGACACTGTGCCAGTCGTTCTTGTCCTTCTTGCTCTCATCCTTCATCTTCATGTAGTAGGGTTCGATGATGGCCAAGGCGAGGTCAACCAGGGAGTTCTGTTTGTTGTCGTCGCTGCCCCAGACCTTGTAGTGGTCACGGATGTCGACAAGATTCCGGCAGGTCAAGCCCGAAACCTTGAGCGCTTTTAGATCGTTGGTGGTGTCCACCGTAGCGAAACTGTAGTCGGAGCTGTTGATAAACCTGGAGAAATGCTCGCAAGGCCTTGTGGCCAGGTGGTAGTGGTAGACGAGGACGTCTTGTCGCACGCACAACTGGGCGACGACAACCTTCTGATCGTGCCCGGCACGACCGATGGTGAACTCGAGGTCGAAGCCGACCACTTGGTACTTGTCCTCAGCAAGCAACTGCTCCATAGTTTGGATGGAGCTTTCCATCGAGATCGGCTCATTCGTGTACACCACCGAGAGGGCCTTCCCCCTCATGTGGGTGTCCACTACGTGATGCGTGGTGAACTGCCCCCCATTGTCGTCGTCGGCCGCTGGGACCGCCATTGGAGCCACGGGGAGCACCATTGGAACCGCTGGATGTCCTCTCTATATGTGTCGTCGTGGGTGTGCTTATTGTGTCGTGTGGCATGAGAGATGAAGGTAAATGGCCGCAGGAATAAATGGTGGCCGGGCGGCCTGGATTCTTGGCACGTCCGCATGGCAGTTTTTGCAGCGGGTAACTGCATCGTGGCGCCACGCCCGGTGCAACCGCATGCTTAATGGCAGCACGAATGTACATGATCGTGCGCCGGCCCCAAACACTGGCAGCGCGCGTGGAGGGACAAGGGCAGAGCGCCCGGAGGGACGCGAGAGCACAGCGCGCGCGATGGGAGGCGAGCAGAGCGCGTCGCGGCCGCCTCAACCGCGAGCAACCACACGCATAGAGCAGTTGAACACGCAGGGAATGGTCGTCTACAAGCCGGCCGGCAGTTGCGACGCTGCGTAGAGAGTGGCCGTGTGCTACTACCTCCGTCTTCATCTATTAGTCCCCTTTAAATTCTGTGCCATATTTTGACCTTAAATTTAACCAACAAAATGATGATGCATGTTATAAAAATTATATAATTGGAAAGTATGTTCAAATACAAATCCAACGATATAATCTTTGGCGACATGCATTCATATTTTATTAGTTAAATCAATAGTCAAAATTTGGCACAAAAATACATAGACGACTTATAAACCAGGACGGGGGTAGTAGGTAATTAAATCGCAAATGTTTTTTTATTAACCGTATGTGTACGTGTCCTTTCGTCCTCCTCTCGCACGTCTTGTCACCCCGCTGCCGTAGACGGCTTACATCGCAAGCATGCGCAGTGCGCGGGGGCGTTCTTTTGGCCAAACGGTGGCTCGAAGTGGCGCCAATGAATTGTCGGTGAGCCCATTCCCGCGCAAGCTTCCCGCCCGACTCGGTGAAATCCCCCAAAATCCCAATGCTTACCGCCTTGCAATATAAACCCTCACGGCCGGCGAGTCCTACGTCGCATTTTCCCCTCCTTCCCTGCAGCTTATCTTGTCTGCTTCTCCCACAATCGCCAATGGCACTAGTCCGTCGTCGTCGCTCAGCCACTCCGCCGTCATCAGAGGACAGCTCCAGCTGGGAGGCTACACCGCGGCGGCGGCGCAGTCCCCGGCGTAGTGTAGTGCGCGTGGCATCCCTGTTGGGTGTTCGCAGAACACCCACCACACGCTCCGTCGCAGCTGCCCGTCGGCAGCTATTACTGGCCGCCGTTGCCACCACCCCACCATCTGCCGCCGTGGCCGCCACACCACCGTCGAAAGACAGGGCCATTGCCCGCTCCGCCGCCGTGGCCCGAAGGCAGGTGGTGGCCGTCGTGGCCGCCACTCCACTGCCGGCCACCGTGGCCATCACCCGCTCCGCCACTGCGGCCCGAAGGCGGGAGGTGGTGATCGTGGCCGCCACCCCATCGTCGGCCGCCGTGGCCGCCAGTCCACCGCCGACCGCCGAGGTCATGACCCGCTCCGCTACCGCGGCCTGAAGGCAAGAGGCAGAGGTGGAGGACCACACGTGCGTCAGCGACCTTGCGCGCTACATCGAGTTCCTGCGGGAGGAGGAGGAGCGCCTCGTCGAGCATGCAAAGAGCCTTACCGCCGCCGTGGCCGCAAGACACGCCGCCGCAGAGGCGAGGAATCAGGAGATCTACAAGGAGTCCCGCCGCTTCGAGAGGGGTCGTCTGGAGCGGCAGAGGGCGTTCGAGGTGAGCGTCGCTGAAGGTGCAGCAGCGGCAGGCACCATACTGCAGTTGTCCAGCTCGTCGGTAGGCTCCTCCTCCTCTGCCTCTTACTGATCGCGCTTGGCAGAGGAGAGGCTGCCGGAAGTAGTACAAAGCCCCTCCGTAGTAGTAGTATTTAGGGGCTATTTTGTTCAGTTCATCTGACTATAGATGTGGTGGAACTGTACAACGTACTTAAAATTAGCTAGTATATATAGTTGAACTAGCTATTTCAGTACGTGGTTGGCAACAATTGGGGAAAAGTTTGGTCGGTTCAGATGTCGAGTTGAACTGTTTGTATAATGAACGACTGCTTAATCTGTGAATGAAATCTATGCTTAATTACTGAATTTTAGTTGCAAAAATTAGATAGTGCTAGTGATTTTTAGCTGCATATTTTGACAAATGGTAGTGTTACAAGGTTGACAAAGGGCAATGTTACTAGATCAACAATCTTTCCAGTATGACAAATGGCAATATACCCAATATGACAAATGCAAATCTTACCAAATTGTCTGTACGTGGTTGCACACGGGTCATCCGAAAAAACCGTTTGTGTTGAAGAGATGCACAAATCCTACGTGGCGAATTTTCCCTTGGCTTACTGGGGAAGCTGTCAGTTTCATGAATTTCAGACATGTTTTCGATTTACTAGAATTTTAAAACCATGTATCTCAATGTTAGCGGCCGAGCGACGGTGGCAAGGTGTTTGACATTCATTCCCATTTCTTGCATGGGACCTAAGCATGCAACCAAGGACACACATTTGAATTTTGAACCCATTTATATGCACTCGAGCATGTGCATGTAGTTCAATTTTGAATTATGCACATAAATGCATAGAAAACTCTGTTAATGTATAAAAATGTCCAAGCGAACCCCGAAAAATCCCAAAAATTGACACAACACTCCTGTTGTTTTATGTTGACACTAGAAAAATTTTGAGAGCAAGAAGAGGCAACGGATATTGTTTCGTTCACAAAGGTGTCACGTTCCCTACCGAAACCATCACGCTTGTTGTGAGAAGCTCTGGTTTGTGAGAAGCTTATACCCAAATCTGCCCCAAATGGGACAATATTTTTACCACGTCAAGTTGATGTCGTTCCGTGATATCATGTCAAGTTTCATGAATTTCAGACGTGTTTTCGATTTACTAGAATTTTAAAACCATGTATCTCAATGTTAGCGGTCGAGCGATAGTGTCAAGGTGTTTGACATTCATTCTCATTTCTTGCATGTGACCTAAGAATGCAACCAAGGACACACATTTGATTTTTCAACCCATTTTTATGCAGCGGAGCATGTGCATGTAGTTCAAATTTGAATTATGCACATAAATGCCTAGAAAACCAAGTTAATGTATAAAAATGTCCAAATGAACCCTGAATAATTCCAATTCTTTTACGACACACCTATAGTTGCATGTTCACTGCAGATAAAAGTTCTAGCAATTCAAACACCCTCCTTTGCCGCTGTGACCCCATTATGTAATTCAAATCAAGACAAAAAATCAAGTAGATCACACACAGTTTATTATCACCAATCATGTGAGATGCAGTACAAAATATCTTGGAGCACCATCAGAGTATACACTACAAAAAAATACACTTCCGTGATGATACGTGTTTGTCACAGTAGGTCACGTTTTATGTCATGCCTGTACATCCATGACGATTTTATGACAGAATCAAGATAGTCATACCTATGCTGTCGTAGAAGTGTTCCATGACAATACCAAAATTGTCATCACGGAAGTGTCCACTTCCATGACGATAAATGGCGCGTCATGGAAGTGCTTTAATCAAGGGTAACCGACACGTGGCATCCACCGTAATGGGTCGCCATTAAGCTATCGGGTTCTGGTTTGGATCCGATAACATGTTAACAGCCCGGACCAATGGGGATGTTCCACGTGTAAAATTCTCATTCGCCCGCGGATCCACGTGTCGGCCCAGCGTTGGGACAATTGTCATCCATCGAATGGACGGGACGCGCCTATGATACGTCGACACGTGGCTCAGCCCAACAGTGGCCCATTCAGGTCAAAAGGCCGGCCCGTTTGACCTGGTCAAAAGGTAACTGCCGGCCCACTTAAAGCTTGCTAGCGGCCTATTCGCATATAGCCCATTTACAGCCCGCTAACTCACGGGCCATTATGGTCTATCCGAATTAGGCCCAATAGCGTCATCTGGGCCGTCCAATATGATTCCAGCCCGTTCTAACTTCCGGCCCATGTATGACCCATGACGTCTTTTGGCCCATATGAGGCCCTTTGTAACTCTTGGCCCATTAACGGCCCGTGGTGAAATGGGCCCGTAATGAACAGTGTATCGTTTTATACCCATTAACGGCCCATTATTCCATTGGGCCGTTTCCAGCCCGTGTTATCTTTTGGCCTTCTCAGGGCCCATTTATTCTTGGGCTGATTTGCAGCATTCGATTACTTACGGTCCGTTACTGGCCTGTTCCGGTTGTGGGCCAAATTCAGCCAGTGGTTAAAGTCGGCCCATTTGTGGCCCGTTAATCCGTTGGGCCATTTTCATAGCGTCATCAAATACGGCCGATTAACGACGGCCCGTTATGGTCAGCCCATGAACGGACGATTCCAACTCTAGCCTGTTTACGGCCCATAATGCTGTCCGTTATTGGCCCATGTTTGGCCAATCGATCATACGGCCCATAGAAGGCCCAATGATTCTACGGCCCGTAGAAGGCCCATTGTTTCTACGGCCCGTAGAAGGCCCATTGTTTCTACGGCCCATAGGAGGCCCATGGTCACTACAGTAAATATGTAGCCCATGGTTATTGTGGCCTAGTTTTAAAAAATAGGTTATTGCGGCCACTAGCAAACTGTGGAAAAAGAACTGCACTGACTACAAGGAAACAAATAAACAAGACAACAAGGAAATAAATAAGCAAGCAACTTATGCTAGGCTATCACGGCTATTACACATATTACATCCACTGGGCATCAAAGTTCGCCACCAGTGCAAATATGGGGAACAAAGCAGCATATTACATACACTGGTTGTCAAAGTTGGCGACCAGTGCAAATAAACACCGCAGCAAAACAAGTCCAACACTGAAACCACTTCACAAGAGCTCAAGAAACAATATCCTGGGTATCCACCATGCTGGCAAGACGCTTAGCAAGCTTATTAGCTTTCTCTTGTTTGGCGCTTAAATCCTCCAGTGCTTGCTGTTGCACCAAAAAGTATGCATCTGAATTCTGCAGGGACTTCCTCAGTCCTTCGGCTTCCTGTCGCAGCACATCTGATCGATGTCTTTCAACTTGAAGTTGAGACTAAAGAAGCCGAACTGATTCAGGTAGCGAGTTCGAAGAGCTGGTGCCAGCAGTAGTGGCCAGTAACTCGAACACTACATCAAGACAGGACTTTGGGGTTGTCTCAGTGTCTTCAATATAGTTTTTATCAGCTTTCTTGGAGACCAACAGGGATGTCTCACTATCTTGAACCTTATCTGCATTACTTCCTTTACCATTGCATAACGGGGTACTCTTCTCCAATATTTTGTTCGCATTCTAAAAGAGAAACAAGCAGACAAATCACAGGTTTACCATGTTGTATATGAAACTCATTTTGGTAAACCAGTTCAGTAGTAAGGTGGACAGGATAACAGCATGAAACACACATATATCTATGTAGTATGGTCATTGTATGGTCTATATCATTCTAGTTTATGTTGCCAAATCAAGATAGAGACAGTTCAAATCATATCTGTTTAAGACAAAGCAGCATAGACAGAATATAAGTGTGGGAAACTTCACAGCAATAACAACACTTGTAATGTGCATGGCATGAGAACATAACTGTTTATTCAATTGAAACTGAAATCAACATAGAGCAAGTTACAACAGCAAACACGTTAAAGAAACAGGTTTAAAACATACCTGTTGCGCCATTGTAGTTTCAATTGCATCCTTCAAATTTGAAATTAGTTGGTATGAGTAAATACAGTGATGCAAGAGCAAAGGAGTATGAACCATAGCTACGGAACCTGACCTGAGAACAATTCTTCTTCTGCTTTAAGCATTGACTTGGGGTTCGGAGTGGTGGTCCTCGTGCTTTGGGCACTGCAGTTGCCTTACTAACTGCTCGTGTTTGGGTGCTCTGTGGTGGAGACGGTGCTATGTCAACTGGAACTAGGTTACTATTTGCTGGGGTTGGGGTTAGAAGGGGTGTAGCTGGTTCTCTGTCCAACTGGGCAGGGGTACAATCTGCGTGAGTCTGGGTTATGTGTGGTGGGGCTGGTTCTTGGGCAAGTACAACCGTGGTTCTATTTGCATCGACGGGTAGCACGATCTTTTCTGAAGACCGTGTTTTTACTCCCGTAGATACTGCCATCACCCCCTCCAATTCAAAATGGCTGATAAACAAGAAAAGTAATTGAATGTACAGACATTGTAAGATAGACAGGTGCAATGGATAGTAGGGAAGAAAACAGGGCATGGAATAATTCACATTTATGTTGTCTAACCAAACAGGATAGCATGACATAATTTCACATATATGATGGCTAGTTAAACAGGATAGCTTGACACAATTTCACATATATGATGGCTAACTAAATAGGATAGAATGACATAGTTCAAAATATGATGACTATGTAAACAGGATGACATGATATAACTATACGATGTGTCTATTAAAGTGGTTGGCATGCCATAATTCACAAACATGCCGTCGATGGAAACATGATGGCATGATATAATTCACTGATAGAATGACATAATTCAAAATATGATGACTATGTAAACAGGATGAGATGATATAACTATATTATGTCTTTAGAAAATGGGTTGGCATGCCATAATTCAGATACATGCTGTCTATGTAAACATCATGGCATGATATAATTCAAATATATGATTTATATACTAAGCAAGTGAGCAGATGGCAATCACATATATGATGTGTCAACTAAGGAGATGGCATTCAATATTGTGTATATGATGTAAAAACTAAGCATTGCAAGACAACATATGCATGATATGAGTAATATAACCCGGCCAAGTTTGAGCATACACCTCAGGGGGAAAATAGGACTGGTCATCTGCCTCTGAATCCTCCTCTGAGGAGCTATCTGTAACCAGCAAGATATCTGCTTCAGCAGGTAGCATTGTCTGCTCTGAAGACCTTGTTTTCACTCCAGATTTCTCCATCACCAATTCAAATGGCTGATGCACAGGAAGAGCAGTTGAATATACAAACATTGTCGACAAATGGAATGAGTAATACAAAAAAAAAGGATGGCATGATATAATTCACATATATGACGCTTGGCTAAACAGCATGGCATTGCATAATTCACATACATAATGCCTTGCAACAAGATAGCATGGCATAATTCACATATATAATGTCTTGCAACAAGATGGCATTGCAAAATTCACATATACGGTAATTAGACACTAAACAGGTGGCATTCACACAAAGCATGTCTAAACTAAGCAAATGCCATGCCAATGCAAGACACCATATGCACGATATGAGCAATATAACCCTGCCAAGTTAGAGCATGCACCTCGGGGGGGAAATATGACTAGTCATCTATCTCTGAATCCTCCTCTGAGGAGCTATCCGTAACCAGCAAGACATGCGCTTCATTAGATAGCATTGTCTGCTCTGAAGACCTTGTTTTCACTCTAGATTTTTCCATGACCGTGTCGAATGGCTGATGCACAGGAAGAGTAATTGAATGTACTAAAATTGTTGACAAATTTAATACGTAATAAAAAAGGATGGCATGATATAATTCACATATAAGATGACTGGCTCACCAGGATGGCATTGCAAAATTCACATATATAATGCCTGGCTAAACAATATTGCATTGCATGATTCACATATATGATATAGAAACTAAACAGATGGCATTCACACAATGCATGTCTAAACTAAGCAGATGACATATTTTATGTATAAAGTAAGCAATGCAAGGCACCATATGCATGATATGACCAACATCAGCATGCCAAGTTAGAGAAAAAGACCTCAGGGGGTAAATAGGAGTGGTCTGCTCCCTCTGAATCCCCCTCTGAATAGTTATCTTCCTCTTGATTACAGTCTGGAATGGGGGGAGGGGGGTTGCTTTTGCGCCGACCATGGAGCGATGTCTGCATGAAATTTTATTGCCACGCAAGGCTCGTCTCTTTTGCTCTACATGTTCAGTACCATTGTGTATAATAACTGACATGCATAGGAATAAAACATAGTGAGATTATGTAAGGAGTGCATGCACAAATCTAGAGTGATGGTAGCAAACTTTGGATAGACCCAAAACCAATGATAGCAGGCAGATAATAGCTTCCGTTAAAAAATATAGATAATGGCTCCTTTAATGTTTGTTTCCACCCAACATGAAACTCATAGTAGACACCCGAGATTAACCAGATAGTAGACATATAGTATTGATTGCTGCCCCAATATGTACCCCACAACCATTTAAAATCTCAAGTTTGAGCATTAGTTTGGACCTGACTCGGAGTCTAATCGGTGAACAGGACGATAAAGTAGCTTGTCATCATATTAAGCTATGCATAACGAAAGCAAACACGAAAGAGTGCGACCTCTCTTGCGGACCCGTGTAGTCCTCAAGGTCATCTGCTCAGTTGATGATGGTAATGCAGTTGTCGTGGCTGCTGGTGGCGGGGAAGAAGATCTGAGGCGGCAAAAGACAGTCTGGAGGGCGGACCCCTACTGTGGTGAACCCGTCCATCGTTGGAGCAGCTGAGCTGGGGTGGACCACAGCGCAGCAGGAGCGGGACAAACCACACAAGGTTTTCTTTGACACATATCTGTAACAGAAGTAATTCTGTAAGGGCTTGTTTGAATTGGAGGATTCTAACAATGCAGGGATAGGAAATACACAGGAATATGATATGAATGCACATGCAAAACAGAGAATTTAAAAACACAGGATTTCTGCCAATCTAGGTGTTTGGTTCACAAGAATTGGAAGATCACAGGATGCAAAGAAGCATGGTGAGATTAAGTCAAACCACAAGAAAATGTACGGTTATAATGCTATTATGCTACTATCTCTTAGTCTTGTGCTTCATGAATAGGAATTTGAGAAGGAGGACAAGTGGATATTAAAAATTCCTATGGTTTTTCTTTCAAGGAGACACTAAAGGAACAAATCCTACAGCTTTCCTTTGCTCCATTCCTTTGTACCAAATGCATGAATAGTAGTACCATAGGAAACTTTCCAATTCCTATGTTTTTCCTTCACTTTTCCTTTCAAGCACTGGTGATTCTAGTAGGCAGGCTTGAATAGGGAAAAGCCTACACTCAAAAAATGTTTTTGTGCTACTTCTACTACTTTGGACCCAGGCCACTGCCCTCCTACCTCAACTCCCAGGCCCATCTACAAATGCACAGCTCAAACACGCAGAAATAAATAATGATGGTGTTCAAGAGAGTCCATCACGGATAGCTAAGTTGCCTGGTACCTCACTTCTTGTCATATAGTAGGAGAAACTAATCGTATTTCAGGTTACTACGTGTGCTCAGTGGACAATATATATAACATGTAGAGTAAAAAAGCGATGCAACAAGTGTACAACCTCTTTGGCGAAGCCATGTCGATCTCAGCATGATTGGGTTGGTCGGTGAGGATGCTCCGGCTGATTTGGCTGTCGGAGGAGGGGAAGAAGATCTTAGGCGTCTGGAGATGGAGCCGGGGGTACTGCTCCGCTGTGATGGAGGGTTTCGTCATTGGAGCAGCTCCGGTGAGTTGTACGACGGCGAGGCTGAAGCAGGACAAGAGAGACAACGTTAACCTGAGTGGAATTCTAATAGCATCTCCAATAGATGATGTAAAATACATAACCACAAAGTGCTAGATGTAAAATACATCAGCCGCTCATCTCTGAACTGAACTGTTGAAACTGAATTTAACTGTCGAAACTGAATTTTACTATTGAAACTGAATTTTGCTGTCGAAACTGAATTTTACTGTCGAAACTGAACGCACTAGTAGCAGAAATGCAGTAGCAGCAGCAGCAGCGCCTGGAGCAGCAGCGCGTGCAAGAACCGGGGCAGCTAGTTGTGTAGCAGCATCTCGGGTAGCAGCTGCAGGAGCTCGAGCGAGAGCAGGATCTGGTGCTCGTGCAGCACCAGCGCGAGCAAGAGTAGAGCAGCAGTGCAAGCAAGAGCAAGAGCAAGAGCAGCAGCGCGAGCAAGAGCACTAGCAGACCAGGCAGGGGACCAAGAGAAAGAGCAGAGCAGCAGCGCGAGTGAGAGCCAAAGCAGCAGCAGCTCCTACTGATGTGGACGTCGCCGCCGAGGGAGCGACGCCATGGAGGAAGTTGCCGGTGACACCGGCGTAGATGGAGCCGCGCCATGTCGGCTCGGGACCAAGCGCCGGCAGCACCGTGAGATCGAATCAAGAAGAAAATGCAGCGATTAGTGTAGAACCTCTTTGGTGGCGCCGATTAGGCCTCAGCTTCATCCGAGGAATCGATGATGATGCTGCTCCTCCGGTGGTGTAGGTGAAGACAGCGGTGTGGGAATGGAGGTGGCGCGAAAGACGAGGGGAACGTCGGGGCAGCTCCTTGGAGGTGGAGGACGGGGTGGCTGAACCGGCGGGACGATGAGATCGACGACGGATCCTCATCCGGTGCGGTGGATGAGGGACGTCGAGGTGTTGCTGTGGATGACGTCGTCGGGGAAGAGGCTCCGTCTGGGTGGCGGACCGCGGAGGGTGTGGGGCTTCGCGGGTTTTCGCGGCCTTGGTGTACGAATGGGGGGCAGATTGGATGGGAGGAGGGAACCATGGCTTAGGGACGTGCTTGTCCGAAATGTGGGGTAAGTTACGAAAGTACCCCCACCGATTTGAGCTAGGCGGTTCTTTCGGTTCAGGGGTATCACGGGCATTTCGCGTATCGGGATTTTGCAGGAGGTGGGAGTTTTCGCGCGCGTTGTAATTTTGGGATAGCAAGGCGCGGGTTGAGATGGAGGGAGTTTTTGGAGCACAACAAGACAAAGAGATATCTTAAAATTTCAGGGTAAGAAGGTGCGGGTTGAAGAGGCGGGAGTTTTGTAGCACGATAGACAGAGATGCTAGCTTGAAATTTTGGCATAACAAGGCGCGGCTTGAAATTTCGGGAGAACAAGCTTAATGTGTACAAAAAAAGACAATTCACACCTCACTAGAGAGAGCCATGTCCCGTTTTACTATATTACTAGAAATGCATTCAAATACAACAACAAAAAACTAAAAAAACGGGACAACAAACTTAACATGTACAATACCAAATCAATTTGCACTTCCCTCAACAATAAAAAAAACAATTCGTGTTGTCTAGCATATGGACTAAATTTGAGTACATTTTCCCTGTTTGAATGGGATTGTACTCGGGTTAGTTATACAACCATCTAAATATTATCTTCACAACACATGACATGAATATAGGAGTAGTAAATTCCCATATAAATATGAACTACATGTACATACAATCTTGAATTCAAATATATGTATCCATTTTATGTTGAATTCAAATAATAGTACATGTATGCTCTAGCTAGATGTTTGGAATCTAAACCATGTATGATACTACATACAATGTGTTTAACACGCACAACACACACACACACACCATTTAGACTAGTAAGATACACGTGCATTGCACGCATGAGATTTGGCAACCAAATTATGAATAAATATCACATTATAGCATGTAAACTTTGAGTCATATATGCATGATGTAGATGTTCGTTTAATTCTTGTAGTTCATCTAATTCAAAATCAATTAGTTTTTATAAAAAAGCTAATCTATTTTAAGATTCATGGAATTGTGTGTTGTAAAGCATAAAGTAAAAACAAATAATGGCAATTCATCTAGGAAAAAAAATTGGGCAATTATGATACAAAAAATTCTAGAACAAAGGAGAAGTCCTTGTGTTTTGAGGTTTGTGCATTATGCTTAAGTTCAACCATGGAGTCTTCTAGATTGTACATGTGGCAAAATCTGGTGGAATGTAGATGATATCCAATGGCTAGTAGTGCTCGGATTTGCCATCTCTGCACCGTCGAATTGGCTTCATCCAACGACCATCTTTTAAAGTTATTCGCACACTATATAGGGGTATAGATATGTGATGCGAAAGCCACCCATCATCTCCAATTTGAATAGTGTGTCCATGCACGGATGCAATGTGGCCAAATGATGCCTGCCATTGGTATCACAAATTCAAATCAGTCTGACCTTGTTCAATGTGTATACAGTATAGCATGCTCGTTTCCAAACCACACCACGCATATCTCAGTTATATTCAAGCATGCATGGGTTTCAAACATCATGATCTCTTATTCAAATATTTGAATTCAACTTTACATTGATTATGACCTCACCTAGTCATTTACACCCACACAGTCGTCTTCTCTTTCTAATTGTACCACTAACTTTCTCTCGTGCGTGCATGCACACACACTACCACTCGGCATTATCCATCGCACACATGCAATCTTTTTCTTCAGGTCTGTCTCCCATGCATGCACACACACACACACACCTCCCCCTCTTCATCACTTCGGGCATTCTTTATCTCTCACATGCATGCGCAATGATCGATGTTCCTCTATGTGTGTATATATATATAGCTAGGTCTTTCCCAGTTTTCCACACAAACCGATCAATCTATATATCTAGTTAGGTCTCACCCTCTTTCCCACGTACACATTGATCAATCTATGCCTCTCTATATAGGATTACATAGTTGATACACCCACATTATCTATCCATCGTCCCCCTCTCATCATCCATGCCTTCTGCTTCATCTCTCAGACGCGCGCACAGTGGCGAAGACAGGGGGCAGCAAGGGCCTTGCCCCCCCTAACATCACTATATACTAAGGCTAATATGAATGTGATCAGTAGATCAACTGTTGGTAAAATGGTTTAAGTTGATGAATTGGCCCTCCCAGTAAAGGATTAGCAATGCTTGGCCCCCCTAGCTCATTTATTTTTCATGGCTCCGCCACTGCGCGCAACCGCGCACGTTCTCGCCCCCTCTCTTTAAATATTGATCTCGCACTTGTGCACTCCTTCATAGTCTCCCTCCACTTGGCCCCTCGCACCATCTTCCAGCACCCCACCCCCCCATATCCCAGTGCTTGTATGCTCGTAGAGCTCTTCCCTCTATCTATCTCTATCGATATCTCGCGCGGTTGACCCCTCCCCTCCCTTCTCGTATATCACCCCGGCCCCATGCACATACATGTATGTATATAGACCTCTCCTTCACACAAATTGCATTGACACGTATTCCCTCACCATATCTTAGTATCTCTCACACACACGGACTACGTGTGCAAAAGAGAAGAGGTGCACACACGCACTCGTTCCCACATACAAACGCGCGGGTACACGGTGGAGCACACTTGTACAAAAAATGAGCGTGTAGAAAGGCTTTAGATGATGTGCCACTAGTCTATATCTATATCTATACCTCTATATCTATATCTATATCTATATCTATACCCCTATATTGAGTGCGAATAAAATTGAAAGATGGTCGTTGGATGAAGCCAATCAGACGGTGCAGAGATGGCAAATCCGAGCACTACTGGCCATTGGATATCATCTACATTCCACCAGATTCTGCCACATGTACAATCTAGAAGACTCCATGGTTGAACTTAAGCATAATGCACAAACCTCAAAACACAAGTACTTCTTGTTTGTTCTAGAATCTTCCGTATCATAATTGCCCAAACTTTTTTTCTAGTTGAATTGCCATTATTTGTTTTTTACTTTATGCTTTACAACGCACAATTCCATGAATCATAAAATAGATTAACTTTTTTATAAAAACTAATTAATTTTGAAGGAGATGAACTATTAAGAATTAAACGAACATCTACATCATGCATATATGACTCAAAGCTTACATGCTATAGTGTGGTATTTATTCATAATTTGGTTGCCAAATCTCATGCGTGCAATGCACATGTACCTTACTAGTACTTCCAGTATGTGCAAAACACGTAAATTAGAATTCCAATGGCACGCTACATAGTGTCTCTCCCTTTTTCAGTTAATATATTATGATTAAAATGATGTGGGGGCATCCATGAAGCCACGTGGCACATGTGGAGGCGTTGTCGCGACCTCCTTGTGTGGATTGATCACAGTGGCGTGCTACTGGTTCCAGAAGAATGTACTCGTCCTCTCTCACGCACACTGGTAGTACATGCACGAAGCGAAGATGTGCACGCACGCACGCACTCATTCCCTTGCACGCACACGCGGGTACACGGTGGGACACATTTTTGTACAAAGATCCACCCCATGTGATAATTTGACGCGTGTAAAGTCATTCACTTCATTGATGGTCAATTAATACAGTGCATGCAAATTGAGTGGACGTGAGGGAGGAATTAGTTGAGAAAGACATTACAACTCCACTGTGTGCATGCGAGTAGTTAAATTAAATCATGGGTTGCTACTTCCATTCGCCTCCTTCGTATTTTGTGCAAATTTTTTACCATAATTTTAAGTAACACAATATTTATGCATGTCATAAAAATTAATGTCATCGAAAACTATGTTCAAATGTGATTCAAATGATATAATTTTTGGTGACATGCATTAACATTTTCTTAGTTAAATTTTTGGTCAAAAATTGGCACAAAATAAAAAGGGGGCCAATAAACCAGGACGCAGGCAGGATGATCAATTTTTGCCTGGGTTACTGTTGGTGGCCTTTGTATTTAAATATGGACGGAGTGGAGTAGTAGTACTATCTTTATCTTAGCCTCGTAGGGCTCTCCCAGCGCCTACGCTCGCCTCCCCGCCTCGCCCACCGGATCCTGCCATGGATAATCCCTTAGATCCCAGGATCCCGTAGGCTGCCCTCTTGCTGTGGCCCGCAGCACTGGCACCTTTGAGCGAAACCCACATGTGTTTCAGAGGGGATCCATTGCTCTGGAATCACAGATCGGTGGCGCCGGAGGACATGTCAGGGCTGCGTTAGGTGTGGGGCAGCAAGGGCAAATCGGATCGAGGAAGTGTCGCATCGATTGGAGACAAGTTTGAAGGAGCTGCGCCTGGTGAAGCACAAGGCGGAGGCGCAAGTCCATCTCAGGGGAGAGATGCTGAGGGATGTCAGCATCTGGCAGCGTCGCGTTGATTTTGAGCTGGGGCTAATGGCAGAGATCATATTCACGGAGTCGACTGCGGAGGAAAGAACGCGCATGCCTGTGGAATGGCATGAGCAGCCGGTGCAACTGTTCAAATGGGCGGTAGGAGAAGCCAAATCGTGGGACCAGTTACGGCGGCACCGCTGGGAATGCATCGTAGGCAAGGTGAGCTGCCCTCCTTCCCCGCCAGCGATGTAGTGACCTACTCGGTTGCTGCTGCAGTGAACTTGCGGCGCCATGGCGGTTTGCAACCGTGACAATCACTCCATCTATATGTATTGTATTCCTGTGAAAATACTTGGTCGTTTGGAAAAAGATGGTAATTGATTTATCACTAGTTTTTGAATGCTTGGTCGTGACAATCACCCGAAGCCACAACCAGAAGTCTCCATCGCGTAATACTTACGGTCGGTCGCACCAACAGACGGTCGGTCACACCCGCGTCTCACCGAAGGGAGACGCATCGGCTTGGTCTGACATGTACGACCAGTTACATCACTGACTTGTGCAACTGCATTTGAGCAGTAGTACTTGGAATTTGTGTTCCAGGAAACTCATCGGGAGCTGTTTCGGGCCTCGAAACCAAAACCATCAATTAATCTTTAGCTTGTTCCCATCACATTCCAAAGTAGTATTGCCATGCTATAATTAAGTGCAAACCTGCTCACACCTAGTACGTATCAAACCTGAACGTGTTCCCACTATGCAGGTTTTAGTACTAGTGCTAGTACTAGGTTATAAAAAGGGGAACTACCTAGCCGAAAATCACTCTACCTTCCTCCTCATAAGTCTTTCTTGTTCGTCCGTCCTTGCCATGGCCGGTGTGCAGAGCTCTAGGTCGAGAACTACTCGTAACAAGGGAGCGGCGACCAAGGCCGCGGAAAAAAAAGAGAGGGCTCGCCGCCTCGCAGAGACCTCGAAAGATCTCTCACGGGCAGGCGAGGGCTCCCAGGAGCACCCTAGCCACGGAGGCGAACATGCCAAGCTGGCGGTGCTGGAGTCATTATCCCTCGATGACATGCCCGATCAGCTCAATAAGAAGAAGGAGTTCATCGACGGCTTGGTGGAGCTGCTGAAGGAGAGCCTCGACGACATGCCCGCTGAGCTCAATAAGAAGGAGGAGTTGACCGCCGGCTTGGTGATGCTGCTGAAGGAGAGCAATTCCTCGGGTAAGAAGGCGACCGGCGAAATCCTGCAACTTCAGGAGGACAAGGCGAAGCTCCGCCACGAGCTCGACCTGCTGAAGGAGGAGAACGCCGGCTAGAAGAAGCTGCATGATAAGAGTAGTTCCTTGGTGAAGATACTGCACACCCTCGTCATGGAACAAAAGGAGGAGTTGTTGAAGCTCCGCATTGAGCACCCGGCTGCTGTCAAGGTACGTAATGCGGCCGTGGAATAGATGATGAAGGCTCGCGTCGAGAAATCCCGCGTCATGGACAAAATGAAGAAGATGGCAGAGGAGATGCGTGAGGAGATGGAGGTCGTGGAGGCGATGAAGAAGCAGTTACGACTCCGCGGCCAGCAACCCTTCATGTAGTAGAGAGCAGCGCCCCAGACTTGTGTGTGCGTCTTCCTTCTTTTTTTGGGGGATAATCTTCCTTCTTCTTTTGCTCCTTTGTTTCTTCTTTTCCTTCGGGTGTTTCGCCGCATGTGTCATGTTCTCTGCGAGGCATGAATAGAACAATGCTAACGATGAGCGGCGCCATGGGATCGATGACTAGCAAATTAGATCATTTTTTATCGCCATATCGCACTGGGCTACCATGCTTCGTGCTCCTCCGTCGTACTAGTACTCCAGTGGAAAACTTGAGTATACCGCACGGTTCTTTGCTCCTCCTCAGGTCGTCGGCAACATTTATACGAGCAATCAAATCAGAAGGCCCCACCTTCCAGCAGTAGTGAGCCGTCAAATCACAAAGGCCCTCGCCTCTCATGAAACCGACCAAGCGAGACTGCCCCGCCCTCTAGCCTTTTAAATGTATACTTTTGTACAGTAGTAGTATCGATGGATTGCGCCATGGAGCAAAACTAACAAGATGAAATTAAAGAAAAAAGGTGGTACATATAGAGAGCGCTCGTCGCCAAATTATGCATATAGTACTATTAAAAAAGCTAGTACGTGCTTAGATGGGTTGCTAAAGTCTATTAAAGAAATTAGCATACCTATTTAATTCTTTGACAACTAAACTCCTTCATGCTTTGGGTAAACTTCACTCATTTAAGTTTTTTTTTAGAATTACATATCTCATTTAAGTGTTTTGCGTATGTGGCATGCTTAGAGCGTGGTTAATAGTATAGCCAACTGCTGGCTATATGATGTTGGCCATATATATTGTACGTATATAATGTTAAGAAACGAGTGGTAGTACTACCAACTACAAAATGAACTGTAAGAAATACTAGTATGTACGTACTAAAGAGTTAAAATAACGAGAAGGAACATAACATAGTTCTGCTGGGGGCTCAGCACAACACACCCCTCAAATAAAACCAAGCACCCTGAAATTAAACTAAGCAACTAATCCGGTAGACACTGCATTAGAACCACCATGAGTAACGACACTGCCACCTTACTCGGACTCCTCGTCCATGTGCATGACTTCGTCCTTGTCCCTCTTCCTCTTGGCCGATACTTCTTTGCTTGAACCGCACACTTGGCTCTCGCTCTTCATCCAACCCTTGTAGATATTGAAACAAAGGTAGGCATCCATTGCAACGTACTGGATGTGGTCTCTATCTAGTACATTCCACTGCCATGTAAGATGAAACTCGGGCGGAGGTTTTGTCAGTTTACCGTATGAAGGATCAACCATGGCTACTGCCAGGGTCAGCATTGAAGGCTGACGGGAGGGCACCAGCCCATTCTTCTGGAGGTCGAAGGGCTGGCCTACAACGAGGCCTATCCGACTCAGGACTCTTTTGTCGTTCGTAAAGTCTAAAGTAACGAATTTGACTTTGCCGCCCACGAGGAAGTTCTTAAAATCCTCGCACTCAACATCGGCATGGCATATGTGGTAGACCAAGCACAAGTTATGGACGCAAACCTGGATCACGACAGGCTTCTTCCTCTCTTCCTCCTTTAGATTCTTCTCTTTCCCCAGGACTGTGGTGTACTCAACATCTAGCCCAGCAACCCACTCATCACCATTTGGCCTTTCGAACATGCGTCTGCAGCGAGCAAGGCATCCTTTCACCATTGCGGAAGAACGGGTGTAGATGACATCGAAATCATCGCCGGTGATGGTTCTAACCTTGTACTCACCGCCGATCATGGAGATTTGGGACGCCATGGATTTGGGAGGAGGGTTAGGATTAGTGGAACTGCTGTAATGTGAAAGGACAGGACGACTAGGAGCAAACTGTCATAATGTTAAAGGACGGCCAGGGACGAGTAGGAGCGAACTGCTAGCGGTTTTCCGATTGTAAAAATGCTTGAGTGGGTCGTGTGAACGGCATGGTAGTGGCTTGCCCGATGGATAAATGGATTCATGCACGGTACTATGGGGGCCCAATTAGATGTCATGTCTACTAAACGCCCAATTAAATGGCTTCATGCATCTGCGTGTTCGCATGTCAAGCGTCGGGAAAATTACAGGTGATACGAAGCTTTCCATGCTCCCATGATACGGGCTTTCGAGAGCCCTTGGATCTGAGATCGAACGGTTGCATGGCGTGATTCTAGACCTATGGGTGAATATCCTATCCTGGAGGGTTATTCTGCAAATTTTCAGCAACTTAGCATGTGACCGTTCGATCTCAGATCCAAGGGCTGTCAGCAGCCCATATCATGGTCGCGCCTACCACGACCGTCGCCTCGCTCGCGCGGTCGCGCCCTTGGAGATTTCAGACGGCTATAAATGAGCATTTTTTTGCCTACTTCGCATGCATGAAACTACTTCCTCCGTCCAGGTGCGTTAGGCTATCTGATGTTGGCATGTCATACATAGTCATCACTTAGTCACTCATACAACAAGGTTAGCTATAAGAGTATTTTTTTTACTTCTCTCTATCTCTTTCTTCGTAGTATTTACTGCATTTGCCAAGGAGTAAGGAGTACTAGTACTTGGCACCTGTATACCATGGAGGTAGTCAGGAATCGGGAGACTCACGCCGGTTGTAGCGCCGCAGTAATAATGATAATGGCAAGTCAAATCACAGGGCCCCACCTGTCCAGCAGTAACGAGCCATCAAATCACACAGCCCTACGTTTGCAGCAGCCTACTTCCTCATCTTCTCGCCTCTCTGTCCAACCGACTAGGCGGAACTGCCCCGCCTACCACGCAGGAAAAGCCCCACCCTCGACTTTTAAATATAATTTTGTATCCATGGATTGCGCCATGGAGCAAAGCCTCAAGAAAACGGCGGTACACATGTATATAGCACGCCCGTCGTGTTCGCGTTGCACCCTAGACGGTCGGTCGGTCTGGCACGCCGCTCTCCGAATGGAACTCGCGTCATATTGCGTTTGCACACAGACGTGGGACCGCAATTGAGAACCGACCATAGGCACACTCCCCCGTCCCCGCAAGTCGGCTGAGTTAATAGAAGAGAGAGACGAGCGATAGTACTGGAGCAGTGTTGTAAACACGTCGGTGCCTGGACGATCCCTGCACAACACGGGAGATCAGTTCATCCATGTATGTGACCAGACTCCAGCAGACGGCTGGATTGGCTATCATCTACATATCGTGCAGGCTATCTTGTACAGGGCGGTAGTTCTGATGAGAAATCTAAAAAAAGGTTTCTTGTCATCTCGCAATATTAGGTGTCATGTGCTTCGGATCACTGCGAGGGTTAAACAGCGACAACTGCGTTCCTCCAAGGCGCTGGTCATTGGGGGCACAATGCATGAAGACTACTCAGCTGCCATCTAGGTCAAGCCGGCTATGTTAATTAGGACATCTATCGATTGACCCCTTTTCTACGAGTTTGTCTTTAATTTGAGCTTTGATCCTCGACTAGTTTGTCCGTCGGGATTCATGTTGTCTCCTTGGGGCAGTGAGGTTATGGTTTCTTGTCATGTCACATTTTTTCGTGTTATATGTTAATCCGGTGCTTCAGATCAAAATGACGACAACTGCGCCTCTGGGGCACGTGCATGGAGACTTCTCGACAGTCATTGACGAGGTCAAGCCGGCTCCGGTAGATAAAAGAAAACTACTCCACTATATAGGCAGGAGCCTCCGTGCTTACTTGCTAGTGTTGCTCTCTTCACACTCTCTCATCCTCTCTAGATCTAAACATGACAACGGTGGCCACACACTCTCTCTGCTCACCGCTGGTCACAGATCCGGCCGGATCCCCTCCGCTGGGGAAGGTGCGAAGGTGCAATGTTCACGCGGTCATCCACGGCGACGGCTCTTACCCACTGCCGGCGCGTCCCGATCAGCGTGCCTTGTCATTCTCTCCCACGCAGCGCCGGCTAGGGAGGGCCTCCGACCCCTTCTTCCTCGCTGCCGTAGTGTGGGCAGATCCGGCCTCCCGCCGCCCACCTAGCGACATCCCGACGACCCTCAGGTATAACTTCCTTCGAAACCGGCCTTGCTCTACTGCCCCAGCTCCTGACGTCGCTGCATTTGTATCTTTTACTATTTCTCAGGCCCCCTCGTAGATAGGATCGATCGGCTGTTCAGAAGCCACCTAAATTTTTACTGTTAAGAGGTAAAACTAGTTCATGCAGTCGAATCTAGTACTACTTGGTTCAAACAGGGAAGAAAGGGGGTGGGGGGTGGGGGAAGATTTGTTACCTGAATCTAGGACTTGGTCGAAAGAGGAAATAATGGGGGCGAAAAGTACCAGAGACTGGCTATCCAACTGGTCTCTTGGTCTAATAGGGAAATAAAGGGAAACGCAGTACAAACTCAATATAAACCGATCTATTGGTTGAAAAAGGAAAGAAAGTGGGGACTGGGGGACAAGTCAACAGAGTATGTCCAGCACTAGATTTGCTAGCCTCACACAGTATAAGGTGGCTATACCGAACAAAAATGGGACCAACCCAGATATCCTGTTCTGATGTTTGTTGCCCCAAGCCCCTCTTATGTAATGCCACTGGTAAAATGTAGTAGTCCCACTGTTAAAAGTAAGGACATGTTAAACCAATGTTGTTTTCAATGTAATGCCTCCAGTAATATGAATCAATAGCACTATTTTTCATGTCCTGCTAAATTTCCCATTAAGATAAGTTGATTCTTTTCGTTAGAAATGCAACTATCCTGGTCCGCCTACTCTCTCGTGCCCAAATACCAACTCTTTAGCAACTGTTAATGTAATGTTGCTGGTAAAATGAAGCAATGGCACCATTAAAGTAATGTCATATTTAACGGTTGTCATAGTTAATCCTAATGCCCACACTAATATCTAGCAATGCTGCTGCTTTAGAAATTGCTACTATCCTTGTAGGATCACCATTCAGATAAGGAACATGCTTCTTTTCATTTGATGTATGTTTCATCACTTGTTAGTCACCCTCCTTTCCACCTTTTTGTGCAAATAGAGATATACATTTCACGCTTGATCTTAGTTGAACTGCACAAATGATATCCAAATTATGGTTGAACATTCCACGAGCTTCACGACCAACCTTGATGTTGCTCAATTTTATTGCAACTAATGAAGAAGAAGCTGCTAGCTCATGGTACATTGCTTCATTTTAGGTGAACTGCACAAAAAGGTCCCATGAATTGAATCATCCATGTTGGTGACTGGTGTCATCCCTTCTACAATGGCGTTGACTGCAGATATGGTTCCCATCGCGAGGTATGTTCCTTTTTGGTCCGACCGTTTGCCAAAGATCCTGCATGTTGACTCTACTCTTGTGCTACTGTTTTGGCACTGCCATGATAAAGCAGTAATGTTATTATTTTGCACCTTAATCTAGTGGTACCTCGCTTGCCACCTGCTCGACCCTAGTGCCACTAATAAAATGAAGTAATAATACAGTTAAAATAGACCGAGTGTCCTCTCTATCATTTCATTTCCAATGTAGATAAAGAAAGTGCTTCTCTTTGTTAGTATATGTTTCATCAACTAGTCCCATTGTTAATGTTTAAGTGTTTCTGCAAACTGGGGTGCTTAATTTTAGTTGATCTGCACAAAAATAGAGATTGGAATGTCTCAAGGCCCCTCCTTGTACTACCGCTGTACACTGATGTTCATCACTGGCAGAAGGTGTATCGGGGAGAATTGGGTCGATTTCCAGTATGAGGCCTACCGTATGAGGCGTCGCAGGGCCCATCTCGTCCTCGCAGCATGGCATACTGTGATACTATCGCAATATTTTCCCATTAAGAAAATGAAGTTTCTTCTATTTATTAGTGTATGTTTCATCAACTAGTGCCACTATAACGTAATCATATTTTTTCATTATCTATGCAAACAGGGTTATTCAGCTGCATTTTGGTGGAACTGCACAAATGTACGGATCGAATCGGCATATATGCAGAGTGCGAGGTGCCAAGTAAAAATTACTGACACCAACCATGCTCCATCTAAGCATTGGCATCCACCACCAGTGGGATGGGTGGCGCTCTCTGTGGACGGATCTTTCTCGGCAGCAAATCCTCTAATCAAATACTAGTAGCTTATATTGGCACTTTTCTAGGGAGTACTCTTTTATGAAAGAAGCACCAATCTATTTTTCTTTATTTGTACACAGTGTCACAACTTTGTTTTTGGTCTAGATCTATTTTAGGGTGATTGGCATAGTACTCGGAGATTGATTGTAAGCATGATTTTCATTAGCCGTCACACTGATTGTAAGCATGAGCAGATGGAAGATTAGGTTAGTGCGAAGCTTACCTTAAGCCCTACCGCCGCCGTTGAAATGAGGCGAGCGGCGAGGGAACCATGGAGAATGGCGGGGAAGCGACGTCGTGCCATCCGGCCTCCTTTTGCGGTGGGAGAATGAATACTCTTATGGCTCCGGCTGGCACTGCACCCTCACGAACGGCACACCGTACTCGATCAATTCGTTATCCTCTGGATGCTCGACCTTCGACCTGTAGGCCCACCGCCTCCGCCTGACTTTCGTGTTGGGTGAATCTGTCTGCTCCATCGCCTAGAGGAGATACTCGATGAAATCGAAGGACTGCGGTGTGTCTGCCGCCGGGGAGTACATCGCCGCCCTCATTGCCGCCGTCTCGCTCTTTCGCATACATTGCCACATGGCCCTCACCGTCCTCGAAAATCTCCCACTCATTGTCGAACCAAGTAAGGATCCCCTTCAACCTGGCTAACTTCGCCTGGTCACCGCCGGTGATCTGCCCGATTCGCTGCTGCATCCTTTCCATAGATATCCTTCTGAGAGGTCTGGTGCTAGCTTTGGAAGATGGGAGGTGAGACGATGGACTTGCAATGGAGAAGAGGGAGAGGTGAGACGGTGGTTTTGCAATGGAGAAGATGGAGAGGAGAGGGGGTGGTTTTGCAATGGAGAAGAGGGACAGGCGAGACGGTGGTTTTGGAATGGAGATGATGGAGAGGAGAGGGGGTGGTTTTGCAATGGAGAAGAGGGAGAGGCGAGACAGTGGTTTTGGAATGGAGATGATGGAGAGGAGAGGGGGTGGTTTTGCAATGGAGAAGAGGGAGAGGAGAGTGCGACAGTGATTTAGGATTGGACGAGAGGGCCGGCGCGCTGTGACTGGATCAAAATCAAAATCAATTTACCCTTCAATTAAGAAAGCGACCCCACATTAACTAGTCTCCCTTGTATCCTGGGTCATATTTGACCATGATTTTCACAAATAAAATATATGTTATACATTGCAAAAATAATATAATTTGAAAGTACATTCAGATACGAACCAAACGATAAATTTTTTGATGACATGCATTCACATTTTGCTTGTTAAATACAGTACGTGGTCAAACTTTGACCCAAAATACGCAAAACAAAAAAATACTTCCAAGACCAGCACCGCTCCTCTCCTCTTAAACCACCACCGCTCCTCTCCTGTTCCAATCCAAATCCAGCACCGCTCCTCTCCTCTTCCATTTCAAAACCACCGCCGCTCCTCTCCTGTTCCAATCCAAAACCAGCGCCGCTCCTCTCCTCTTCCATTTCAAAACCACCGCCGCTCCTCTCCCGTTCTAATCCAAAACCAGCGCCGCTTCTCTCCTCTTCCATTCAAAAACCACCGCAGGTGAGTGAAGGTGCTGCGGAGAAGTAGATCGATGGAGGAGTACAACCGATACGTGTGGCTCGCAGGCGGGACCATGTGAAGCTAGCTAGGATGTTGGAGATACAGTCTTGGTTTGACAACCTAGAGCAATTAGCGGCGACGGCGAAAGCGATGGCCAAATATCTGGAAAAGAGCGAAAAGGAGGCTATGCACTGGGAGGGAGTCGCGCGGGAGTACATAGAGCTGCTCCTCTGGGCCATGGAGCAAACAGATTCACCGAATCCGATCGTGAGGCTGCGGTGGTGGGAGTATCGATCCAAGATGGAGCATCCACCTGAGATTGAAGGATCGAGCATCTACACGGTGCCGTTTGTGAGTGTGCCGTGGCAGAGCGAGCCGGTGGAGTCTTCATCGACCGAACCCAACTGCAAGAGGAGAAAAACAGTTGGCGCGACGACGCTTCCCCGCCATCCTCTCCCTCGCCGTTCACCTCGTCCCACGGGGCGGCTGTCTGCCGCTGAGGAATAGGAGGGGACTCCCCCCCCCAAATAGTCTGAGGAGGAGCTTAGGGTTGTCCAGTATTTGTAGGTTGTGTTTTGTGTTTCAGATTTGAGAGTACTTTCAGATATGAATGTCTTTTGAATTTCAGATTTGCTGTATTGAGCATATGAAGTATTTTATGAATTATAGAGATCTATTTTTAGCACTTTAAAAAATGTAGTTTCATATAAAAGTGCAAACAATGTGATTCTAAGAGAAGAAACTGCAAGTTTCAGTTTCAGATAAGAAACTGCAACTTTTTCGAGGCAGAGCATTTATATTAACACGCCCTTTTCAAACTGGGCTAACATCATGTTGGAAGTTTTATTCATGGTCGAAAATGGAACTACCAGCCAGTTAACATCATGCTGATCAACATTCATGCATAGCACATCTTCATATGACGCACAGTCAAAAAGATATGCTATTTTCAAAATGCCCACACAATGTTGAGTGTGTTGGAGGTGGTGTGCGTAGATGACAATGGGCACCCACATGTCAGAGGCAGAGGCAAAAATTTGTGGATATTTTCACTGCATTAGGTGGAATCGAACCCGAGCGGAGCAGCAGTTGGGGAGTGGAACTTGGCCACGGGGCTACTCCAGTACTTTCGCCAGAAATTAGGCACAACATCTACCACTACTGTAGCACGTCTATGGCCCTACCAGGTCCATGGCCGTACGCAAGCAAGTGCCTTATTGAAAAAATACTTCCTCCTAATGCTATACTGACGTTGGGGGCCACGGGTTTGTCAACGTAGTTACTAAAGGAGATAAATTTACAACGAAGCTAGTCATCGGGGAGCTGGCATGTATCATTTATTATCAGTGGGCCAACAAGTATCTTCTGGGTTGTGGGCTGCCCAGTCTAGGCTTTCTTTTTTAACATGTGCAGCCCACGACATGCCGGTTTGTATTTGTTTGAGGGCCGTCATGTATCGACCGGCCTATGGCCCTCTCATACTAGGTTTTATTTGTTCTTAAACATCCGCAGCCCAACTTATGTATTTGTTTGAAGAAACGCAGAGGTCTGTTCTATTTTTCTATATAAGAATAGGAACGCCAGATCCAACTTTTGTTTCCCTTCTAACTATATTATATATATTTATATTATTTTATATGTTATTATATATTATTGTTATTATCATCATTATATTTAACAGATACTTACATATATAAGAAAAAAATATCCCATGTATTATGAACTTATAAAAATAAATGTTTAACAATAAAATCCTGTTTTTTTTTTACTTAAGGTCAACGAAAATACTGGTGATTGTGTACAAAAGCTTGGTAAGATTTAAGGACCAATGTAAATAAAGCACTTATTATTTAAATATATTTATAACAAAATACTTAGCCCCTGTTTATTTTTTGATAACATTGATGCGCCCAACCCAACATTATAATTAGAACCAGCCCAGCAAAATTGTGTATTTCGAGAAAGTGCAAATGGGCTGTAATTTTTTAGGAAAAAATAAATGGGCCGCATGGACGCTACATTATTTGTTCACCCGGGCCAGCAAATTCGTGTATTTCTAGAAAGTACAAATAGGCTATAGTTTTTTTAGAAAAAAAATAAATGGGCCGCATGGACGCTACATTATTTGTTCACCCAGCGCAGCGAATGGACTGTAAATTCTAAAAAAATGGGTTGAATATGTGCGACATTTTTGGAGGCTGAAATGTGGGCCAATAGGTCGAAGCCAACGCAAGGCGTTGTCAACTTAGTCAACAAATGATTCTGACATCGATAGCCGTTGGATTTACATCCAACGGCCGGCATTCATCTTCAATCTCTCGTCTTCTTCCTCCAGCGGCGCCGGGACCACCTACTCCCGCCTCCGGCTGCTAGCAGCTCTGCTTAGCACGCTTCGCTGCGAAGCGCTACCCCACCGCCGGCCAAGCCATCCCTCCACCCCTCCACACCTCCTGTTATTCTCCACCGACTGCAGAACCATGCCGCACCAGAACCAGTTAACCCTCGTACACCTCTCCGTCTGCGACTCCACTGCCGCGTCTTCCCATCACCGGCTCGTTGCCGTCCGGGGCCTCGCCGTCGTCCACCGCCTTGGTGCGCTCGGTGTGGCGTGGTCAACATGGTCAACAAATGAGAGTCATGGGAAGAGGACTGTACCTAGAGAGGCTGACAGTGGGGATGCACCAGGTCCATGGACGCACGCATGCAACCGCCTCCTTATTACGCGAAAATAAAATTATTCCTCCCCTTGAAAGCTAAGACCCACCATGTATATCTTCGCAAGGAAGGAAGTGCCTCCTTATGC
Source organism: Thinopyrum elongatum (assembly GCA_011799875.1). Classification (NCBI taxonomy): domain Eukaryota; kingdom Viridiplantae; phylum Streptophyta; class Magnoliopsida; order Poales; family Poaceae; genus Thinopyrum; species Thinopyrum elongatum. The sequence continues at coordinate 525,827,884 of CM022303.1, read as the reverse complement.
CTGCCCCTGACAGCTAGGACCCACCAACAGCATCTTGGCACGCAAGGAAGTGCCTCCTTATTACGGGCAAAAAATATATGATTCCACCCCTGACCGCTGGGACCCGCCAGCTATATATTCGCACGCAAGGAAGTGCCTCCTTGCCCTCCCTGACAGCTGGGACCCACCCGGTCGAAGCGTATGTAGCGTTGTCTGTGTACATACCGGTCGATCGGTCTGTCTGCCACGATGAACCGTGGCCGAGTAAGGAGCGGTAGCAGTTCAAGCAGTCCAGTCAAAACCGTGAACACGTACGTACAGCCAGATGCCAAAAAATACGGCCAAGTACATACATACGGGCGGGGTCTCGAACGCGTACTCGCGCATACGTATGGCCAGGCCTCGTGTACATCGAGAGGCAACGGACGGCAGCAATGGCGTCCTGTTCATCGAAAGCCAACCGGCTGGGTCGGAACGGAGAAACTGCGTCGTGTTCATGGGGAGGCAACAGAATGCGTCGTGTTCATCGGGAGGCAACGGAATACGTCGTGTTCATCGGGAGCCAACCGACTTGGACGGAACAGCCAAAACGAGGTCTGGCGTACCGCAGAACGGAGGAAACGGGCCTTCTGTTCGACCGCGTACGGTCGAAATGGGGTCCTGTTCATCGAGAAGGGTCTGGCGTACCGCAAAACAGAGGAAACGGACTCTGTTCGAGTGCCTACGATCGAAACAGGGTCCTGTTGATCGGGAGGGGTGTGGCGTACCACAAAATGGAGGAAACAGACTTCTATTGGAGCGCCTACAGTCGAAACGGGGTCCTGTTCATCCACCGTCTACTGCCTCGCTTCAGCCTCCACGGGCTACTATTCATCCACCGTCGACCTCCTCCACAGCCTCCACCAGCTATTGTTCATCCATGGGCTACTGTTCATCCAGCCTCCACTGGCTACTATTCATAGAGCCTCCACGGGGTCCTGTTCATCCACCCCCAACCGGCTAGGGTGCGGCGGCCTCCTCGGGGTCCTGTTCATCCAGCAGCAATGGCCTACTACCACGGGGTCCTGTTCATCGAACCCCCACCGGGAACTGTTCATCCATAGCCAACCAACCGGCTCCACTCATCACGTCTCGACTTGTTCTACGTACCACGCGCACGGTAGCAACGGTCACTGTTCATCGAGAGGCAACCAACACCGGCTGGCTACGTCTCGCACGGGGGCTTGATCGGCTTCAGTAAGCAGCAGCAGTGTCGATCGCTCGGTTCAGTTAGCAGCAACAGCGAAGGAATCGCTCGGGTTCAGTCAGCAGTGAATGAATCGCTCGGGTTCAGTTAACAGCCAAGGGATCGATCGCTCGGGTTCAGTAACATGCGATCCCTCGGGTTCAGTTAGCCAATGCCTCGCACACACGCATGTACACGAGAGAAACGTACAAACCACAGTGCATCGCTCGGCCCCGACCACCCACCGTAACCGGGAACTCCCCGATATTTTCCTCGCCCTCGCTTCTACCATGATTTTTTCCGTCATGGACGGCCCAAAGAATGTCATGCAGCTGCGTCTCCGGCCCGCCCAGGACGAAAAGCCCATTTTCTGTCATGATTTTTTGTCATAGAAGTAGGAGCCCACCACATCTAAGATGATACGTGCTTTTGTCACAATTATCGTCATAGAAGTGTCATAAGCATGACAGAAAAAAATTTCGTTCGGCCCAAAATGTCACGGATGTGTCTTTTTTTGTAGTGATAGTACACATATGGCTTACGCGAGAGGGTGCTTCGGCTACAGTCCACAGCTGGCGTGTCAAGCACACTAGCTCGCTCCCCAAATATCATTTCACTGTTCAATCATCGCCGGTGAAAGATGGGGACATGGACCCGCATCGTGAGGGTAACTTTGGCGGCCCACTCCGGCGAGAGCGCGGCCGCAACCGCCATGCGCGTGCTAACAGGCTGCGTGAGCGTGGCCGCAATCTGCGACCGGGAGGCCAAGGCAGCCCAAACGGCCTCTGTTGCTTCTCAGGTGGCGGCAGCAACATCTGCCTCGGGGATAGCAACTGGCGAGAGGGGCAGAGTAGCTGTCCGTTCTGCAGCGGCGGCCTTAGCCCTGATGGAGGCCGCCCACGACCATGTCGAGGCCGCCCACGCCCAGCTCCTGGCGGTCACCGCACAAATCGAATGAAGCTTCTCCGACAACAGTCGGCAACCCACGGCCGAAGAGTTGGCAATCGCCGAGAGCGTCCGAGCAGCTGCCCATTCCTCCGTGGCATACCTTGCCACGACGGAGCCCGTCCAAGCCCAGATCGTGGCCGCCCACGCCCAGCTCGTGGCGGCCTTTTCTAAAGAGATGGCGGACATGGATTGCGAGATGCTTGCCGAGTATGGTGCGATGGATGCCATGGAGCCCCTTCCCCAGGAGATCATCGGGCGCGAGCTGGACATGGAGGAGACTGCGGAGATCGACGAGCACCAGCCGGAGTAGTACTCTTTGTTTTGTTTAATTAAGAGCGCCGGTCTTTAATTTGTTAGAGTAATGTTTAGGTCAGCTAGCTCTGTTTAATTGCTGAACTTGCTCAATTAAGAAGTGTGGGTGTGCTGTAGTCTCCTTTGTGTACCCAAATTATGCAATGACATGGATGACCACTGTAACCAGGGAAATTGGGACCAAAATTTGCACGTTCAAACTCATCACACACGGGATAAGCTATATGAATCGTTTGTGATGTTCACATATCGTACACAGTGCTGAATAAGGGACCGTGTCCGATGACACTTTGCGCGCCAGTTTTTTCACTGGACCGATCCAAATTTTTGGCTTCCGCGAAAATATCTACCTCCTCGTCCCTCCCCCTTACCAAAAGCCACCTTTCCCTATTTCCGCCTTCCTTTCCAAGTTGAAACCTTCACTCCTTGCTTGCAGTGCCGCCTCCTCGCCGGCGACCCTCCTTCACACTACTCCGCCTCGTCGATCCAAGCAGGTAATCCACACCCGACCCCATCCTCCTCCTCCTTCCACACCCCACATGCCCTGACCGCCGGCGCGACACCTTCCACCCAAATCACTGACCCCTCCCCCAAATAAGCGTCGCCCTAAGCCATGGTGCATGCAGTATAGCCAGGAGCTCAAGGAGCATTTGGCAGCAGAGAAGCAAATCGAGGCCGCTCGCGCTGATGAGGTCGCGATGGCTGCCATTCGTGCCGACCCCCAGATCTTGGAGGAGCACCTCACCATCGAGGCCACCATCGATGCCTCGCGCGCCGACACCATGACGCGGTTGGCTGCTTTAAACGACAGTTCATGGCGTTTTCTCAAGGCCGCCGTCGGTGCCTTCGACGAAGACTACGAGGTGTTTTCTCAGTGTGCCTGTGCTTACCTCAACTTGAGAGCCAGTAGATTGGTGCCCGGAGCGGCTCAGGCAACTCACCACTATGACAAGGGCACCCACGATGTGGAGGCCTCGCCCTCTTCCATGTCCAAGGAGCCAATCATCATGGATATCTTCGACGATGAGGAGTAGCTTGTCTTATTAGCTCACTATAGGGACTTATGTTCAGTTTGCTAGCTATGCTGGTTAAGCATGCTCGGTTTACCCGTTGCATGTGCTGCTCCTGCCTTTCCTTAACAAATTCTAGTGAAATGTCCTATCTACTTTTACCATGCAATATGTTGCTCTAGTGTATATATGTTCTATATGTCGTGCAATGTGATGCTCACTTATTAACTGCTTGGTTAATTAGTTGTCGTGTTCAGTTAACTGTTTGGTTCAATTCTGCAAATGTGATGTTCAATTCTTCAGGGTGCAATTTTGTATTGTCTTCCATGTGAGAAATAAATCAAATTTATCTGTACAATATACATAAGAAACAAATACAATTGCTATATTTCCAAGTTGTCAAGCATGCTTGGTTTGGTTAACTGTCTGATCTTCTAGTATGTTATATATTGTGCAATGTGGTGCTTAGTTAACGTTTGGTTCATTTGTTGTGGTGTTTAGTTAACTGTTTGGTTCAATTCTGCAATGCAATGTTCAATTGTTGTGGGTGCATTTTGTTATCGTATACCATGTGAGAAATAAATTGAATTTGGCTGTACTAAATACATGAGAAACAAATACAATCGCTATATTTCCAAGTTGTTAAGCATGCTTGGTTTGGTTAACTGTCTGATCTTCTATTAGGAGTATGTTATATTGTGCAATGTGGTGCTCAGTTAATATTTGGTTAATTTGTTGTGGTGTTTAGTTAACTGCTTGGTTCAATTCTGCAATGCGATGTCCAATTGTCGTTGGTAGAATTTTGTATTGTTGTGCATGTAAGGAATAAATCGAATTTGGCTGCACTTAATACATGAGAAACATATACAATTGCTATATTTCCTAGTTCTTAATCATGCTTGGTTTGGATAAATGTTTTTTCCATGTGGCTCAAATTAATCTGATGAATCTGCAATGTGCTTATTTTCATCAATATATTTTACTGATAGTATGCGAACCCTCACTTAACCTGATCACTAACTACCATATATGTGTTGCAGGGAAACAATGGGAAGCACCGAGGTTTACAATCGAGGTTCGCACATGCATGGTCCTTTGTCTAATAGCACATTATTGTGCAATTGCAGGAACCATTCTAATATTTAGGTTTTTAACAATTTGGTCTTACACATGTAAGTCCTGCTGTCAGAGGTTTTGACCCACTGTTCGACCCTTTTTGCATATGGGGAAATGAGTTGTCCATGAATATTAGTCAAGTCAAGAAACTCAGAAAGATTGTTAGGATAAAGAAACTAGCGACAAAAAACAACAAGATCCTTGTCTGCGCAATGAAGAAGACATCAGTTCACTACATGATGGTACTAACTATTATACCTTGGCTTTTTTATTCCTTTGCCCCATTTTCAATCTAGAGAAGATATTTCTGCACATCCTTGTTTTCAGGCCTTTCCAAAGCAATTCACTGATGATTACCTCTCAAACCACCTGTATGGTCAGGAGGCGAGGAAGGTATTCATACAACACCCACGGTTCAATATTGAAGTGTTCCTGAAGAGGACAAAGGATGGATGGTCAATCATCCACATGCACTGGCTTAAAGTTGCACAGACCTTCAACATCAATGAAGGCTCAATATTCGCCTTCTGCTTCAGCAGTTTTCTAGATGAGATTCATCTGTCTATGTACCGTCTATGATGCTAATTTCGAAAGGTTATAGATGTTGCATGTGAAACTTGCTGCTGGTGCAGTTGTGTAATGGGGTAGCTGAGTGCTGAAGCTATATGATGTTGTACTCTGATGTATTTCAATTATGAAATCCTGCTTCCTTAATATGAAAATGAAATATATTGTGTGCTTAATATGAAATGTCAGTTAGATTAATAAATGGATTATTAATAATAGGACAATTAGCCTGCTAATGGCCAATTGGGGTTTTCTATTGCTAACGGTTATTTAGAAAACACCGTGGGCGATGACCTCAGACAACGCACACAGTTTCTAGGAATAAAACATGTTGGATCAACGAACAATCACACATGACTTCCTCTTTAAAACTGTTTGTGTTAGGCCACCATGCGCAAACGTTTACCACATAAAAAGTGTGTGTGATGGACAGCCTATGCCACACAGTTTCTTCTACGCACCGTGTGTGATGCATTCAACAATGCAAACGATAAAATTGTTAATATCGTGTGCAATGGCAACGCTATCACAAACGATTTAGTGGGGGAAATTGTGTGTGATGTACCTACGAACGGAAACGTTTTCCTTGGAGTGACTGTGTGGGATGTATATACAACAGAAATGTACTTCTTGGATTGACTGTGTGGGATGTCCATACTAATGGAAACGTATTCCTTGGATTGACTGTGTGGAATGTACATACGAACGGAAACGTTTAGTCGGGACTGACTGTGTGGGATGTACTTACGACCGGAAATGATTTGGCCTGTATAATTGTATTTTTTTAGCACAACTATACATATAACCGTATTTGATCGCTCGCCCATCGCACACGACCTCATTTTGTCGAGCGTGTGTGCCAAGTGGGCCTATCCCCGACGGTTTCTGGGTTCTGTGGGAAGGACCCCTGTATCGCACACACTCACTTGGCGACAGTTCCAAACACCGTCACGGAAAGGGGTTAAAAACCATTTGTATAGCACCTCGCTATACCAGTGTTAGGAGTTACCTTGTTGATACCTTTGGCCATGAGACACTTGGCAATGGTGTTTTCGTTGGGGGCGCCGAAGAGAGACACCTTGGAGGGGGAAGATGCAGCAATGGCAACGGTCGCTGTTGCCATTCCTTCTCCACTTGTATCTTCCTCATCATCATCGGAGGGGTACTCTTCATGTGCCACCAAGCCCTTTGGAGGTGTCTTCTTGGTGAAATTGTTCTTGCTAGGGAACGACTTGGCTTTGTCTTTGCAAATGAGTTTGCCACCATTGTCTTCCCTCTTCTCGTAAGGGAACTCCGCCACAAAGTGACTCACATTGCCTCAATTGTAGCAAGTCCTTACTCGTTGCTTGTTCTTCGACCCACTTGAGTTGTTCTTGGTGAAGTTGGGCCTTGTGTTCCTCTTGTTGCTCCAAAATTGCCTTGACGCAAGAGCCATGTGCTCATGGTAAGCCTATTTGGTGTCCTCGGGGCAACACTCCTCTTCTTCCTCCTCTTCTTCTTTCGGAATGGCCTTGGCCTTCAAAGCAAGAGTGGATGAGCTTTTCTTTGACCGGACACGAGCAAGAGCATTGTCGGCGGTCTTGTTCATGACGTTCATGGCAATAAACTCATCCAACACTTCACTAGAGGTTAAGGTGTGAAAATCCGGCCTTTGACGAATCACGAAAGACATGGCCTTGTTGAAAGGCATGATGGCCTTGAGAAACTTGCGCTTGATCCAATTGTCATCCGTATCCTTGCTCCCATGATCTTGGAGAGCGACCGCAAGAGTTGTCACCCTTCGGTAGAGATCACGCGGGTCCTCATCTTCTAGCATCACAAATTCATTGGCCTCATCAAGTACCACTTCAAAGTTGGACCGTTGGATGCTTGAGCTCCCCTTGTACAAAGATACTATGTGTTCCCAACAATCCTTTGCATGAGTGAAGGGACGTAAGTGGGAAAGATCTTCGGGAGGAACCACATCTTGAAGGATGAACAAAGCAGAGTGATTGTATTGATTGTCCACTTCTTCTCTTGGGGTGAAGTTGTTTGGATCATATGGGTAGAAGCCTTGCTCGATGATTCTCCAAATATTTGTTGAGCTGTGATTCAAATGAGACTTGACGCGAAAAACCCAATTAGCAAAATCACCCTTAACAAGCTTTGGAGGAGGATCAAGATTATTAATGCGAGGTGTAGGAACCGGTCCTCCATAGACCGGGGGAGGGGGAACCGAGGCAAAGGTTCCCGTCTCATTCTTGTCATGAGGGGAAGGAGCATGAGTACCTTTAGCCGCTTCCTTGGTGGAATTGGCTTCCGACTCCGATGCGGTGGGATTAACCACAAGCAAAGGATCGGGAGAAGCTTTAAACCCCTCAAGCAATTCTTTAAGCATGGACTTGACTTTGGTCGTCATAGACGTCTTAAGTGAAGCCATAGCTTCATTTAAGTCATCTCGTGTGATCGAAGTCAACTCCACGGCCTCGGGCACTTCCTCCTCGGTGTCAACCATACTCTTCAGGTGGTGAAACCCTTAATAAAGAGATGAGGCTCTGATACCAATTGAAAGGATCGATATGGTTGACTAGAGGGGGGGTGAATAGGCAACTAACAATTTTTAGCTTTTCTTCACAAATTAGGTTTAGCAACAAATAGGTTGTCTAGATGTGCAACTAGGTGAGCAACCTATATGATGCTAACAACAACAACAACAAGTGCAAGCAAAAGATACAACACAACAATAGCTTGCACAAAGTAAAGGAAAGAGATAACCACAAGTGGAGCCGGTGGAGACGAGGATGTGTTACCGAAGTTCCTTCCCTTTGAGGGGAAGTACGTCTCCATTGGAGCGGTGTGGAGGCACAATGCTCCCCAATAAGCCACTAGGGCCACCGTATTCTCCTCATGCCCTCACACAATGCGAGAAGCCGTGATTCCACTAGTGGTGCCCTTGAAGGCGGCAACCGGACCTTTACAAACAAAGGTTGGGGCTCTCTCCACAACCGAATTGGAGGCTCCCGACAAAACCACGGAGCTTCACCACAATGGAATGTGGCTCTAAGGTGACCTCAATCGTCTAGAGTGATCAAACACCCAAGAGTAACAAAATCCACACAAGAAAGTTTGGGGGAATCAAATTTCCTTTGGTGGAAGTGTAGATCTAGGTCTCCTCCTTCAATCCCTAGCAAATCAACGAGTTTGAGTGGCTAGAGAGAGAGATCGGGCAAGAAAGCTTGAAGGGCATTAATGGAGGAGAGAGAGAGGCAAGAGGTAAGGAGGTAGGTGGAAGAAACCCCCTTTATATAGGGACCCCCAATTTCCAACCGTTACAATAGTTTGTATACTGCAGCGGTACAACCGCTCATGACCTCGGTACAACCGGGATTCACGGGTAAGCTGCAGAAACCCTAACAAGCGGTACAACCGGTTGCACGAGCGGTAGTACGGGTTAACAAAGAGTAACTGGACCAACCGCTCGCCTACCGCTCAACAACCGCCTTGAAAACAGAAGGGAGTCACCCCTATGGGCGGTGGTCGAGTGGTAGTTGCACCGGAACTACCGCCTGGCCCTAGAACCGAAGGTGGCTAAGTCCCGAGCGGTGGAACCGCTCTGGTCGCCGGTAGTACCGGCTAGCGAAGCATAACCGGGACAATCGGGCCACCACCTCCCAAGGACCGCCCCATCACAGAACCAAGTCTAGTGGTTGGGCGGTGCCTGGCCGGTACAACCGCCCGTGAAGCATCTCCTGGGTTTTCCCAGAGCAAAGGCGGTACCACTACCCGGGGGCAGCGGTACTACCGCTGGGCATGTAACTGGGAGGTGTAACCCCAGGGTATCACCCCTAGGGCGGTGGTTGTGCCAGTATAACAGGGCAGGCGGTACAATCGCTTTAGTGGGCGGTACAATCGCTTGGAGGTAAAAACACTGGTTTAGAAGGAAAGAGGGGACCTCTCTCTACTCAAACGGAAGGGAACGGTGGGTGAAGAGAAATGTGTACGTGCATTGATTCACCCAATACCTTCCGATGTGGATTCCCTCTTAATAGTACGGGTTCCCTACGACCAAAGAAATAAACATGCAGAGAAACACCGTCTTTGATCTTTTCCGTCCAGAAGGAATGCCCAATCGTCTTGTACCCAAACATAGAGTACCTGGAGAACTTGGCACACGATTAGACCACAAAGAGATTTGTCATCATCACCAAAACATAAAGACGGGAAATGCCCTAACAACAGTTGCTGCCCTTCTTTCGCCGTAAGAAAGATAATATCCAAAAAAAATCGTGTTAAAATCTCAGCGCAATCGGAGCTACGGATCTCCAGGAATTTAAGAAACGGTGAAGGGCCAGAAAACAGGAAAGCGAAACAAAAGAGAACAGAGAGATTGATCCAATCTAGGAGGGGTTCTCGCCCCTCCGCTGCCATGAAGGCCATGGACCAGAGGGGAAACCCTCCTCCCATCTGGGGGGAGGCCAAGGAAGAAGAAGGAGGGCGGTGATGCGGCTTGAAACTGCGTCGGTATTTCCCCAAAGAGGAAGGGATGATGCAGTACAGCTACGGTAGGTATTTCCCTCAGTTGTGAAACCAAGGTATCAATCCAATAGGAGAATCAAGCAACACTATGTAAACGGTACCAACACACAAAAAACAAATACTTGCAACCCGACGCGAAAGAGGGGTTGTCAATCCCTCCTAGGGAAAAAGATAGATTCGTTTGTACGAGTTTGGATAAACAGATCTGATTAAAACGCGAAATAAAAAATGCAAATAAAAAGTGCAGCAAAGTATTTTTGGGTTTTTGGAATAATAGATCTAAAAACAAAAGCGGCGAAAAGTAGATCAGAACGCAAATATGATAAAAGATAGACCCGGGGGCTGTAGATTTCACTAGTGGCTTCTCTCGAGAAAATAGCATACGATGGGTAGACAAATTACTGTTGGGCAATTGATAGAAGAACAAATAATTATGACGATATCCAGGCAATGATCATGAATATAGGCATCACGTCCAAGATTAGTAGACCAAAATGATTCTGCATCTACTACTATTACTCCACACATCGACCGCTATCCAGCATGCATCTAGTGTATTAAGTTCATGCAGAAACGAGTAATGCAATAAGAACGATGACATGATGTAGACAAGATCTATTCATGTAGGAATAGACCCCCATCTTGTTATCCTTAATAGCAATGATACATATGTGCCTCGCTACCCCTTCTATCACTGGGTGAGGACACCGTAAGATAGCACCTCTTCCCATGGCAAAAAAATTAATCTAGTTGGCCTAACTAAACCAAAGATTCAGTGAAGAAATACGAGGCTATAAATAATCATGCATATAAGAGATCAAAGAAGACTCAAATAACTTTCATGGATATAAATCTGATCATAAACTCGAACTTCATTGGATCCCAACAAACACACCGCAAAAAGTCATTACATCAAATAGATCTCCAAGAGACCATTTTATTGAGAATCAAAAAGACAGAAGAAGCCATCTAGCTACTGCCTACGGACCCGTAGGTCTATGGTGAACTACTCACGCATCATCGGAGGAGCACCAATGAGGATGATGAACCCCTCTGTGATGGTGTTAGATTGGATCTCGTGGTTCTGGAACTTGTGGTGGCTGGAATTGTGTTTCATCTGCTCCCCTAGGGTTTCTGGAATATTTGGGTATTTATAGAGCGAAGAGGTGGTGCAGGAGACCCCCGTGGGCCCCACAACCCACCAGGGCACGCCCTGGTGTCTTGTGGGCCCCACGGGCCTCCCCCAGGTGCTTCCTTGGCTCCCAAGATGTCTTCTGGTCGAAAAAAAATCTCCAAAATGTTTCACTGCGTTTGGACTCCGTTTGATAGGGATATTCTGGGAAGTAAAAAACAAGCAAAAAATAGCAACTGGCACTGGGCACTATTTCAATAGGTTAGTCCCAAAAAATGATATAAAGTTGCTATAAAATGATTGTAAAACATCCAAGAATGATAATATAACAGCATGGAACAATCAACAATTATAAATACGTTGGAGACGTATCAGGGGGCTCTCTCCCCCTCTCTCCCGGTGGCTCCAGAGTGCCGTCGGGGCAAGGATCGTGACGGTGATCTACATCAACAACCTTGCTACCGTCAACACCAACTTTCTCCCCCTCTATGCAGCAGTGTAACCTCTTTATTCCCGCTGCAATTATCTACTTAAACATGGTGCTCAACACTATATATTATTATCCAGTGATATGTGGTTATCCTATGATGTTTGAGTATATCTGTTTTGTCCTATGGGTTGATTGATGATCATGATTGGTTTGATTTGTATATTTTATTTTGGTGCTATCCTATGGTGCCCTCCGTGTCACGCAAGTGTGAGGGATCCCCGCTGTATGGTGTTGCAATACGTTCATGATTCGCTTATGGTGGGTGGCTAGAGTGACAGAAGCTTACGCCCGAGTAAGGGGGTTGTTGCGTATGGGATAGAGGACTTGATACTTAATGCTATGGTTGGGTTTTACCTTAATGATCTTTAATAGTTGCGGATGCTTGCTAGAGTTCCAATCATAAGTGCATATGATCCAAGTATGGAAAGTATGTTAGCTCATGCCTCTCCCTCATATAAAATTGCAATAATGATTACTGGTTTAGTTATCGATCACCTAGGGACAAATAACTTTCTTGTGTGACAAAAGATTTCTACTAAACTACTAAATTTATTATCTTGCAATTTATTCATAGTTTTATTCTCACAAAGTACTTCTAGTTTCATACTTGATCTAGGTAAAGCAAATGTTAAGTGTGCGTAGAGTTGTATCGGTGGTCGATAGAACTTGATGGAATATTTGTTCTGCCTTTAGCTCCTCATTGGGTTCGACACTCTTATTTATCAAAAAAGGCTACAAACAATCCCCTATACTTGTGGGTTATCAAGACCTTTTTCTGGCGCCGTTGCCGGGTAGCAATAGCGTGGGATGAATATTCTTGTGTGTGCTTGTTTGCTTTATCGCTAAGTAGTTTTTATTTTGTGCTTTTGTTTTCTATCTTTATTTATGGGTAGGAAACGTAAAATACCAAGAAAATTAGTTGTACCTACTAAACCAATGGTTGAAGAACCACCCAAAATCTATCATACTGTTGAAGCTTTCTACTTGGATCATCTTCGATCCCTATGTGCTCGTGCCGAAACCCCAACTAGCTTAGTTGAGGGAAAATCATTAAATGAGCATGCTTATTTTGTGCGAAATTGCTTATCTCAAAAAGGGAAACTTTTATGGCATCATATTAATAGTTTGTATTGCTATGCTTTGAATTTATGTGAAATACATGATTTTACTTCTTGTGCTGAAGACCCTAAAAAACACCTTTCTTTCCAATGTGAGTTTAAGGATAATCGAATATTATCTTCTTATGCCAAGGGTGTTTATAATTACTATGATGTTGAACAAATTAAAGAATTTGTTTCTTTTAAGGGTGCTTATGAAATTACTTCTTTGATTGAAAAGTATGATGCTACTCTTTACAAATCTGAAAATTTTGCCATACTTAAATATTGCTATGAAAACTATGCTCCAATGCTTATGTTAAACCATATATTGAGGACTCCTTGCTATCCAAGAAGAGACTAATATTTTGCAGGAATCTATGGAAGAAGAAATTGATGAAACTATGAGCTCATTAGATGAAAAAGATGAGGAGGAGAGCGAAGAACAAAAGGAGGAAGAGCGGATTAGCTACCCGTGCCCACCTTCTAATGAGAGTAACTCTCCAACTCATATGTTGTTTAATGTCCCTTCATTCTTACCGAAGGATGAATGCTATGGTGATTGCTATGATCCCTTGGATTCGTTTGAAATATCCCTTTTTGATGAAATTGATGCTTGCTATGCTTGTGGCCATGATGCCAATATGAATTATGCTTATGGAGATGAACTTGCTATAGTTTCTTATATTAAGAATGAAATTGTTGCTATTGCACCCACACATGATAGTCCTATTATCTTTTTTGTATTCTCCAAACTACACTATATCGGAGAAGTTTGCTCTTATTAAGGATTATATTGATGGGTTGCGTTTTACTATTTCACATGATAATTTTGATGAATATAATATGAATGTGCTTGGTGCTCCTACTTGCAATTATTATGAGAGAGGAACTACATCTCCGCCTCTCTATGTTTCCAACACGATAAAATTACAAGAAACTGCTTATGCTATGTATTGGCCTTTACTTGATGTGCATGAATTGTTCTTTTATGACATGCCGATGCATAGGAAGAGAGTTATACTTCGTAATTGCATGATATATGTTGCTTTGTGCTCACTACTAAATTATAAATCTTTGCTAATTAAAATTGGCTTTGATATACCTTGGGATCCTGGTGGATCGATTACTTGAGCACTTTATGCCTAGCTTAATGGCTTTAAAGAAAGCCCTGTCAGGGAGACAACCCAGAAGTTTTAGAGAGTCATTTTTATTCTGTTGTGTGCTTTTATAAAGTTTAAAAACAAAAAAATATACAGGGGAACCTAAAACTTTTTCAAAATAAAATGTGAAAGTGAGAGAGACGAGCATTGTTAAAGTGGGAGCTAGCCTTGAACTTTGTTCATGCCCATGGAAACTTTGTGAACCTTGATTACAGAAAATTTTCAACAAAAATAATTATCCCCTTGTAAAAATCCATTGTATTATAAAAATAATGTGCCAAGATTTGCCTTTAGGATGATTAGATTGCTTGTTTGGTATGTGCGGTGCAAAAACAGAAACTTTGGTTGTAGTTCATTAATTTACATTCTCTACTGGAACGTCAAAAGTTTCTGAAATTTTTACACAGTACTGCTATGCAAATTTTTTATTTTTTCCTATTTTTTTAGAATTTTTGGAGTTACATAAGTATGGTCAAAGTTTATATTGCTACAGACTATCCTATTTTTGACAGATTGTGTTTTTGATGCATTGTTTTGCTTGTTTTGATGGAACTATGGATTTTATCGATGGTATAAGCCATGGAGAAGTTAGGATACAGTAGGGATAATGCAAAAATAAAAATATGACTGGGTTTGCAATAGTACTTAGAGTAGTGATTTGCTTTAATATACTAACGGATCTTACGAGGGTTTTGTTAAGTTTTGTGTGGATGAAGTGTTCGAGGATCGAGGTGGTCTCAATATGAGGAGAAGGAGGAGAGGCAAGAGTTCAAGTTTGGGGATGCCCAAGGCAAGCCAAGTAAATATTCAAGGAGACTCAAGCATCTAAGCTTGGGGATGCCTCAGAAGGCACTCCATCTTTCTTCAACAAGTATCGGTATGTTTTGGTTTTTGTTTTGTTCACGTGATATGCGTAGATCTTGGAGTGTCGTGTGCCTTTTAATTTTTCTTTTAATAATGCACCATGCTGGTATGAGATAGTCCTTGGTTGATTTATAGAATGCTCTTTGCACTTCACTTATATCTTTTGAGTATGGCTTTATAGAATGCTTCAAGTGCTTCACTTATATCATTTGAAGTTTGGATTGCCTGTTTCTCTACATATAGAAAACCGTTATTTGTAGAATGCTCTTTTGCTTCACTTATATTTATTAGAGCATGGTCTTTTGTAGAAATAACTAAACTCTCATGCTTCACTTATATCTATTTAGAGAGTCAACAAGAATTGGTATTTCACATGGTTAGTCACAAAATCCTACATAAAACTTGTGGATCACTGAATATGATATGTTTGATTCCTTGCAATAGTTTTGTGATATAGAGATGATAATATGTGGGAGGTACTAGGAAATGGTTGTGGTTAGTAAGAATATTGGTGTTAAGGTTTGTGATTCCTGAAGCATGCACGTATAGTCTCTTGTTATGCTAAGAAGTTGGGGCATGATTTATTACTGAATATCTTCCTTACGAGTGGTGGTCGGGGACGGGTGATGGTCTTTTCCTACCAATCTATCCTCCTACGGGCATGCGTAGTAGTACTTTGCTTCTAGGGCTAATAAAATTTTGCAATAAGTATGTGAGTTCTTTATGACTAATGTGAGTCCATGGATTATACGCACTCTTACCTTTCCGCAATTTGCTAGCCTCTTCGGTACCATGCATTGCCCTTTCTCACCTCGAGGTGTGGTGCAAACTTCGTAGGTGCATCCAAACCCTGTGATATGATACGCTCTATCACACATAAGCCTTATTATATCTTCCTCAAAACAGCCACCATACCTACCTATTATGTCATTTCCATAGCCATTCCGAGATATATTGCCATGCAAGTTCCACCGTTCCGTTTTTATGACTTGAGCATTCATTGTCATATTGCTTTGCATGATCGTAAGATAGCTAGCATGATATTTTCATGGCTTATCGATTTTTTGATATCCTTGCTATGCTAGATCATTGCACATCCTGGTACACTGCTAGAGGCATTCATATAGAGTCATACTTTGTTCTAGGTATCGAGTTGTAATTTTGAGTTGTAAGTAAATAGAAGTGTGATGATCATCATTATTCATTATTAGAGCATGTCCCAGTGAGGAAATGATGATGGAGACTATGATTCCCCCACAAGTCGGGATGAGACTCCGGACAAAAAGAAAAAATAAAAAAGAAGGAAAAAGTGAGGCCAAAAAGAGCCCAAGAAAAAAAAAGAAAAGAAAAAAATGAGAGAAAAGAGAGAAGGGGCATGCCAATTCCACACTTGTGCTTCAAAGTAGCACCATGTTTTTCATATAGAGAGTCTCCTATGTAGTCACTTTCATATACTAGTGGGAAGTTTTCATTATAGAACTTGGCTTGTATATTCCGATGATGGGCTTCTCAAATGCCCGAGGTCTTCATGAGCAAGCAAGTTGGATGCACACCCACTTAGTTTTCATGTTGAGCTTTCATACACTTATAGCTCTTAGTGCATCCGTTGCATGGCAATCACTACTCCTCGCGTTGATATCAATTGATGGGCATCTCCATAGCCCGTTGATTAGCCGCGTCGATGTGAGACTATATTCCTTTTTGTCTTCTCCAAATTAATCTCTACCACCGTATTCTGTTCCACCCATAGTGATATATCCATGGCTTGCGCTCATGTATTGTGTGGGGGTTGAAAAAGCTGAAGCGCGTTAAAAAGTATGAACCAATTGCTCGGCTTGTCATCGGGGTTGTGCATGATAAATACTTTGTGTTAAGAAGATGGAACATGACAAGACTATATGATTTTGTAGGGATAGCATTCTTTAGCATTGATATTTTGAAAGACATGATTGTTTGTTGGGATGCCTGAGTATTTATGTCTTTATGTCAAATTATAGACTATTGCTTTGAATCACTCGTGTCTTAATATTCATGCCATGATTAGATATATGATCAAGATTATGCTAGGTAGCATTCCACATAAAAAAATATCTTTTTTATCATTTACCTACTCGAGGACGAGCAGGAATTAAGCTTGGGGATGCTGATATGTCTTCGTCGTATCTATAATTTTTTATTGTGACATGCCAATATTATACAACTTTCACATACTTTTTGGCAACATTTTATATTATTTTTTGGACTAACATATTGATCCAGTGCCCAGTGTCGGTTCCTGTTTGTTGCATGTTTCTAGTTTCACAGAATATCCATATCAAACGAAGTCCAAATGCAATAAAATTTTACGAAGAATTATTTTGGAATATATGTGATTTTTGGGAGGTGGGATCAATGCAAACGGAGGCCCACAACCTCCACTAGGCACCAGGGCGCCCCCCAGGCGCGTGGTGGTGGGTAGTGGCCACCTCGTAAGGCAATTGCTTCCCTTCTTTCGCCGCAAGAAATATAATATCCAAAAAAAATCGTGTTAAAATCTCAGCGCAATCGGAGTTACGGATCTCCAGGAATTTAAGAAATGGTGAAGGGCCAGAAAACAGGAACTCAAAACAGAAGAGAACAGAGAGATAGATCCAATCTAGGAGGGGCTCTCACCCCTCCGCCGCCATGGAGGCCATGGACCAGAGGGGAAACCCTCCTCCCATCTAGGGGGGAGGCCAAGGAAGAAGAAGGGGGGCTCTCTCCCCCTCTCTCCCAGTGGCGCCGGAGTGCCGCCGGGGCAAGGATCGTTACAGTGATCTACATCAACAACCTTGCTATTCTCAACGCCAACTTTCTCCCCCTCTATGCAGTGGTGTAACTTCTCTATTCCCGCTGCAATTCTCTACTTAAACATGGTGCTCAACACTATATATTATTATCCAATGATATGTGGTTATCCTATGATGTTTGAGTAGATCTGTTTTGTCCTATGGGTTGATTGATGATCATGATTGGTTTGAGTTGTATATTTTAATTTGGTGCTGTCCTATGGTGCCCTCCGTGTCACGCAAGCATGAGGTATCCCCGCTGTAGGGTGTTGCAATACATTCATGATTCACTTATGGTGGGTGGCTAGAGTGATAGAAGCTTACGCCCGAGTAAGGGGGTTATTGCGTATGGGATAAAGAGGACTTGATACTTAATTCTATGGTTGGGTTTTACCTTAATGATCTTTGGTAGTTGCGGATTCTTGCTAGAGTTCCAATCATAAGTGCATATGATCCAACTACGGAAAGTATGTTAGCTCATGCCTCTCCCTCATATAAAATTGCAATAATGATTACCGGTTTAGTTATCGATCACCTAGGTACAAATAAGTTTCTTGTGTGACAAAAGCTTTCTACTAAACTGCTAAACTTATTATCTTGCAATTTATTTGTAGTTTTATTCTCACAAAGTACTTCTAGTTTCGTACTTGTTCTAAGTAAAGCAAACATTAAGTGTGCGTAGAGTTGTATCGGTGGTCGATAGAACTTGAGGGAATATTTGTTCTACCTTTAGCTCCTTGTTGGGTTCGACACTCTTATTTATCGAAAAAGGCTACAAACGATCCCCTATACTTCACTCCAAAAAAACCCACTTCCGTGATGATACGTGTTTGTCATAATAGGTCATGTTTTCTGTCATGCATGTACATCCATGACGATTTTATGACAGAATCAAGATAGTCATACCTGTGCTGTCGTAAAAGTGTTCCATGACAATACCAAAATTATCACCACGGAAGTGTCCACTTCCATGACGATAAATGGCGCGTTATGGAAGTGTTTTCATCAAGGGTAACCGACACGTTGCATCCACCGTAATGGGTCGCTGTTAAGCTATCGGGTTCCGGTTTGGATCCGATAACCCGTTAACAGCCTAGACCAATGGGGATTTTCCATGTGTAAATTCTCATTCGCCGGAGGAACCACGTGTCAGCTCCGCGTTGAGACAAATGTCATCTAGCGAATGGAAGGGGCGCGCCTATGATACATCGACATGTGGCTTGGCCCAATAGCGTCCCATTCAGGTCAAAAGGCCGGCCTGTTTGACTTGGTCAAAAGGAAGCGGGCCGGCCCACGGAAAGCCTGTTAACAGCCTGTTCGCATATAGCCCATTACAGCCCGCTAACTCACGACCCGTTATGGCCTATCCGAATTAGGCCCAGCAGCGTTATCTGGGCCGTCCAATATGATTCTAGCCCATTGTA
Source organism: Thinopyrum elongatum (assembly GCA_011799875.1). Lineage (NCBI taxonomy): Eukaryota > Viridiplantae > Streptophyta > Magnoliopsida > Poales > Poaceae > Thinopyrum > Thinopyrum elongatum. The sequence continues at coordinate 525,809,235 of CM022303.1, read as the reverse complement.
ACTTCCGGCCCACGTATGGCCCATGACGTCTTTCAGCCCATATGAGTCCCTTTGTAACTCTGGGCCCAAAAAAGGCCCGTGGTGAAACAGACCCAAAATAAACAGTGTATCGCTTTATACCCATTAACGGCCCATTATTCCATTGGGCCGTTTCCAGCCATGTTATCTTTTGGCCTTCTAAGGGCCCATTTATTCTTGGGCTCATTTCCAGCATTCGATTACTTACGGTTCGTTACTGGCCTGTTCTGCTTGTGGGCCAAATTCAGCCCGTGGTTACAGTTGGCCTGTTTATGGCCGTTAGTCCGTTGGGCTATTTTCATAGCGTCATCAAATACGGCCCATTAATGACCCGTTATGCCTGTCGATAGAATTAAGCCCGTTATACATATCGGCCTATTAACGACCCGTTATGCTCGGGCCATAAACTGACGATTTCCACTCTAGCCCGTTTATGACCCATATTGCGGTCCGTTATTGGTCCATGAATAGTTACGACCCATGTTTGGCCAATCGATCATACGGCCCATAGAAGGGCCATTGATTGTATGGCCCGTAGAAGGCCATTGATTCTATGGCCCTTAGAAGGCCCATGGATCCTACGGCCGATGGTCACTACAGCAGGTAGCGGGACCATGGTTACAACGGTCCGTATGCCACCCATGGTTATTGTGGCCTAGTTTAAAAATATATTTTATTGTGGCCACTAGCAAACCGCGGAAAAAGAAATGCAGTGACTACAACCAAACAAATAAACAAGACAATAAGGAAATAAATAAGCAAGCAACTTACGCTAGGCTATTACGGCTATTACACATATTACACCCACTGGGCATCAAAGTTTGCCACCAGTGCAAATATAGGGAACAAAGCAGCATATTACATACACTGGGCGTCTAAATTGGCCACCAGTGCAAATAAACGCGGCAGCAAAATAAGTCCATAACTGAAACAACTTCAGAAGAGCTCAAGAAACGTTATCCTGGGTATCCACCATGCTGCCAATAAGCTTAGCAAGCTTATTAGCTTTCTCCTGTTTGGCGCTAAAATTCTCCAACGCTTGTTGTTGCACCAGAAAGTATGCATGTGAATTCTCCAGGGACTTCCTCAGTCCTTCAGCTTCTTGTCGCATGATACGTCTCCAATGTATCTATAATTTTTGATTGTTCCATGCTATTATATTATCTATCTTGGATGTTTTATATGCTATTTTATATTATTTTTGGGACTAACCTATTAACCTAGAGCCCAGTGCCAGTTTATGTTATTTCCTTGTTTTTGAGTTTTACAGAAAAGGAATATCAAACGGAGTCCAAACGGAATAAAACTTTCGCGACGATTTTTCTTGGACCAGAAGACACCTAGAAGACTTGGGGAGAGGGCCAGAAGAGTCCCGAGGACTCCACAAGCCCTCAGGGCGCGCCCTAGGGGGGGCCTGGCTTGTGGGCCCCTCGGGAGTCCACCGACCTCCCTCTCAGCTCTATAAATCCTAAAATATTCCCAAACCACTAGAAGCGTCCACCAAACTACTTTTCCCCCGCTGCAAGCTTCTGTTCTCGTGAGATCCCTTCTTGGGGCCTTTTTCGGCAATCTGCCGGAGGTGGATTCAATCACGGAGGGCTTCTACATCAACCCTTTTGCCCTACCGATGATGTGTGAGTAGTTTACCACAGACCTACGGGTCCATAGCAAGTAGCTAGATGGCTTCTTCTCTCTCTTTGATCTTCAATACAATGTTCTCCTCGATGTTCTTGGAGATCTATTCGATGTAATACTTTTTGCGGTGTGTTTGTTGAGATCCGATGAATTATGAGTTTATGATCAGATTATCTATGAATATTATTTGAGTCTTCTCTGAAATCTTTTATGCATGATTAAATATCTTTGTATTTCTCTTCGAATTATCGGTTTGGTTTGGCCAACTAGATTGGTTTTTCTTGCAATGGGAGAGGTGCTTAGTTTTGGGTTCAATCTTGCGGTGTCCTCACCCAGTGACATAGTAGGGGTAGTGAGGCACGTATTGTATTGTTGCCATCAAGGGTAAAAAAATGGGGTTTATATCATATTGCTTGAGTTTATCCTTGTACATCATGTCATCTTGCTTAAGGCATTACTCCGTTCTTATGAACTTAATACTCTAGATGCATGCTGGATAGCGGTCGTTGTGTGGAGTAATAGTAGTAGATGCAGGCAAGAGTCGGTCTACTTGTCATGGACGTGATGCCTATATTCATGATCATTGCCTTGGATATCATCATAATTATTCACTTTTCTATCAATTGCTCAATAGTAATTTGTTCACCCACCGTGTGCTTTCTTCAAGAGAGAAGCCTCTAGTGAAACCTATGGCCCCCGGGTCTATTTTCCATCATATATTTTCAGATCTATAAAACCAAAAACCCAAAAATACCTTGCTGCAATTTATTTGTTTTTACTTTGTTTTACGTTTTAGTAATCTTTTATATCCATCTCTATTAGATCTCATCCTTGCAAGTGACCGTGAAGGGATTGACAACCCATTTATCGCGTTGGGTGCAAGTGTTTGATTGTTTGTGCAGGTGCATAGATTGGAGACTTGATTGTACCTCCTACTGGATTGATACCTTGGTTCTCAAACTGAGGGAAATACTTATCTCTACTTTGCTGCATTACCCTTTCCTCTTCAAGGGAAAAACCAACGCAAGCTCAAGAAGTAGCATCGTAGCACAACTAAACGATATCTTTCAGCTTGTAGTTGGGACTCAAGAAACTGAACTGATTCAGACAGTGAGTTCGAAGAACTTGTGCCAGCAGTAGTGGCCAGGAACTCAAACACTACATCAAGACAGGACTTTGGGGTTGTCTCACTGTCTTCAAGATAGTATTCGTTGGCTGTTTTATCAGCTTTGTTGGAGACCAACAAGGATGTCTCACTATCCTGAACCTTTTCTGCATTACTTCCTTTACTATTGCTTAATAAGGTACTCTTCCCCAATATTCTGTCAGCATTCTAAAATAAGAAACAAGCAGACACATAACAGGTTTAGCATGTAGTATATGAAACTCATTTCGGTGAACTAGTTCAGTAGTAAGGTGGACAGGATTAAACTACCAAGTCTTCTATTGCGAAGTAGTACATAATAAAAGCATCAAACAAACATATATCTATGTGTTGTGGTCACTGCATTGTCTTGCCAAATCAAAATAGAGACACAGTTCAAATCATATCAGTTCAAGACAAAGCAGCATTGAAAGAATACAAGTGTGGGAAACTACACGGCACAACAAGATTTCAGATGGGTACCACGGGTATACATGTACAACAACAATATTGGCTCTGTCGTGATGCTAGTAATGTGCATTGATATGAGAAGTCAACTGTATACACAATTGAAATTGAAATCAACAGAACAATTTAGAAGAGCAAACCAGTTAAAGAAACATTTTTAAACATACCTGTTGTGCCATTGGAGTTTAGATTGGATCCTTCAATTTAAAAATAAGTTTGTCTGAGTAAATATAGTAATACAAGAGCAAAGCAGTATGCACCATAGCAATGGAATCTTAAATGAGAACAATTGTTTTTCAGGTTTAAGCACTTGTTCTACACGAACAGAGTACAGTAAGACGCAGGCATAGTACTTCAAAATAAAAAATGATCTCATAGACCTTACCACATTCTTGCCTCGAAACTAGTACAGAACAAGGTGTTCCCAGTCATCGTCCCGTAAATGTGTCTCAGGAGAAAGTAAGGGAATTTGATGAGTTTCCTTGCGAGTGAAGTACGTTTTCTTCAGGTAATTCCGATACTGCCACAAAGCATTCTTGAAGATAGCAGAGGTATTAGCATAGGTTACCTCATCCCGAGTTTCCAAATCGGTCCTTCTCTATAGAGAAAAATGGGAACATTTGCTGTATTATAACCAGCGTGGAGGTAGAATGTATGGGACAAAGCAAAGTAATTGCCATGAATAACATTACTTACGCATAACTCATGGACGAACACCTGCAACTGGCTTTTTCCTTCATCTTCAGTATAATATTTCCATGATGGGAAGATACACACATAGGATTTAACAACATCAAATGCGATAGATGCTAAACTACGAATGGCTGGTTGTGCTTCGTCCACAGGAATTGGTGTACTAACTGGTGGAGTTGGGGTTCGCCGTGGTAGTCCTAGCGCTTTGGGCACTGGAGCTGCCTTACTAATTGCTGTTGTTTGGGAGCTCTGTGTTGGAGATGGTGATGTGTCAACTGGAATTGGATTACTATCTACTGGGGTTGGGGTTAGATTAGGTGAAGCTGGTTCTTTGTCCATAGAAGTAGGGGTACAATCTGCGAGAGTCTGGGTTATGTGTGGTAGGGCTGGTTCTTGTGCATGTACAACTAGGGTGCTATCTCCACCAAGAGGTAGCAATGTTTTATTTGAAGACTGTGTTTTTACTCTGCTAGATACAACCATCACCCCCTCCAATTCAAATGGCTGATAAATAAGAAAAGTAGTTTAATGTACATACCTTGTATGAGAGACAGATGCAATAGATAGTGTGGAAAAAAGAGGGCATGAAATAGTTCACATATATATTGTTTAACTAAAAAGGATAGCATGACATAATTTCACATATATGATGTCTATCTAAACTGGATAGCATAGCATGACATAATTCAAACATATGATGGCTAACTAAACAGGATGGCATGAGATAATTATATGATGTCTTTAGTAAATAGGTTCGCATTACATAACTCACATACATGTTATCTAAGTAATCAGGATCGCATGATATAATTAACATATGTGATTTATATACTAAGCAAATGGCATTTGCATATATGATGTCTGAACTAAGAACATGGTGTTGAATATTGTGTATATGATGTCTAAACTATGCAATGCAAGACACCATATGCATGATATGAGCAGTGTAACCGTGCCAAGTTAGAGCATACACCTCGGTGGGGGAATAGGACTGGTCATCTATCCTGAATCCATCTCTGAGGAGCTATCTGGACCCAGCAAGAGATCTGCTTCGACAGGTAGCACTGTCTACCCTGAAGAACTTGTTTTCACTCCAGATTTTTCCATCACCCACTCAAATGACTGATTCATAGGAAGAGTAGTTGAATGTACAAACATTGTCGACAAATGGAAATGTAATGAAGAAAAGGAATGGCAAGATATAATTCAAATATATGATGCCTGGCTAAACAGGATGGCATTGCATATTTCACATATATTATGGCTGGCTAAAAAAGATGAGATTGCATAGTTCACATATATGATATAGAAACTAAACAGGTAGCATTACAAACATGTCTAAACTAAGCAGATGACATATATGATGTCAAAAGTAAGCACTACAAGGCAACATATGCATGATATGACCAACATCATCATGCCAAGTTAGAGCAAACACCTCAGGGGGTAAAGAGGAGTGGTCAGCTCCGTCTGAATCCGCCTCTGAACAGATATCTTCCTCTGGATTACAATCTAGAGGAGGGGGGAGGGTTTGCCATTGCACCCACCATGGATCGATGTCTGCATGACATTGTATTGCCGCGCAAAACTCTTCTCTTTTTCTCTACATGTTCAGCATGACTGTGTACAATATCTGACATGCATACGAAAAAATATAGTGAGATTATGTAAGGAGAGCATGCAGAAATCTAGAGTGATGGTAACAACTAGTGGATAAATCCAAAAACAATGATAGCAGGCTGATGATAGCTTTAATTTAACAAGAAGACAGATGATGATTGCTTTACTGTTTGTTTCCCACCCAAGATGAACATACTATCTATTTCCCACCCAAGATGAACAACATAGACATACCCTAGGTGAACCAGACAATAGATAGCAATACTATTCATTGCTGCCTTGATATGTGCCCCACGAGCATTTTAAAACTCAAGATTAAACATTAATTTGGATCTGACTTGGAGTCTAAGAGGTGAACAGGATGATAACGTAGCAGGTAATATTAAGCAATGCATAACATAAGCAGAAACAAAAGAGTGCGACCTCTCTTGCGGACCCGTGTACTCCTCAGGTTCATCTGCTGAGTTGATGATGGTGATGCAGTTGCGGTGGGTGCCGGCAGCAGGGAAGGAGATCTGAGGCAGCGAAACACGGTCAGGAGTCATGACGTCTGGTAGGGTGGATGCTTCTGTCGATGGAGCAGCTCAGGTGAGGTGGACGACGTCGCGGCAGGAGCAGGACAAACCACACAAAGTTTTCTTCGACACCTATCTGTAACTGAAGTAATTCTGTTAGGGCTCCTTTGACTTGCAGGATTCTAAAAACGCAGGGATAGGAAAAACACCGAAATAGGATAGGAATGCACGTGGGAAACAGAGCATTTGTAAACACAAGATTTCGGTCAACTTGGGTGTTTGGTTCACAGGAATTGGAAGAACAGAGGAATGCAAAGAAACATGGACAAATTAAAGTGAAACCATATGAAAATATGTACAGTTACAATGTTATTCTCCCACTACTGCACTTAGTCTTGTTTTCATGCATAGGGTTTTGAAAAGTAGGTCTAGGTGGATGTTTTGCTCCATTCATTTCAACCAAATGCATGAATAATTGAATGGTAGAGTACCATAGGAAAATTTCCTATTGCTATGTTTTTCCTTCACTTTTTCCTTTGAACCAAAATAGCCCTAATGGATCGACATGAATGTAGAGTAATAAGTGATGCGACAAGTGTACAACCTCTTTGGAGTAGCCGTGTCGACCTCAGCATCATTGGGTTGGTCGCTGAAGAAGTTGTGGCAGAGGTGGCTGTCGAAGGTGTGGAGGAAGATCTGAGGCATCTGTAGATGGCGTCCATGGTACTGCTCTGTTGTGATGGATGGTTTCGTCGTTGGAGCAGCTCCGGCGAGCTGTAAGACGTCGAGGCTGAAGCAGTACAAGATAGACATCGTTAATCTCAAGTGGGATTCTAATAGAATCTCCAATAGATGTTGTAAAATACATTACCAAAAAATGGTAGATGTAAAATTTACATCACCAAAAAACACCTGACTCCAACGGATGAGGTAAAAACTGTTGACTCTGAACTTAACTGTTGAAACTGAAATTTACTGTGGAATCTGAATGTTACTGTCGAAACTGAACGCACTGGTAGCAGAGAAGCACTTCACATGTAGTTTAGGCCGCTCGAGCACTAGTAGTAGAGAAACAGTGATCTAAATCAGCAGACGATCGACATGGAAGACACTAGCAGATAGTAGCCGGAGCAGCAGCGCAAACTAGAACCAGAGCAGCAACTCGTGTAGCTGCAGCAGCCGGTGTACCAGCATCAGTAGCGTGAGTGAGAGCAAGAGTAGAGCAGCAGCACAAGCGAGAGAGGAAGAGCAGAGCAGCAGCACGAGCGAGCGAGAGCCGGAGCAGCAGCAACAACTCCGGCTGGTATGGACGCCGCCGCCGAGGGAGCCTCGCACTGGGAGAGAGCCGCCGTGGAGATGTCACTGACTGTGCCGACTACGAGGTAGTCGCGCCATGGGGGAGCGAGATCGACCACCGGCGGCGCTGGGAGGTCGAGTTAAGGAGAAGGTGTGATGCGATGAGTGTACAACCTCTTTGGTGGCGCCGAGTAGGCCGCGGTTTCGTCCGAGGAGTCGGTGAGGATGTTGCGGTTCTGGTGGAGTAGGTTAAGGCGGCGTTGTGGAGATGGAGCAGCTGCGATAGACGAGGCGATCATCGGAGCAGCTCCTTGGAGGTGGAGGACGGGGCCGCCGAACCGGCGGGACGATGAGATCGATGATGGATCCTCATCCGGGGCGGTGGATGAGGATGAGGGACGTCGATCTGTTGCGGTGGACGACGCCGTCGGGGAAGAGGCTCCAGCTGGGAAGCGGTGGGGTGGCGGGCGGAGGAGGGTGGGATTTCGCGGCTGGAGCAGAGAGGTAATGGCAGCCTGGGTTTTCGAATGGCGAAAAGGAGGTGATGGGAGGGGGGAACCATGACTTAGGGACGCGCTTGTCCAAAATGTAGGGTGTTTTACAAAAGTGCCCCCGCCGATTTGAACTAGCGGCCCTTTCGGGTCAGGGTTAGAACGGGGATTTCACGTGTCGGGATTTGGCAGTTGGAGGGAGTTTTCGTGCGCGTTGTAATTTCGGGATAGCAAGGCGCGAGTTTTCGGAGCACAAAGAGACAAAGCGATATCTGAATTTTCGGGATAACAATGCGCGGGTTGAAATTTCGGGACAATCGTAACGTGTAATAATGAACGTACTAAATCAATTCACACTTCCCTCAGCGAAAAAAACAAAAAGAAAACTATTCGCACCACACAAAGAGAGAGTCTTATCCCGTGTTACTGTACAAATGGTATTCAAAACTATGAATCCATGTTATGTCCAATTAAATTTTTTTACTAGCTGTATAATGCATGTAACCTACTCATACGAACATCTATTATATAATTAAAACAAGAGTAAAACAAGCCATGACGTTCGTCCACACAGATTAAATTATCTTGACCACTAATTTTATAGATTAAGGGTTGAGATTTCTAGATGTAAACATTACACACAAATATTGTTACGTACAAACAATTGAACACGTCACGTACAAATAGTCATATTTTCCTCTATGCAGTAGTATTGGGGCGCATAAAACAAACCGGAACCAGCAGACGTGTTTGTATCAAACACGATAGCCTATCAAACCATCGTGGCAAATGTTTAGTCTGACTTTGAATACAATTTCTGATAGAAGGCAGACCGAAAAAGAAAAATTGAGAAAGCATCAGCGTGATGCTATGTTGGAACACAAGCAGCTTGACTTGGGCCGTCTGCATAGCTATGCATTCGTGTTTTTTTTTTTGTAAAAACCTTAGATGCGCTCACAGTTTCTTTTTCTTTTTGTGGGGAAATCTAATACGCTTGGACATCTGAGTGCAAATGATGTTACAAAAATGAAAATAAATAATTCTACAGAAGGTAATTAAGCCATTCAATTTAAATAGGCTGTAATAAGATCAAACAATAGTTATTAAATTCATAATAACCGAGCAATCCAGTTGCCAAAAAAATTAGCCCGAACCATACACAAGCAAAAACATACTCTATTTGCAGGCATGTGATGATGTCATTGCTTAGGTCGGCATGCACCAAATTGGATTGCTTTGTGCCTGCTCCACCGTTGGGCCCGTAGCACAACAAATTTGGTTAGCTATGTTGTCAGGCGAGCGACTCGGCTAGCAGCCATTTAATTTAGCATTTGATGAATTTTACCATAGCATTGTGGACACGCAGAAAAAAATTAGCATCGTGGAGCTTCATAATTTGTATAAAATACAGAGTCTATTTTTGACATGAAATTCGAAACTATATATAAGACGTTCTGTTTGTACTAAGAAAATATAAGCCATTCCAAGATACCACAAAAATTATGTATACATTGTGACAAATTTTAAATGAATTATTGCAATGCTTTTGCTAAATAATAATGTAAAGTACAAGATAGAGAGAGAAAATTCAATGAGGAAAAAAGATGCATGGACGACCAGAATAAAATGAGGTTTTGAATAACGGTAAAATTTCATGGGTTCAATATAAGTGTAGGCAAGCATCAACATTAAAACTAGGACTCCAACTAAAAAAAACGGTTAAAACTAGGACTAACAATCTAAGCTTGACGAGCCCAGAATGTCCTAGGAAGGACGTCGTGCATTGACAAACATGCATATCCTTACATAGCACGGCTTGGGTCATATATGTGTCAAGCACCATCAATTAGAGTACGATAAGCATGCATGCAAGCATCTGGATGCACCATGATGCACAAATCACGTAACTCTTAACTTTTTTTTTGCGGGCCAAATCACATAGGCTGAAGAAGAGAACACATGATTTACTGAAATCATAAATTGATGAGGAGAAAGTGGTAGAGGTTACCCGCAAGACAAAATAGTACAGGTAAACAAGACTTTAGTACGAATAGTGTTGAACATAAAAACATGGACAATTAACACATAAAGTACTACTGTACTTTAGTAGAGGTAAGCAAGAATTTAGTAAGAATTTAGTACGAATAGTGTTGCACATAAAAACATGGACAATTAACACATACAGTACGAATAGTATTACTTTTGGTAGTGGCATACTAGACCTGCGCGTTGCCTGGGACGGACTTTAAAAATTCCAGAAATTGTCAAGCCTAAGTATAACCCGGCTTGAGACATGCAAGTAGTAACTTTTACCTACTAATTTTATTCCTGTTAGAATATTAGAATACAATATTAAGACTATTAATATATATTATTGTATTTTCAACTTTTTTCCTGTTTTTAGACAAAAACTAGCCGATTTTGCCCCAATCATTGAGCTTTCCGGTTTGGGCCGTGCTGGCTGCCATGCCAAGATTTAGTCCTTCCAATAACCTAATAAACTTAATGTAACATTTTTATGAAACACGAGAATCTCTTTTTTTTAGTTGAAAGAAGCTCTTTTCTGGGAAGTACACGTTAACTACAATCTTTTCTTACATATAATGCAGAATTGCTAACAAAGGGAAGAATAAGACCAGATAACAATTACAAACGTATTTAATGGCATTATGAAAATCCCAAATCTAATGCAATAGATATTTTGAAATGCCCAAGAGTAGAAATCTAGCCGCGCAAATGCGCGGGTCACACCGCTAGTTTTAGTGCATTCCAAATGTATATACTACCGCTGCAATTCAAACTAAATTTGAATTCGTTTCTCTATTTGAATAAGAATCTACAATCATGATTGTTGCCAAGTTAAACCATCATTTGTACATTATCTTAACAACACACCACATGATTACTATAAAGTTAGATATGAACTATGTGTACTATATGAACTCAAATTCAAAAATTTGAATACACTTGATGTCGATTCCAAATAATAGTACATTTGAAGTACTAGCTAGATGTTGATAATCTAAACCATGTTTCATATGTACACTATGTTTATCACACAAAGTATAGTGCCCCGCCCCTACATTATGACAAGTATTTAGCCCTAAGCTGCAAAAGCCACACATTATCACCAATTCAAATAAATTCTATATATATTATATGTAGTATAATATGTTCATAACCACACCATGTGTATCACCATTATATTCATGCATGCGTCGGTTTAAGACACTATGATCTCTTGTTCAAATATCCGAATCCACTTTTACAATGAATTATGATCTCTGTTCATCTTTTACACCCACACAATCCACTTCTCTTTATAGCTAGCGCTAACTTTCTCTCGTGCATGCACACGCCCTCCCCCCTCTCACCCTCCCTCGGCGTTCTCTCCATCACGCACATTCGTTATTTCTCTTTAGGTTGTCCACCCACGGTGTGTGTAGGCCCTCGGCTCCTTCTTTCTGGCACACACCGGTCGATATACCTCTCTAGCCAGGTGTGCCTACCACAAACACACACTTTCCCTCTTCTCTTCTCACCGTCCATGCCCCCTCTGTCTAATACGGTTCCACGCATGTGCATACTCCCGCCCCTCTTTTCATCGATCTCATACTCGCACACTCCTTCCCCCTCGGTATAGTAGGCCTCTCGCAACACCTCCTTGCCGCATCCCTCTCTCTCTATCCATCTCTCTGGACCTTATTTGCTTCTAACACATGCATGCATGTATACCTACCGATCTCCCTACATATAGCTAGGTCGACTATAAGTCTTTTTGCCCACACATCGATCGACGTACCTCAATAGTTATGTCTCTCCCTTTCTTTGACACACGATGATTGATCTTCCTATATAGTTACGTCTGCTTACCACAACCATATCGCCCCCTCATCATCCTTGCATGCCTCCCGACCTGTCTCTCACACGCACGTGCACAGACAGGCAGGCATCTCCTCTCTTATTGATATTGCAGTCGTACCCTCCATTTGTCTAGCAGGCCTCTCCCACCATTTGTGAGAAGCAACTCCACCACCAACCCTCTGACACTCTAGCTTTGTCTCTCTCCCAACCTTATTCCTCTGCTACACATATGCATGGATGCCGATCGATACATAGCTAGGTCTCTCTCCTTCTCCACACATATACCAGTCGATCTACCTCTCTAAAGTTAGGTCTCTGCCCCCCCCCCCCACACACCTATAGTCGAACGCTGTAGGTAGGTATCCATGCTACATAGACAAACTGCACCTCTCCCCTCTCACATTCCCGTAGGCCAGCCGCCCTGTATCTTTGACGTGGGTAAACACAAATTCGATGGCACTCTTTATCGATCGCGCACCCACACACTTCATCCCTCTCTTTGATTCCATCGATATCCCACGCCGATGATCCCTCCACTCTCTTCTCGTGGATTGCTCCCTCTATATATGATATATCCAGGCCTCTGTTTCACACACATTGCATATGTTACATTTTTTTGTTTGAGATATCATCGACACATTGCCTCTGTTTCGCACAAACCATCTCTCTCACACACACCCACGTACGTACCTGCACGTAGAGAAGAGGTGCACACACGACGCACGTACTCACGTCTTGTTCCCGGCCACACCCGCGCGGGTACACGGTGGAGCTCATTTCTGTACGAAAAGGCAGCCCACGTAATAATTTGATGCGTGTAGCGATTGTTTACTTGAAGGAGGGTCGTGTACCTCGCGTACACGGAACAAAGGTCGACTTGACGCGTTAGTTTTAAATAAAGTTATATTCCTCAATGGCACATACAGAATATAAAATGATTGTTATCGAGAAAAAAGAAATCCGTTCCACTATATACAATGGAGCCTGCCTGCCGGGTTTGTCTCTCGTCACACTATCTCACACAGGGCGGCGGTGGCCTCTCCCTCTCACCGTTGGTCACTGATCCGGCCGCATCCCGTCAGCTGGCGGAAAGGGAGGATGTGCATCATTTCTCCGTTCGACGGCGTCGAGGCAGCACGTCCCGATCTGCAGTACCCGCCATTCTCTCTGACCAAGCTCCGGCGCGGTAGGGCCTTCGCCACTTGCTCGTTGCCGCAGTGTGGGCAGATCCCGGCCGCCAGCGCCCTCCTAGTTACTTCCCGATGACCCTCAGGTACAACTTCCTCCGGCCTTGCTCCACTGCCCATCTTCCCACGTTGCTACATGTGGAAAATCCTGGATGTGGATCTTCCCTTGTTCTTTGCCCAAAACGTAGCTCGGTCGGCGTACTTTCCATGTTCCAATCTCGTCCTCACACCGTTTTAGATAAACAACCGTGCTGCTATCTTCCCTTAGGACAAGGAATATACTTCTTTTTTGTCGGCGTATGTGTCATAAACTGTTATTGGCCAGTAATTATTTCCTTTCTACCTCTTTTTGCAAACAGGGCTATCCATTTCACCTCGCCGCTATTGTGACCTTTTGGTGAACTGCACAAATCACCTTTTTCTTAAGAGTGTTTTGTGCAGTTTTGCTGAAATGTCACATGGGCAATGTTTCTACATTTCAGTGGGACTACACAAAGGGAGATTGGTTTTGCTCTATCCTCCTTATCCAACTCTGTCATGGTGGATCACGACCACCTATGGGGCCATGAGCCGCTTGTGGTTCGGCATGGGGGATCATGTTGCACAAAGAGCTGAAACCATAGAACAACACGACGGTGATAACACTGGTGGTTGTTACCCAGGTTCGGGCCGCTGGGTAGCGTAAAACCCTACTCCTGCTTTGATGGATTGAGTGGAAGAACACAACTTGCATGTAACACTCAAGCCTGGCAAGGGTGCCTCGGGGAGAGCAGCTACGCGCGTACAAGTGTGTGAGGGTCCGAATCCTTTGCTAGGTCTCCTTGGACCTCCTCTTATAGCTTACTACCACATAGCCCGTGCGTTGCAACGACAGATAAAATACTATGCATTTAAAGTCAGTGAGAATTATATGTGCAAGCAAAACCATGTGTGCACACGAAAAAAGAACATGTAGCTTCTCGATTTCGCCGCTTGTGAAGGAATCAATCCGCTATCTTTCCATTCATTGATCAAGGGCATTTAAGAGTTTTGTGACGTCATCGCACGTTCGAGAAGGCCCATGAGCTATTCAATCTACTCTTCCTTCAATCATTTCAATCATGGGGATTTTAAGTATGAAGTTTCTGAATATTCTTGGAAACATGAACAATTTTTTAAATCCTAAACAGTTTTTTAAAAATTATATATACTTTCGGAAAAACGCGAACACAATATGAAAGGGAACATCTTTTAAAATTCAAAAACATTTTCTGAAAACATCAACTTTTTTTATAAAAACATGAACATTATTTGAATTTGTGAACATTTTTTTTAAACGGGAATATGTGTTGAGAATTCATAAGATTTTTAGCAAATGTTTATCTTTTATACAGGAACATTGTTTTTAATTTTGAAAATTTCACTAAAACATGAATATTTTTCAAATTTGGAGCTTTTTTGAAATGCCATTTTCTTTTTAGAAATCCCAAACAAGTTTGAATTTTTTATTTTTTTTAGAAAAAACGGCAACTTTTTGCTTGTTCCGAATATTTTTCAAAATAGAAACAAAATTTTGGAATTCTGAAAATTTTCTAATTTTTTTAATTCTAAACGTTTCTTGAGAATTTTCAATTTATGAAATAAATTCTAAAAGAAAAATAAACTTGGGAGGGAAAAAAGAGATAGGGAAAGAAGAATAAAAATAGAAGTAAAACAAAGAAAAAAAAGAAAAATGGGCCAGCCCATTACTGGCTCTCCTGTGGGAAACTCCAACTATTTGTCGCCCAGCACAGAGAATAGAATTTTCACAGCTGCGTGGGCAGAAAAATAAGTGGGCTGGCTTCGCTGGGCCACAGTGGCGGCCCATGTACGAAAATTCTTTTTCCTGCAGACAAACACATAAGAATTTAGTACCACCTCAGGTAGAAAAGAAATATTTTCGGCGGTAAACGGATGAAAAAATTAGCGAAACGCACCTTGCTTTATTAGTAGGTATAGATAAGGGGTAACCACAATGGCAAAACAGTCTTTATCTGCTGATTAGATAGCCAACAGTGCTATCATACCTAACTCTGGCAGTTAGGACAAAGTGCATTAAATGCACTGCTAGGTGTCATGCTGAGGACGAAGCCCGACAGGCCTGCTGAGCCGCTTAACCACCTCTTGCTTATCATCTTGACACGCTTCCGGACGGGTGTCACTTGGATAAACCTTGTCTTCTATTGGGTTGCCACGTGCTTAGCAGTGGCCACTTAATCACTTGGGGGCTCGACACCGCACTGATAAGTGACTTGCGTCGCTGTGCGGTGGAGCGGTGATGTCTTGGCAGGGATCCCACCCCTGGCGAACCCGGCAAGCTTGCCGGGGGAGTCTTGGACTTGTCCCTGGGGCGGCCTCGACCCGGCCAGGCTCTCCTGCCCGGCAAGGGAGGCTTTCGCAAGGTGATATTCTTCTGTCGTGCTTATTCTTGGTCTTCTTGATCCGCTCTTTGATCTCACTAAGAGCTGCCCCTCTGGCTTGGGCCTGGTTGCCGGGGAGGAGGCCTTTCATCCATGCACAAATCAGGGGAAACATATACCCCTGTTTGTGTACCCCGACAGAAGCCCCCGGGCCTGAGCCATACGTGTCGCCGGGCATGTTGGGTTAGGCCCCAAACAGTGCACAGACACGCGTCGAAAAAGTGATGCACATGCAGCGGTTGTCATGATGATTAGTCAATCCAACGTCCACTCCGCGTAATTACCGCAGGTCGTGGGGTCGTGGGACTGTAGCAGTTAATGAGTAGTGCGCTTGTAAAATGGTAACTTCCTGAGAAAAGATAGCGAAGAGCCAGCCCCCGCGTATGTTCCTTAATAAAAAGGCAACGCGAAGGGGCGCTGTTTGTTCGCGTCTGTTTCTCCTTCCATCATCTTCTTCCTCAAGCCAAGCAAATGTTCCCACGCCAACATTCGCCTCCATCGCTCCACCAAACCTTCCGTTCCTCCGGCGATCCCAAAGGATGGGAAAGAAATCCGCCGCCACAAGGGGAAAGCGTGCGACCACTGCGAAGGAAACCGCAGCGGAAGGGAAGAAGAAGAGGGCGGCGGAGCTGGACAGGAAGCGGCAGGAGGACGTGGTCTTCTTTCCGTCGAGCTTGGATAGCCAAACCCTGAGAGCGAGGTATGCGTACATGTGGGGGAGGGAAGTCCCGAAGGGGCATGGAGCGCCGGTGGTCCTGCCGGAGGGGAAAGAGATTCCGCTGAACTCATACCGCTTTTTCTGCGCGTACTTTCTCTGTGGTCTCAGCTCCCCCTTTTCTGATTTTTTTGAAGCCATGATGGTGGTATATGGATTCCACCTTTTGGATTTCACGCCCAATGCAATGGCGTGCATGGCGATTTTTGCTCATCTGTGCGAGAATTTTGTTGGAGTTGCCCCCAACGTGGATTTGTTCAGGCACTTCTTTGTTCCGCGAGTGGAGGACAAGACCCACCACTCTGGAAATATAAGCTGGATTCCTCGGGGCAAAAGGGAAATTTGGGATTATCTCCCTAGCCAGCAACGCAGCAGATGGGAGGAATGGAGGGCGGATTGGTGCTGGATTCAGGAAGAGGACGCTCCAGAGTACTGCAGGGCGCAGACTGAATGCATCGTACGCGGCAGCGAATGGGGCAAGCCAGGCCTTACTGACGATAGGCTTTGTCCTACTCTGAATCGAATCACGCGCCTTAAGGCTGCCGGGCTAACCATCGAGCAGGTGGGGGCTGACTTCCTTCGGCGCCGCATTGCGCCACTGCAGAAGAGGGACATATTTGCTTGGGAGTAGGGGGATGCTGCTGACAAGATGCGTCTATACCCGGGCCTTGCCAACAACTTATCGATATACGGCCATGGCTAGCTGTGCGAGCAGCTGTTCGGCAGCCTTGGGCCATTTCCTTTGCCAGCAAGGGCCGTCCCACTGCACATCAACTTTGCCCGGGACCAAATTCTGAAGTGGATGCCTGACTGCAACGCTTATGGGGTTGCAGCTGATTGGAAGTTGCCCGAACTTGATGCAGAGATGGAGTGGGTCTCTGGCCTGGAAGAAAGGGCTTCCAGGGTGGAAAGCAACATGTTCAAGCGCACCTCTAAGGCAGAGGCAGAATTTATCAGGAGGCGGATCAAAGAGGACAAGGCGCTCCGGGCTGCCGGGAAGGCGAGGCCCAAAGAAGAGGAAGAGGAGGAGGAAGAAGTGGAGACCGAAGGTGAAGGCTCCTCAGATGAGGGGCATGCTGCGGAGGAAGCTGCCGGGATTAGCCCTGCCGGGGCCAAAATTCTTCAGGCCGCGGCAGCAGAGGCCCAAGGAGGAGGCGAGGTTGAGGAAACAGAGCAGACTGAGGAAGAATGGCTCGCAATGGGTCCTCAAGCTCCAAAGCCAGATTTGGACCAACGTCCCCATAGGCGGGCCAGCCGGGGAACAACGGCCCCTGTTCCCGCGCCAGCCACCAAGAGAGTGAAGAAGATCGCCTCCAAGAGCGACAAGCCTGATGTAGTACGCCGCTATTCCTCCCGCCTTTCTGAGGCCAAGACTCCACCCGCCAAGCGACGAACGGTTACGGGGGTTGATCCCAGCCCCCAGTCAAGTCCGGCGTCCTCGCGTAGTTCGATCCTGTCGAAGCCCCCAGCTCCACAAAAGGGCTTAGAACTGCCGGGAAGTTCTGCTCCCATGACCCTGAAGAGGGGGAGAGTGACCCCACCACCTGCGGGATACGCACTGGGCTCCATGCTCATCGACCCAGAGTAAGGAGAATACTGACTTTTTATGTTGAGGAACCATGTACTTGGTGCTTGCTTGACTCAATCTGGCTTGTTGACTTGTCAGGGACGAAGAACCTCTCATCCACCAGGCCAAACGAACCAAGCAGGTGGCGTCGTCGGGTCCCTTGGCGAGCGCGGGCCCGACGGAAGATAGCACAGAGGATCCTGTGCCCAGCTTCCAGCCCAGCCCTCGGCGCGAAAGTTTGGAGCAAACCTCGCCCGCCAGGAGAGACATGGAAGAACGCGCCTCATCCCCCCCAAGGGAGGAGAGGAGATCCACCAGGGTGGGTCCCACCATGAGAAATCTTCCCCGCCCATCGTGCAAGCAGAGAAATCACCAGCAAGGGCCTCCACCGAGGGCTCGGCCCATGTTGAGGTCATGGTCACCGAGGAAGGGGACATGGACCGCACCACGGCAACTGATGTTGCCGGGGAGACCAACGCCCTTCCGCGGCAAACGCCACCGGGTAATCTTCTTGCTCTTGTCTCTTCTTATTTGAATTACTTTGCTTCCAAGTCTCCGACCCAGCTATTCGTAGCATCTCTTTATTATTGCTTGTTAATTTCGTCTGCAGCTTCGTTGGCCAAGGAACCAGAGCTACTGGAAGAAGTGGCCAGTATTGGCAAGGATGCCACCGAGGAGGCCGCCAATATTGCTGCCGCAGAAGGCCAAGATCAGGCTGCCGGGACCGTACAGGAATTTCCCGAAGGGACAGAGAATGTCCCCGGCAGCGCATCTGGCCAAGACGTAGTTGTGGAGGAGAAAACCCCCCTGCAAACTATGGGCCCCCTTCCCTCGTTCGGTACACCGGCCGCAGTCCCACAGCCATCCTCAAGCAAGCTGGCACTGGTCCTTGCCCAGCCTGGGCTGGCAGCCCCCGGCTCATCTTTTGTAGTGGGTGCAGACTTCGACGAAGAGATCCGATGCATCTTGACGCCGCTATCCCAGAGAGCCGAAGAGGCTGATGATCTCATTGGCGTAGCTATGGACCTATCCTTCTTGGAGTCCATGGCGACTGGTATCAAGGATATGCAGAGCAGGTACAGCCTGAAGTGGAAGACAATCAAGGAGCAGCGCGACTCTGCCGGCCTCATGGATCAGAAGCTGAGGGACAAGGGCAACGAACTGCGTGAGTGGCACAGCAAATAGTCCCAATCCCTTCTGCGGCGATAGGAGGTGATAACCATGGCTAAGGAAGATGTTGTTGCCTGGGAGACCCACCTGGCGGAGCGCGAAGCGCTTCTGAATGCCAAGGAGAAGGATATCTCTACCCGGGAAGGGAAACTTGAAGCCACTCTCCGCGGCAAGGATGAAGAACTAGAGGCTCTTGTCCAGCAGCGTACCAAGGACCTAGAGAACAAGCACAAAGCGACTCTTAACACTCTTACACTTGACTCTTCTGCTCAGTTGAAGAAGGTCACCGATGAGCTTGCCGCATCGTCTGCTGCCAAGACTGACCTTAACCAACAGGTGACCAAGCTGACAGAGGATCTTGCCGGGAGCGCCAAGGAAATCGTGGCTCTTAAGGAAGAAGCGCAGAAAGCATAGACTCTCCTGAAGGAGACGCAATCGCAGCTTTCCTCCAAGAGTCAGAACCTTGACACTGCCAACAACACCATCACTGATATGAAAGAACGGCTTGGTACTCTGGAGAGCGAAATTGAATCTGCCGGAGTTCGCGAGAAGTTGCTGATGAAGGACTTGGAGAATGCAAGAGTTCTTCGACGGGACGCAGAGGACAAGCTGCAGAACTAGATCGAGCAATGCGACCTCTGGATCAAAAACTTGGTTGATATCGCCGAGCGCCTCACTGCCCAAATTTTGAAGATGGACATGAAGAGCTGGGCTTTCTCCGTTAGTGATCATGAAGTTCCAAGCGTCAAGCTGACACTTTTCTTTGCAGGCTTGATTGAAGGGCTAAGGATGTACGAGGAAGACAGGGCCGAATGCTTCGCTATTGAATCCCGGAAGCTTGCTCGCGATGCCCTCTTCATGGTCTTGACCAACCTGGCCTTCCGACACCCAAACCTCAACCTTGCCGATGGCTTCAAGAGGCTGCGGCTGGGCGCCAACATTTCTGCTGCTGAGGAGAAGGTCGGTCCCCTTGCTGACAAGGTTCTCTCCGTCCCATGGGTTCCCGGAGATCAACACACCCAGCCTTGAGCCGTTCTTATTGCCGTGGTGCCCTGTAACAAAACATAATATGTGTCTTGTGTTTAGGCCTTGTACTGTTCTTGCTTTGATGTTTGTCGAACTGATGTTCAATTACGTTAATGCATGCTATCCCTCTTGCGTTTACCCATTGATTTCCGTATGGTTAGTTTCTTTTTACGTATTTTGGTTGCCTACTAGTAGCATGCTACCGTGATTGCCATGAGGAATGGGTCCTTAGCATTCTGCTGGCGAGGAAATGCCGCCGGTAGGTTTTTCCTTAGCAGTCTTTGACGCTGCCACCCACTTCGTTGAGCAGGCTCGAAACAAAGCGGGGGCGCAGACAAATACAGCAAGGTGCCATCAGACAAAAGACTAGTCATACGAAAACCTTGGTTGTCCGAGGGATAAGCAAGCGCAAGTTTTGAGGAAAAGTCAATGATCATGTTAACTTATCTTTTGCTCATGTTGCCCTCTCTTGCCGAGCATGTATTTGGTCACGTATAACACCTCCTTCCCCACTCGCTATCATTCCTTCTGTTCGTGTATCCATTCTTGTTCTGAAAAGACAACAAACGAGAAGGCACACGAGGGAAAAGCTTGGCAGTCTATTAGTTATGCGTCCATTTCCGGCAAGAGCTGGAGGGGATAATGGAATGCTTGTAGCTAACGATGTATGGCAAAAAAGAAGGGTCGGCTCCTCTCTCCCTTTCTTTGTACTGTTAATGATCTCACAACAGTGGGCATGGAGGCCATGCTGAGGCAAAAAGCCTTGCCAGAGCACACCTGCCGGGATGTCGACCAACGGATTCGCACCAGCACTCCACTCAGGATTCACCCTTGACGGGATAAATACTGGACCGAGTTCCACGCGGGCTCATCGACACTAGTAATGTTACCACTACATGGCTCGATCATTGACAAGTGAGAAGGGAGGAGGGGGCCGACTGCGTACCATTTTTGTTGTTTGCCCAAACGACACTTTTCGGCATCGGACATGCTTGACAGGAGCTCGCGAGGAGGGCGATGTCGCCGCTCATTCCGCTCCTTTTTCTGGACATGGGTAGCATGGTGGCCACGCCACCCGAGCCGCCCGCGGTTGTCTCATCACCATCGCCTTCCATTCCCGTCGCCGCTGCGGCTGCGGTGGAGATGAGCGACGGAATCTGGGTAGGACAATGCAAGGGAGCGACGTTCTTCTTCTTCTTTGAAACCATGGATGAAGAGAGTGTTGATGAAGATGACAACAATGATGATGGAGTTCAACGCGCTGTTTACGACTTCAGGTTCGCACAAGCGACACCCCCTACCCAGCGCGCCAAAGATGTCGTGGTGGATCACGATCACCTATGGGGCCATGAGCCCCTTGTGGTTCGGCATGGGGGATCACGTTGCACAAAGAGCAGAAACCATAGAACAACACGACGGTGATGACACTAGTGGTTTTTACCCAGGTTCGGGCCGCTGGGTAGCGTAAAACCCTACTCCTGCTTTGAAGGATTGAGAGGAAGAACACAACTAGCACGTAACACTCAAGCCCGGCAAGGGTGCCTCGGGGAGAGCAGCTACGCGCATACAAGTGTGTGAGGGTCCGGATCCTTTGCTAGGTCACCTTGGACCTCCTTTTATAGCTTAAGGGGTAACCACAATGGCAAAACAGTCTTTATCTGCTGATTAGATAGCCAACAGTGCTATCATACCTAACTCTGGCAGTTAGGACAAAGTGCATTAAATGCACTGCTAGGTGTCATGCTGAGGACGAAGCCCGGCAGGTCTGCCGAGCCGCTTAACCACCTCTTGGTTATCATCTTGACACACTTCCGGACGGGTGTCACTTGGATAAACCTTGTCTTCTATTGGGTTGCCACGTGCTTAGCAACGGCCACTTAATCACTTGGGGGCTCGACACCGCACTGATAAGTGGCTTGCGTCGCTGTGCGGTGGAGCGGTGGTGTCTTGGCGGGGATCCCGCCCCTGGCGAACCCAGCAAGCTTGCCAGGGGAGTCTTGGACTTGTCCCTGGGGCGGCCTCGACCCGGCCAGGTTCTCCTACCCAGCAAGGGAGGCTTTCCCAAGGTGATATTCTTCTGTCGCGCTTATTCTTGGTCTTCTTGATCCGCTTTTTGATCTCACTAAGAGCTGCTCCTCTGGCTTGGGCTTGGTTGCTGAGCAGGAGTCCTTTGGTTCGTGCACAAGTCAGGGGAAACATATACCCCTGTTTGTGTACCCTGACAAACTCTGAGCCTAATCTTCTCCAACTATTTGCTTAATCTTCTCCAACTAGTTAGTCTTAAGAGAGACTTCAAAGGTGACCGGCTTCTATTTGTGTGTTTATTGTTTCATCAACAGTCCTCTATTATTGTAATCACACTTACTCAATATATTTGGAATAGGAACGCTCATCTCTATTTTAGTGGAACTGCACAAAATGATCGGAATGTTCCATGCTCCTGACAGCTACTTTTTTCCCCAACATGCCTTGTTGATTTAGACAGAGCTGGGGGGAAGTTGCTGCCAATGAAAGCATGGATCAATTTTAATTTAACACCTTCTCACAACTTTGTCTTCAGTTGTGATGTAAATATTAGCTCTGATCTGCTAATCATTGAGATGCATTAGCAAGGAAGTTAGTTTTTTATTTTTTTCTGAAACAACATGGATGTTAGTTTCCTTTCTAGTATTTGATTGATGTTGTAACGAGACAACCTTCTAGTTGGCAAGACACATGAAACGAAAGCTGAAAGCTTTAGAGCATTGTACAATTTCATGTCACTGGAAAATTATTTGTACGTTAATTATGTATACAAATTCTGGAAGCTTGATAGCATTGCCAGAAACCATTCAGCATCCGGGTCCATGTGCCATGCACCAAATTAGAGTGCACAACCGCATGGGAGACTTAGCCCGGTCGTTGCGCCGCACTAATAGTGAGTAATGAGCAGTCAAATCATAAGCCCCACCTTTCCCACTGTAAGTTGCTCGGACGAAGCAACCATCAATACACTCTTCTTTGAATCCGCTCATACTAGTATGAAGGTGCAAAACCAAGTGCGCGTATGGCCTGTCGGTTCACGCGCTTCCTCTTGGCATATCATTGACATGTGGGACCGGAGTGTGAGCAAACCGATCTCAATTGACGGCAAAATGGCCAACCCGCTGCTCCTTGAGAGAGATGAGGAGTGAGAACACAGACGGGCTAGGTGTCACACGGAGGCCAAGAAATATTAGAGCATGGTTGATCGATGTCATCATTACATGTTCGATGTTTTTTAATACAACGGCCGTGCTGCGTCTTCAACCTCTGGTCTTCTTGCTCCAGCCGCCCAAACCAGCGCCCGTCGTATCGCCTGTTCTAGCCTCCCATGGCCAGCTGTGCTGCCGCACAGGCCTCACCGCCCGACCATACTACCACTGGCCAGGCCTTCCCTATACACACCCACACCCCCTGTTATTGTCCGGCGACGGCAGCCTTACTCTGCAGCCGAACCAGTGAACCCTTGTACTCCCCTCCACGTGGGCATCCACCTGCCTCGTCTTCTCTGGCTCCACGTCGTTCCCTTCCTAGGCCTCGCCGTCGTCCACCGCCTTGATGCTCTCGGTGCGGCATGGTCAACGAGGTCAACAAACGACAGCCATCGGAAGAGGACTTTAGGCGGTCAGGCTGACAACTGGACCTACCAGCTACATCTTCGAACACAAGGAAGTGCCTCCTTATTACTCGCAAAATAAAAATGATTCCTCCCCCTGACAGCTGGGACCCACCAGCTATATCTTCGCACGCAAGGAAGTGCGTCCTTATCCTCCCTGACAGCTGGGACCCACCCGGTCGAAGCGTCCTTATCTTGTCTGGTCGCGAACGTGTATGTTCATACTGGTCGATCGGTCTCTCTGCAATGATGAACCATGGCCGAGCAAGCAGCGGCACGTGTAGTAGTAGAGCCCCCGACATAGCAGTTCAGGCAGTCCCTTCTAAACCGTGTACACATACGTAGCAAAAAATACGGTCATGTGCGTACATACGGGCGGGGGTCTCGAACGCGTACTCCCGCATACGTATGGCCAGGGCTCCTGTACATGGAGAGGCAACGGACGGCAGCAACGGCATCCTATTCATCGGCAGCCAACCGGCTGGGTCGGAATGGAGAAACTGCGTCGTGTTCATCGGGAGGCCACGGAATGCGTTGTGTTCATCGGGAGCCAACCGGCTTGGACGAAACAGCCGAAACAGGGCCTGGCGTACCGTAGAATGGAGGAAACGGCCTTCTGTTCGACCGCCTACGGTCGAAATAGGGTCATGTTCAATGGGAGGGGTCTGGCGTACCGCAAAACAGAGGAAATGGACTTCAGTTCGAGCGCCTACGGTCGAAATGGGGCCCTGTTGATCGGGAGGGGTGTGGCGTACCGCAAAACGAAGGACACGGACTTCTGTTGGAGCGCCTACGGTCGAAACGGGGTACTGTTCATTGGGAGGGGTGTGGCGTACCGCAAAATGGGACTACACGAGCTACTGTTCATCCATCGTCTACTGCCTCGCTCCAGCCTCCACGGGCTACTGTTCATCCACCATCGACTTCCTCCAACCTCCACCGGCTACGGTTCATCAAGCCTCCATGGGGTACTGTTCATCCACCCCCCATGGGCAGGGGTGTGGCGGCCTCCTCGGGGTCCTGTTCATCCAGCGGCAACCGCCTACTACCACGGGGTCCTGTTCATCCAACCCCACCAGGAACTATTCATCCACAGCCAACCAACAGGCTCGACTCACCACGTCTCGACTTGTTCTACGTATCACGCGCACGGTAGCAATGATCACTATTCATCAAGAGGCAACCCAACACCTGCTGGCTACATCTCGCACGGGGGCTCGATCGGCTTCAATAAGCAGCAACAGCGATCGATCACTCGGGTTCAGTTAGTAGCAGTAGCGAAGGAATCGCTCAAGTTCAGTAAGCAGCGAAGGAATCACTCGGGTTCAGTTAACAGCCAAGGGATGGATTGCACGGGTTCAGTAACGTAGGTAGTGCAACTCAGGTTCAGTAATGGAATGCCTCCCTCAGGTTCAGTTAGATCCAATGCCTCGCACACACACACGCGCCTACGTACGATAGAAATGCGCAAACCACAGTGCATCGCTCAGCCCCGACCACCCACCGTAACTGGGAACTTCCCGAAATTTTCCTCGTCCTCGCTTCTACCATGATTCTTTCCGATATGGACGGCCCAAAGACTGTCATGCAGGTGCGTCTCCGTCCCGCCCAGGACGAAAAGCCCATTTTCTGTCATGATTTTTTGTCATAGAAGTAGGAGCCCACCACATCTATGATGATACGTGTTTTTCTCACAATTATCGTCATAGAAGTGTCATAACCATGGCAGGAAAAAAATTCGTTCGGGCCAAAATGTCACGGATGTGTCTTTTTTTGTAGTGCTTGTGGGTTATCAGGTATTTCCTTGCCGTTCCAAGTAAATTTGTATGCGCCAACTCTAATTTTCAAAATGAATTTCCTTTTTGTGTGCCCGTACCGCTCATGAAGCGGCAGGGGGTGGCCAATATTTTCCATGCTAGATATTTTATTCTCAAGATGAGTGTTTATCCACTTGTCATTGCATGAGAGTGTGGTAAGGTAATAGGGATGCCCAGTCCCGAAATGAAAAAAATATATTTATGTTGTCAAATAATAAATTCCTAGGAAAGTGTTGGTATGGAAGGCACCCATGGATACGGCTAGCCATGGGTTGTGAAAGAATGGTGGAAAAAGGAATAAACTTTATTTTATGTTTGGGAACCGCCTATGATCTATCTAGCATGGAAAGTATTGGGAATTCTCGGTCGCTTTCGTTGACAGGAAAAGCATGCCTCTCAAAATAATTTTATCTCTCAATTTAAGCTTTGAGCTCTGGCACCTCTACAAGTCTCTGCTTCCCTCTGCGAAGGGCCTATCTATTTATTTTCATGCAATTTTTATTTTTATTGAGTCTCCATCTTCTCTTATAAAGCACCAACTAGGGAACACTATTATCATACTTGTGCATTGGGCATAGTTAATATTTGAGTGTGTTTCATGAATGGATCAATGATTGAGCATAATGGGCTAGGGATAGCTTTCTTTAGCGTTGATATTTTGAAAGACATGGTTGCTTGTTGATATGCTTGAGTATTGATGTCCTCATGTCAAATATAGACTATTACTTTGAATCATCTAAAAGTCTAAATGTCCATGCTACAAAAGAAAAGAATATGTGATGAACATGTTAGGCAGCATTCCACATCAAAAATTCTGTTTTTATCATTTACCTACTCGAGGACGAGAAGGAATTAAGCTTGGGGATGCTGATACGTTTCCAACGTATCTATAATTTTTGATTGTTCCATGTTGTTATATTATCAATCTTGGATGTTTTATATTCATTTACTAGCAACTTTATATCATTTTTGGGACTAACCTATTGACATAGTGCCCAGTGCCAGTTGCTATTTTTTGCTTGTTTTTTTACTTCGCAGAATATCAGTACCAAACGAAGTCCAAATGCCACGAAACTTTTTGGAGAATTTTTTCTTCCCAGAAGACACCCAGGGAGCCAAAGAAGTGCACGGGAGGAGGCCGGCGAGGCCCACTAGGCACCAGGGCGCTAGAAGGCCCAGGAGTGCCCTGGTGGGTAGTGGGCACCACGGGAAGCTTCTTCGCCACCTATCAGCTCTATAAATACTCTAAAATCCCAAAAACCCTAGGGAGTCGAGAGAAAATAGTTTCTGCCGCCGCAAGTTCCAGAACCACGAGATCCAATCTAGAGGCCTTTTTCAGCACTCTGCCGGAGGGGTCAACGATCATGGAGGGGTTCTTCAACAACACCCTTGCCCCTCCGATGGTGCGTGAGTAGTTTACTATAGACCTACGGGTCCGTAGGTAGTAGCTAGATGGCTTCTTCTCTCTTTTCGATCTTAAATACAATGTTCTCCTCGATGTTCTTGGAGATCTATTTGATGTAATGACTTTTTGTGGTGTGTTTGTTGGAATCTTATGAATTGTGAGTTTATGATCAGTTCTATCTATGAATATTATTTGAGTCTTTGCTGAAATCTTTTATGCATGATTGTTATAGCCTCGTATTTCTTCTCCGAAACTTTGGTTTGGTTTGGCCAACTAGATTGATTTTTCTTGCCATGGGAAGAGGTGCTTTGTGATGGGTTCGATCTTGCGGTGCTCAATCTCAGTGACAGAAGGAGACATGACACCCATGTATCATTGCCATTAAGGATAAAAATATGGGGTCTATTCCTACATGAATAGATCTTATCTACATCATGTTATCATTCTTATTGCATTACTCCATTTTTCCATGAACATAATACACTAGATGCATGCTGGATAGCGATCGATGTGTGGAGTAATAGTAGTAGATGCAGAATCGTTTTGGTCTACTAATCTTGGACGTGATGTCTATATACATGATCATTGCCTTGGATATCGTCACAATTATTCGCTTTTCTATCAATTGCCCAACAGCTATTTGTTTACCCACCATATGCTATTTTCTCGAGAGAAGCCTCTAGTGAAATCTACGGACCCCGGGTCTATTTTCCTATCATATTAAACCAAAAATACCTTGCTGCAATTTTTCTTTCTTTATTTTATTTTGTGTTTTTGTTAGATCTATTTATCAAATCTCATACAATTTAATCTATCTCAATACCGAGGAGGGATTGGCAACCCCTCTTACGCGTTGGGTTGCAAGTATTTGTTATTTGTGTGCAGGTGTTGTTTACATAGTGTGGGTGGATCCTCCTACTGGATTGATAACCTTGGTGTCATAACCGAGGGAAATACTTACCGTTGCTGTGCTACATCATCCTCTCCTCTTCGGGGAAATACCAACGCAGATACAAGCAATCAATAGGTGGGCCTAAACGATGACATGCATGTAGACACGATGACTGCTCTGGACGTGGGCTGCATGGCTCTCTCATAACGATGTAGGCCTGAGTAGAAGACTTAGCTTAAAAAAGGATGTAGGTGTGGGCCATGCTTGATGGGTGCTAAATCGTGCAACCTAGGACGACCCATCATGTAACATCCATGAACTCTCTTTTAAAGAAATTTGTTGGTAACATTTGTACACTCTGGAACATTCTAAAATGAAACTCTGGCATGCTAAGATTTTTTGAAACCTGTCGGCGCCAGAGCCAGTCCATATCCATCCCTTGTGCCTTATTATTCAACATATAACTAGAACTATGACAAAAACAACAATTAAAGTCTGACTATGTAAAGTTGTGGCTTGTAAGTGTGGTTTGTAGTTTATGGCACAATAATGATTGAGAGCGACGCAAAATTTATATACACTAGATGACCCGTTGCACCATTGATGTATAGACCAACTGTAGTCAGAAAGTTAAGTATGTTGAGGTTAGCACATTTAACAACCCCTATTTGAATCAAAGTGCACAATAAAAACTCTCATGTGGGTCGCTTTGTCGGGCTGTATATAAGAGTAAACAACAACTCACTCCCTTTACAAGGCGGGTTGATAGAGCATCGAGCGGACACAAAGGACAGATGCTTAATGTAGCCAGGAAGTTAAGCAAGCCATGCACAACATGTTTAACAACCCCCATTTCAATGTTAAAGTGCACAATAAAAACTCATGTGTAGGCCTGATAACCCATAAGTATAGGGGATCGCACTAGTTTTCGAGGGTAGAGTATTCAACCCAAATTTATTGATTCGACACAAGGGGAGTCAAAGAATATTTGCAAGTATTAGCAGTTGAATTGTCAATTCAAGTACACCTGGAGAACTAAATATCTGCAGCAGAGTGATCAGTAGCACAGTAATATGATAATTTGATAATAGCGGTAATGATAGCAACAATAACGGTAATAGTAAGCAGTTTTATAGTGATTGTGACAGCTGCAGCAAAATAGTAACTTAGAAAAGATCAATATGTGAAAAGCTTGTAGCCATTGGATCGGTGATGGATAATTATGTTGGATCACATTCATCATGTAACAGTTATAACGTAGGGCGACATAGAACTAGTTCCAATTCATCAATGTAATGTACGTAGGCATGTATTCCATATATATTCATACGTGCTTATAATAAGAACTTGGATGACATCTTTTGTCCTACCCTTCCGTGGCAGCGGGGTCCATAAGGAAACTAAGGGATATTAAGGCCTCCTTTTAATAGATAATCGGAACAAAGCATTAACACATGGTGAATACATGAACTCCTCAAACTATGGTAATCACCGGAGTGAATATCAATTATTGTCACCTTGGGGTATGCGGATCATAACACGTAATAGGTGCATATAACTTGCATGGTAGGATCAAGAACGAAAATATATTCACGAAAACATAAAGGGTTCAGATCTGAAATCATGGCATCGGGCCCTAGTGACAAGCGTTAAGCATAGCAAAGTCATAGCAACATCAATCTCAGAACATAGTGATACTAGGGATCAAGCCCTAACAAAACTAACTCGATTACATGATAATCTCATCCAACCCATCACCGTCCAGCAAGCCTACGAAGGAATTATTCACACCCGGTGGTGAGTATCATGAAATTGGTGATGAAGAAGGGTTGGTGATGTCGATGGCGATGAATCCCCCTCTCCGGAGCCCAGAACGGACTCCAGATCTGTCCTCCCAATGAAGAACAGGAGGTGGCGGCGGCTCCATGTCGTAAAATGCGATGATTCCTTCTCTCTATTTTTTCTGGACGAATAGGTACTTATGAAGTTGGAGATAGGGTTGCGGGAGCTGCCAGGGGCCCACAAGCCTGCCCGACGTGCCTTGGGGAGGTGGCGCGCGCCTTGGGCTTGTGGCGCCCTGGTGGCCCCCCTCTGTTATTTCTCTTCACCAGTATTTTTATTAATTATGCAATAATTCTCCGTAAATTTTTAGCTCCATCCGAGAACTTTTATTTCTGCAAAAAAAAAACAACACCGTGGCAATTCTGCTGAAAACAACGTCAGTCCGAGTTAGTTCCATTCAAATCATGCAAATTCAAAACAAGAGAAAAAGTGTTTGGAAAAGTAGATACGACAGAGACGTATCAACTCCCCCAAGCTTAACTCATTGCTTGTCCTCAAGCAATTCAGTTGACAAACTGAAAGTGATAAACAAAAACTTTTACGAACTCTTTTGTTCTTGTATCTATATATATGCTTAAATAATACCCAGGTTTTCAGCAAAGATTATGACTAACCATGCAAATGATAACTCTTAGAAATTATATTCACTCATATCAATGGCATAATCAACTAGCGAGCAATAATAAAATATCTCAGATGCCAACACTTTGTCAAAACAATCATGATATAATATGACAACATGGTATCTCGCTAGCCCTTTCCGAGACCACAAAACATAAACACAGAGCACCTTCAAAGTTCAAGCATCGACTAAACATTGTAATTCATGGTAGAAGAGATCCAGTCATGATGCACACAATATTGGCTAGACACAATGCATGAGAATGACAATAGTGCTCTCAGGCCTGGTGCTTGTTTGAGAAGGTGATGACTCAACAATAAAAGTAAATAAATAGGCCCTTCGCAGAGGGAAGCAGGGATTTGTAGAGGTGACAGAGCTCGAAGCTTAAATCGGAGAAAAAATAAAATTTTGGGAGGTATGTCTTTCTTGTCAACATCACGACCGAGTGTTATCAATATCTTCCATGCTAAACAAATTAGCGGCGATTCCCAAGCGGTAAAGTAAAGTTTACTCCCCCTCCACTAACAAACAGAAGCCATGGCTAGCCGAATCCTCGGGTGCCCTCCATACAAACAACTTTCAGGGGAGTTTGTTTATTATTTGCAATTTTAAACATGGGACTAGGCATCCCGTTTACCAGCCCCTCTCGTGCAAGGACAAGTGAATAAACACTCATCATGAGAATAACTCGCTTAGCATGGAAGATACTGACCACCCCCTGTCGCTTCATGAGCGGTACGGGCACACAAAACAGAGGCTTATTTGAATAATTAGAGGTGGCACACGCAAATTTACTTGGAATGGCAGAGTGATACCGCATATAGGTAGGTTTAGTGGACTCATCTGGAACAACTTTGTTTTAGGGGTTTGGATGCACAAGCAGTATTCCCGCTTAGTGCAGGTGAAGGCTAGCAAATAGGTTGGGAAGCGACCAGCTAGAGAGCGAAAATGGTCATAAACATGCATTGTGAATAATTAATATTGAATACTAGCATGAGTAGGATATAAACACCATGAACATAAATATCGTGGAGGCTATGTTGGTCTTGAATCAACTACATGCGGGAACATGTGCCAAGTCAAGCCACTCGAAACATTCAGAGGAGGATACCATATCATCATACTACATCATAATCATTTTAATGCATGTTAACACCCAAGATAAATCATTATCCACTCCCAGCTACTTTAGCATGGCATGAGCAACTATAATGTCTAATTGTCATCATAAACATGTTTAATCATAATATGTTGAATCATGGATACTGTGTTAAACATATTTACAAAAACAAAAACAAGTTGAGTTCATACTCGCTTTTCTTTGCCACATTCACTTCATCAAATATCATCATTATTGCCTTTCACTTGCATGGCCGAATGATATGAAAATAATAATAGTGCAAGAGTGTCATGGACTAAGCTAGAATCTACAAATATTTTATTCAAAGGAGAAGAGAAGGTAATATGGGGTCTTTGTTAGATCAACAATAATGCATATGAGAGCCATTCGACATTTTCATCTTGGTCTTATCCTTACGACAACTCAACTCAAGAAAAAAAAAAGAACTTCAGAGAAACACAATAAAATATTTTTGGAGTTTTTGTTTTTCTGAAGGACACAAATTAGTGAAGGGAAGAAAACAAAAATGAGAAAAACTATTTACACGGGAAAGCTCCCAACAAGTAAAAGAAGGACGGGAAATCTTTTGGGTTTTCTTTTAATACTATAACTAATTAAACCAGAAAGAAAAGCCGAAAAGAAGCGAGAAATATTTTTGGATTTACGAAGTTTTTAAAACACACAAGAAGAAAAATAAAACTAACATGGATATACAATGAAAAGGAATGAACACCGATAACTGGAATGAAATGTGTGAACGTGAATGTAATGTCGGTGAGAAAAACGTACTCCCCCAAGCTTAGGCTTTTGGCCTACGTTGGTCTACTGCCAAGGGTCGAAGTATCCCTCTCCAGGATAGGGCTGATGCTCATAGCGGTTCCACTGATAGGCGGGATCCTACGGATCCCACTGGTAAACAGGCTCTGCGACCGCCTCAGGCTTAGGTGCTGGCTCTGGCTCGTTCACTTGGGGCGGCACCATTCCCCAATAAGCATAAATGTCCTCGGGCATAATAGTGTACCTGCCTAAAGAAAGATCGAACAAAGAAGGTGCAGGCAAGGTAATCGTCTCACGAGTGCCCTGACTAAAAACCATGTTATAACAGTATCGCGTCTTGCCTTCGTCAATAAAACCATGACCAGCCATGCTAGCATAATCAAGGTGCCTAACAGCCTCTCCTCAACCTCATCTCGTGCCTAATAGCAATCTCAAAATGTCTAGCGAGGCAAGAAGCATAAATGCCACCATAAATGACTCCTTTCAAGCGGTTAGTGTGTAACCGTCGAGCAATCATAGCACCCAAACTAAAAGTTCTGTCACGATAAAGAGCGTGGCGCAATATAGCAAGATCTGGTGAGCTGAGTGATCCACTCTCCCACCGTCCAGTGAAACACCTCCTGGCAAATAATGAGCAATAACGCAAAACGAGAAAATGTAAACTAGCTACTCTAGCCTCAGATACTCCTCTAGTTTCCCCAACAGTAACTTCGGATATAAAATCCGCAACGTCACGAGGGTGTGGCTCTATAGGGCTGCCCTCTGGTGGAATCAAGCAAGCCTCACAAAACTCATCAAGCGTCACCTCTCTAGGAACATCATATAAGTTAAATGTAACAATGGGTGGCTCCTTCCTAGAGTGAAAATAAAAACTTTGCATGAAAGTATTTGTGAGGAGAAGGTACGGGTCACACTTATCTCTGAGGAAGGGGATGGTGCCGGTGTTGTTAGCCAAATGATAAAAGTCATCAAGAATTCCCGCATCGCTCAAGAATGTCTTGCACGGCCATTCACTCGACCGCACTTCAGCTACACGAGGAAGGTGATATTTGGGCTTCGGAGCCTCCTTAGGACTCCGGCTTGAAGATCCTCTCAACCTCCACTTGAGCATTTTCTATTTCTAAAATTCTTAGTGACTCAAAATAAAAGTGAACCAAACCCAACAAGATTGATAGAAACTACTCCCATAAGTATCTAGATGCTATATCATGCATCAAAACTACTCTGGACCATATAAATTTGAGATGCAAGCTCATGAACATGGTCACCATAGCAGCAAAAATTTGCAATATATAAAGCACTAGAACAAAAACTAATTGGACCATTGGAGGAGTCACATACCGAAGAACAATCTCCCAAAATAGTTTCAAAAACAGAGTCCCGAGCAAGGAGATTGAAAATTGCAGTCAAAAGAGCAAGAACACGGGTTTGAGCAAGCAAGTGAATTTTTCTGGAGGAAGAAGAAGGGAGTGGGTGACTGGAATAAGTGAGTGGGTCCATGTGGGACCCACAAGCCCACTAGGCGTGCCCTGTGAGCTTGTGGCTCACAGGTGCACTCCCCTGGGGTGTGTTCAGTGCCAAATATTCTTAAATATTCTACAAAAAAATCATAATAAATTTTCAGGGCATTATGTGAACTTTTATTTTTGGGCCATTTTTTATTGCACAGGTAATTCAGAAAACAGGATAATCATGGCATTTTATTGCATTTAACTAAAAATAACAGAGAACAAAAAGTGGGTACAGAAAGTTGGTATTACTAAATTCATCGACCACATGCCCCTAAAAAAGAATCCCTTAATATGGTTGATCAAGTCTTATTAACAAACTATTTCCGAGTAACATGAAACCGAAGAATCTTCGTATGACACTAAGTTACCTCAACGGGGATATGCATTTCCCCAATAATAAGTGTTTCATATCTTGTTTTAACAGTGGGGAGAGGGAGTTGAAAACTTCCAACAGTAATTGTCGGAGTCTTTTCAATAACATTAATACCATTCAATTGAAATTGTTTCTTTGGAACTCAGTACCATTGATATGAAAAGTGACCTTGCTTTTGTTGCAATCAATAACAGCCCCTGCAGTATTCAAAAAGGGTCTACCAAGGATGAGCGACATATTATCATCCTCGGGCATATCAAGTTAACAAAGTCTGTCAAGGTAGTAACATTTGCAACAACAACGGGCACATCCTCACAAATACCAATAGGTATGGCAGTTGATTTGTCGGCCATTTGCGAAGATATTTTAGTAGGTGTGAGTTTATTCAAATCAAGTCTTTTATATAAAGAGAAAGGCATAACACTAACATCGGCTCCCAAATCACATAAAGCAGTTTTAACATAATTCTTTTAATGGAGTAGGGTATGGTGGGTATTCCTGGATCCCCTAATTTCTTAGGTACTCCATCCTTAAAAGAGTAGTTTGCAAGCATGGTGGAGATTTCAGCTTCATGTATTTGTCTTTTATTGTTTACAATATCTTTCATTTATTTGGCATAAGGGGCCATCTTCAAAATATCAGTCAAACGAGTACGCAAAAAGATTGGCCTAAGCATTTCAGCAAAGCATTCAAATTCTTCCTCATCCTTACTCTTAGATGGTTTAGGAGGAAAGGGCATGGGTTTCTCAACCCATGGTTCTCTTTCTTTACCATGTTTCCTAGCAACAAAATCTCTTTTATCATAACGTTTATTTTTAGGAGGTGAGTTATCAAGATCAACAACAGGTTATATTTCAACATCATTATCAGGTTCTTTATCCTTGTCTGGTTGAGTATCTACATGAACTTCATTATTATCATTCTCATCATCACTAGATGAATGTTCATTACTAGATTGTGTCTTAGCATCAGAGATATTACTATCCTCAGAAGGTTTTCCCACCTCAGGTTCACTAGAAGTACGCAAAGTCCTATCATTTTTCTTTTTTCCTTTTCTTCTTAGATGGACTAGGTGCATCATCAATTATTCTTTGAGAGTCTTCTCCAATTATTTTAGGGTGACCTTCAGGGTACAAAGGTTCCTGATTTATTTTACCTCCTCTAGTCATTACCCTAACAACATGGTCCTTCATATTATTATTCATCTCATTAATCAAATCACTTTGAGATTTTGCAACTCGTTCTAACTAGGTCTGAACCATGGAAGCATGTTTACCTACACCTTTAACATCATTAGCAATTCTAAACAACAAGTCACTCAAGCGATCTATCATGTAGGCATTACGTTTCAATTGTTTCATAACATAAGCATTAAAATAATCTTGCTTAATAATGTAATTATCAAATTCATCCAAGTATTGACTAGCAGGTTTATTATAAGGAATATCACCTTCATCAAATCTTATAAGAGAATTTACCAATACTACCTGTGTCGGTGTGTCAAGACCATGTATTTCTTCAATAGGTGGTAAATTCTTAACATCTTCGGCTTTAATACCTTTTTCTTTCATAGACTTCTTTGCCTCTTGCATATATTCAGGACTGAGAAATAGAATGACTCTCTTCTTTGGAGTTGGTTTAGGTGGTGGTTCAGGAAGTGTCCAATCATTATCATTCTTCAGTATATTATTCAATAGTTCTTCAGCCTGTTCAATAGTTCATTCCCTGAAAACACAGCCAACACAACTATCTAGGTAGTCCCTAGAAGCATCGGTTACTCCATTATAAAAGATATCAAGTATTTCATTTTCTTAAGAGGATGATCAGGCAAAGCATTAAGTAATTGGAGAAGCCTCCCACAAGATT
Source organism: Thinopyrum elongatum (assembly GCA_011799875.1). Classification (NCBI taxonomy): domain Eukaryota; kingdom Viridiplantae; phylum Streptophyta; class Magnoliopsida; order Poales; family Poaceae; genus Thinopyrum; species Thinopyrum elongatum. Next base: position 525,773,526 of record CM022303.1, on the reverse strand, counting down.
GAGGGAGATTCTCTTCTTAAATTTGCACAAAGTTAAATATTTCCTGTAAGGCAGCTTGTTTTTTATGAGCAGAATATTTTTTAGAGAAGTAGTATATCATATCCTGGGGACTACGCACACAACCAGAAGCAAGAGTATTAAACCATGTCTTAGCATCACCCTTTAACGAGAAAGGAAACAACTTAAGAATATAGTAGTGAATTTTTTCTCATGAGCAAACGGGGTGGCTATATCATTCAACTTAGTAAGATGTGCCACAATAGTTTCAGATTCATAACCATGGAAAGGATCAGATTCAATCAAAGTGATTAACTCAGGGTCGATAGACAATTCATAATCCTTATCAGTAACAAAGATAGGTGACATAGCAAACTTGGGATCATATATATTTCATTCTAGCATTCAGAGATTTTTATTTCAGCTTACATAGTAACTTCTTAAGATCATCTCTATCATTACAAGCAAGAAAATCCCTAGCTATCTCTCCGTCCATAACATAACCCTCAGGTATCTCAGGCATTTCATATCTATTAGGGCTAGGCCCAATAGGTGAATCATAATCTTCAGTTTCAACAATTTCATCAGTTTTAGCATAATTAAATTCTTTAGCTTCTGCAAGTTGTTCATCAAGAAATTCACCTAGTGGCACATAATTATCAAGCAAAGTACTAGCATCATCAATAGCATCATTCATAGCAGAAGTAGCATCATCGATTACTTGCGATATATCAGAATTAATAGCAAGTGGTGGTGTTGCAAGCTTACTCAAAACAGAAGGTGAATCAAGTGTAGAGCTAGATGGCAGTTCCTTACCTCCCCTCGTCTTAGAGGGAACGATCTTGGTTCTATCATCCTTAAGATTCTTCATAGTGATCAACAGGTATAAATTCCATGTGACTCAGCAAATAAAGCTATACTCCCCGGCAACAGCGCCAGAAAAAGGTCTTGATAACCCACAAGTATAGGGGATCGCAACAGTTTTTGAGGGTAGAGTATTCAACCCAAATTTATTGATTTGACACAAGGGGAGCCAAAGAATATTTGCATGTATTAGCAGTTGAGTTGTCAATTCAACCTCACCCAAAGAAATAAATATCTACAACAGAGTGATCAGTAGCACAGTAATATGATAATTTGATAATAGTGGTAATGATAGCAACAGTAACGGTAACAGTAACAGTAGTAGTTTTATAGTGATTGTAACATTAGCAGCAAAATATTAACTTAGCAAAGATAAATATGTGAAAAGCTCATAGGCACTGGATCGGTGATGGATAATTATGTTGGATGACACTCATCATGTAACAGTTATAACCTAGGGCGACACAGGACTAGCTCCAATTCATCAATGTAATGTAGGCATGTATTCCATATATAGTCATACGTGCTTATAATAAGAACTTGCATGACATCTTTTGTCCTACCCTTCCATGGCAGCAGGGTCCATAAGAAATTTAAGGTATATTAAAGCCTTCTTTTAATAAAGAAGTGGAACAAAGCATTAACACATGGTGAATACATGAACTCCTCAAACTAAGGTAATCACCGGAAAGAATCATAATTATTGTCACCTTAGGGCATGCGGATCATAACACGTAATAGGTGCATATAACTATAACACCCTGACAGTTATGCTAAAGTGATCTCCCCCTAATGGTTGCCATGTCATCATGATTACCTTGCTAATTGCCACTTGCCCAAAAATGAAATTCAAAATCTAATTTGAAATGCAAGTCAAATATTTATATCTTAAAAAATGCAAACAAAAGAGTTCATAAATTTTCAAATAATCCCTAGGTAATTATGTTAAGGAAAAACAACATCACCAAAAACCCCAAATTGCCCTTGGAAATTAAAACATGACCAAACAGCAGCATTTTAGCCCCATTTAAATGCAAACATAATTTGCATGAATTCAAATATACCCCAAACTTTTTGTGGTAGCCCAAAATATTACTTTGTATTTATGTGACAATTTTCACCATTAACAAAAATCATTTGGTGGCTCTATTTATTCCAAAACAGAAAGAGTTTGAAGAAACACAAAAATAAAAGAAAAGGGGAAAGTTGGCACTGTGCAACTGGGCCTTAGCTCTACAGTGCAAGGCCCAGCCCATCCCCACTTGTCTCCTACCTCCTCCTGTTCACCCTGGCGTGCTGGACGCCGCGCGTACGTCTGTGGCCGTGGATGGCCACATAGCGGCCATCCCATGATGCCTCGGCGTCTAAAAGGCCACCCCGACAACCCTCGCTAACCCTAGCTTTGTTTCCTCCCCCCTCACGCCTCCCTCGCTTCGGCCCGAGCTCGGCCGTCACGACACTGTCATCATAGTGATACATCTCCAACGTATCTGGAATTTTTTATTGTTCCATGCTGTTATATTATCATTGTTGGATGTTTTACAATCATTTTATAGCAACTTTATATCATTTTTTTGGGACTAACCTATTGACATAGTGCCTAGTGCCAGTTGCTACTTTTTTCCTGTTTTTTTAGTTTGCAGAATATCCCTATCAAATGGAGTCCAAACATAGCAAAACTTTTTGGAGATTTTTTTGGACCAGAAGACAACTTGGGAGCCAAGGAAGCACCTGGGGGAGGCTCATGGGGCCCACAAGACACCAGGGCACGCCCAGGAGCCCAGGCGCGCCCTGGTGGGTTGTGGGCCCATGGGGGTCTCCTGCACCGCCTCTTCGCTCTATAAATACCCAAATATTCCGAAAACCCTATGGGGAGCAGACGAAACACAATTCCAGCCGCCGCAAGTTCCAGAACCACGAGATCCAATCTAACACCATGACGGAGGGGTTCATCATCCTCATTGGTGCTGCTCCGATGATGCGTGAGTAGTTCACAATAGACCTACGAGTCCGTAGGCAGTAGCTAGATGGCTTGTTCTCTCTTTTTGATTCTCAATACAGTGGTCTCTTGAAGATCTGTTTGATGTAATGACTTTTTGTGGTGTGTTTGTTGGGATCAGATGAAGTTCGAGTTTATGATTAGATTTATATCCATGAAAGATATTTGAGTCTTCTTTGATCTCTTATATGCATGATTATCTATAGCCTCATATTTCTTCTCCGAATCTTTGGTTTAGTTAGGCCAACTAGATTGATTTTTCTTGCCATGGGAAGAGGTGCTTTGTGATGGGTTCGATCTTACGGTGTCCACACCCAGTGACAGAAGGGGTAGCGAGGCACGTATGTATCGTTGCTATTAAGGATAACAAGATGGGGTCTATTCCTACATGAATAGATCTTGTCTACATCATGTCATCATTCTTATTGCATTACTCCGTTTCTCCATGAACTTAATACACAAGATGCATGCTGGATAGTAGTCGATGTGTGGAGTAATAGGAGTAGATGCAGAATCGTTTCGGTCTACTAATCTTGGACGTGATGCCTATATTCATGATCATTGCCTAGATATCGTCATAATTATTTGTTCTTCTATCAATTGCCCAACAGTAATTTGTCTACCCACCGTATGCTATTTTCTCGAGAGAAGCCACTAGTGAAATCTACGGCCCCCGGGTCTATCTTTCATCATATTTGCATTCCGATCTATTTTTTGCCGATTTTGTTTGCAGATCTATTATTCCAAAAACCCAAAAATACTTTGATGCACTTTTTATTTGCATCTTTTATTTTGCGTTTTATTCATATCTATTTATCCAAACACATACAAACCAATCTATCTTTTTCCCGAGGAGGGATTGACAAACCCTCTTATGCGTCGGGTTGCAAGTATTTGTTCTTTGTGTGCAGGTACCGTTTACATAGTATTGCTTGGTTCTCCTACTGGATTGATACCTTGGTTTCACAACTGAGGGAAATACCTACCATAGCTGTACTGCATCATCCCTTCCTCTTTGGGGAAATACCGATGCATTTTCAAGCCGCATCGAAAGGAATTTCTGGTGCCGTTGCCGGGGAGACATCATCAACATCTATCAGGTTCCTAATCATAAATCTTGTCTCCTTGCAATTTACATTATTTTCCATTTGCCTCTCGTTTTCATCTCCCCCACTTCACAAAAATTTGCCTTTTTATTCGCCCTCTTTTTCGTTCGCCTTTTTCTTGTCAGATCTATCTTTCTGTGTTGCAATCTTGTTTGTGTAGTTACAATGTCTCAAGAAAATACTAAATTGTGTGATTTTTCCACTACCAATAATAATGATTTTATTAGCACTCCGATTGCTCCTCCCTCCACTAGTGCGGAGTCTTGTGATATTAATGCCGCTTTGTTGAATCTTGTGACGAAAGATCAATTTTCTGGTACTCCTAATGAGGATGTTGCGTCCCATCTAAACACATTCCTAGAATTATGTGATATTCAAAAGAAAAAGATGTGAACAATGATATTGTGAAGTTGAAATTGTTTCCTTTCTCTTTGAGGAATCGTGCAAAATTTTGGTTTTCTTCTTTGCCTCACAATAGTATCGATTCTTCGGATAAGTGCAAAGATGTTTTTATTACTAAGTATTTTCCGCCCACAAAAATTATTTCCCTTATAACTCAAATAATGAATTTTAAGCAACTTGAGCATGAACATGTTGCACAACTTGGGAAACATTGAAATTGATGCTAAGAAATTGTCCTACTCATGGTTTAAATCTTTGGATGATTATACAAATTTTTTATGCAGGATTGAATTTTGTTTCTAGAAATCTTTTAGATTCCGCCGCGGGTGGTACTTTTATGGAGATTACTTTGGGTGAAGCTACTAAATTGCTTGATAATATTATGGCAAATTATTCACAATGGCATTCCGAAAGAGCGCCTACTAGTAAAAAAGTTAATTCGGTTGAAGAAATTACTACTTTGAGTGAAAAAGTTGACGCTCTTATGAAATTGGTTGCTAGTAAAAATGCTCCTATTGATCTTAATGATGTGCCTTTTTCTACTTTGATTGAGCAAAATAGTGATCCCATAGATGTGAATTTTGTCTCGCGAAACAATTTTAATAACAATGCTTATAGAGGTAATTTTAATCCTAGGCCTTTTCCTGGAAATTTCTCTAATAATTATGGCAATTCCTATGGTAATTCTTCTGACAATAATAATAGGAACCCCTCTGATCTTGAGAATAATATTAAAGAATTTATCAATCCTCAAAAAGTTTTCAATACTACGATAGAGGAAAAGTTGAATAAGATTGATGATATGTCTAGAAGCATTGATAGAATTTCCCATGATGTACAAAATCTCAAGATTAAATTTTTTCCACCTAAAGTTGATGTGAATGAATCAATTAAAGCTTTGCATGTTTCTATGGATGAAAGTAAGAAAAGAACCGCTATGCTTATTGCTAAAAGAGAATTTTTAGAAAGAGATTTTCTACCGATTGCTTTCATAAAAATGATGAAGATCTTAAAATGATTGGTGTTTCTTCTATTGATTCCTTGTTTAGTAAGATTAAAATTGATGATAAAGGTACTAAAGAAGAGCCAACTTTAGCTAGAAGGCGTCCTGATGAATCGGAGGGTGAAAATATTGATGAGAAAATTGATAAAAGTGGGTTTGGAGAGGTCAAAACTTTAAATAGTGATGTGCCCATTCTTTTGGATTACAAAGACTTTAATTATGATAGTTGCTCTTTGATTGAATGTATTTCTTTGCTGTAATCCATGATAAATTCACCCCATGCTTATGAACAAAATAAAGCTTTTACTAAAAATATCGTAGATGCCATGATGAAAACTTTAGAAGAAAATTTGGAATTAGAGATCTCAATTCCTAGAAAATTATATGATGAGTGGGAACCTACCATTAAAGTCAAGATTAAAAATTATGAGTGCTTTGCTTTATGTGATTTGGATGCTAGTATTTTCACACTTCCGAAATCTTTATGTGATGTGCTTAGTCTTACCAATATTGAAGAATGTTCTTTTAATTTGCACTTGGCGGATTCTACTATTAGAAAGCCTTTGGGAAGAATTAATGATGTCCTTATTCTTGCAAATAGGAATTATGTGCCCATAGACTTTATTGCTCTTGATATTGATTGCAAACCGTCTTGTCCCATTATACTTGGTAGACCATTTTTACGAACTATAGGTGTCGTGATTTATATGAAAGAGGGCATAAAACGATAGCGCTTGTTAGGAGGCAACCCAATGAATAAAATTTATTTTTGCCTTTTTCTTTCTGTTCTTGATTGTTTGCACAATTATGCTACTGTTATGATTGTGTTTTTTATGTTTTAATTAGTGTTTGTGCCAAGTAAAGCCTTTGGGATCATGTTGGGTGATAGTTGATTTGAACTTGTTGAAAAACAAAAACTTTTGCGTCCAGTAATAGAATTGTGAAAAATCACATAAGCGACGAAAACTCCTGAATGTTTTACACAAGATTGATATACAAATTGCCTATGTTTTCCTAATTTTTGGAGTTACACAAGACACCAGGGCGCGCCCTGATGGGTTGTGGGTCCCATGGGGGTCTCCTGCACTGCCTCTTCGCTCTATAAATACCCAAATATTCCAGAAATCCTAGGGGAGCAGACGAAACACAATTCCAGCCGCCGCAAGTTCCAGAACCACGAGATGAATTCTAACACCATCACAGAGGGGTTCATCATCCTCATTGGTGCTCCTCCGATGACGCGTGAGTAGTTCACCATAGACCTACGGGTCCGTAGGCAGTATCTAGATGGCCTCTTCTCTCTTTTCGATTCTCAATACAATGGTCTCTTGGAGATCTATTTTATGTAATGACTTTTTGCGGTGTGTTTGTTGGGATCCGATGAAGTATCCATGAAAGTAATTTGAGTCTTCTTTGATCTCTTATATGCACGATTATTTATAGCCTCGTATTTCTTCTCCAAATCTTTGGTTTAGTTAGGCCAACTAGATTGATTTTTCTTGCCATGGGAAGAGGTGCTTTGTGATGAGTTCGATCTTACGGTGTCCTCACCCAGTGACAGAAGAGGTAGCGAGGCACATATGTATCGTTGCTATTAAGGATAACAAGATGGGGTATATTCCTACATGAATAGATCTTGTCTACATCATGTCATCGTTCTTATTGCATTACTCCGTTTCTCCATGAACTTAATACACTAGATGCATGCTGGATCGCGGTCGATGTGTGGAGTAATAGTAGTAGATGCAGAATCGTTTCAGTCTACTAATCTTGGACGTGATGCATGTATTCATGATCATTGCCTAGATATCGTCATAATTATTTGTTCTTCTATCAATTGCCCAACAGTAATTTGTCTACCCACCGTATGCTATTTTCTCGAGAGAAGCCACTAGTGAAATCTACGGCCCCCGGGTCTATCTTTTATCATATTTGCGTTCCGATCTATTTTTCGCCGCTTCTGTTTTTAGATCTATTATTCCAAAAACCCAAAAATACTTTTTTGCACTTTTTATTTGCATCTTTTATTTGCGTTTTATTCAGATCTATTTATCCAAACACATACAAACCAATCTATCTTTTTCCCGAGGAGGGATTGACAACCCCTCTTACGCGTCGGGTTGCAAGTATTTGTTCTTTGTGTGCAGGTACCATATACATAGTGTTGCTTGGTTCTCCTACTAGATTGATACCTTGGTTTCACAACTGAGGGAAATACCTACTGTAGGTGTACTGCATCATCCCTTCCTCTTTGGGGAAATACGGACGCAGTTTCAAGCCGCATCACATAGCCATGGCCACTTGCCTCCCCGAGCTGTGAAACTATGCCAGGGAGGACCGCCATCATCATCTTCGTCCCCTACGCCGCTGGATCGAGGCTGGGACGCCACGACGCCGCCGCCATCACCGTCTTCCCCAACCACGGTTGCCGTCATCCACCTCATCGATTAGCTCTGCCTCGACCTCCTCCGGCATCAAAGAGCGTATCCTTGTCACTGATGTGAGCGCCACTGCATTTCCCCCTCCTCCCGACCTCTGTCTCATCCCCTAGCTAGCTAACCACGAGCCTCTGCCCCGTTGTCCGTCATGGCCGACGAGCTCGTTGTTGCCGTGCCCCCTTGCTTCTACTGAGGATGCGAGCGTATTCCTGGAGCGCTATTGATGCCGCGTAGCCTCCAGGTTTGCTCAATTGCTAGCCGCAGCACCCCACCAGCGTGAGCCCGTGCTGCCACCACCGCTCGCGCTCATTGTCGCCAGCTACTGGTCCGCGTGCCCCTTGCTCGCGTGGCCGTGCCCACACTGGGCCCGTCGTGCCCTCTGCTGCCTCCGGCTTGCCCGACCGCGCCTGCCCACGCATGGCCGCTCCCCGACACCGCTCAGCTGTCATCGTTGTCGGTGTTCAGACCACCCCCGGCTCCAACCGCTCGCACTAATGGGTGCAGCGCGTTGCTCACATCTCGTAGGTAGCGGCCACCACCTATTTGGTCGCCGGAGTGCATCTCCGGTGGACCATCATCGCCTCTACTGGTCGTCGGCGTGCACCAGCGTGCGCACGCATAGGAACCCGGCCCTGTGTCTATGACATGTCGACCCGGGCAATTAAATTAATTATGTGGTTAGCTTAACCACCGCCATCGACACATGGGCCCCCTGCTAATTAACTCTATTAAATTAATCAATCTACTAAACTGTCACTTAGATGTGGGTCCTACTATTAACAAAACGTGGTTAAACAAATATACTAACTCCTGGGTCTATGACCTATGGGACTGATACGTCTCCAACGCATCTATAATTTTTGCTTGTTCCATGCTGTTATATTATCATTCTTGGATGTTTTACAATCATTTTATAACAACTTTATATCATTTTTTGGGACTAACCTATTGACATAGTGCCCAGTGCCAGTTTCTGTTTTTCTCTTGTTTTTTACTTCGCAGAAAATCAATACCAAACGGAGTCCAAACGCAGCGAAACTTTTTGGAGATTTTTTATGGACCAGAAGGAACAACTTGGGCCAAAGAAGTACCAGAGGGGTGCCCCAAGGGGGGCACAACCCACCTGGGCGCGCCTGGGGGCCCAGGCGCGCCCTGGTGGGTTGTGCTCACCTCGATGGCCTTCCGCACCGCCTCTTTGCTCTATAAATACCCCAATATTCCAAAAACCCTAGGGGAGTCGACGAAACACAATTCCAGCCGCCGCAAGTTCCAAAACCACCAGATCCAATCTAGACACCATCACGGAGGGGTTCATCATCCTCATTGGTGCCTCTCCGATGATGCGTGAGTAGTTCATTGTAGACCTTCGGGTCCGTAGTTAGTAGCTAGATGGCTTCATCTCTCTCTTTTGATTCTCAATACAATGGTCTCTTGGAGATCTATTTGATGTAACTCTTTTTGCGGTGTGTTTGTTGGGATTCGATGAACTTTGAGTTTATGATCAGATCTATATTTTTATCCATGAAACTTATTTGAGTTTCTTTGATATCTTATATGCATGATTACTTATAGCCTCGTATTTCTTCTTCGAATCTTTTGTTTAGTTAGGCCGACTAGATCGATTTTTCTTGCCATGGGAAGAGGTGCTTTGTGATGTGTTCGATCTTACGGTGCTCAATCCTAGTGACAAAAGGGGACATGACACGTATGTATCATTGCTATTATGGATAACAAGGTGGGGTCTATTCCTACATGAATAGATCTTGTCTACATCATGTCATCGTTCTTATTGCATTACTCCATTTCTTCATGAACTTAATACACTAGATGCATGCTGGATAGCGGTCGATGTGTGGAGTAATAGTAGTAGATGCAGGCAGGAGTCGGTCTACTAATCTTGGACGTGATGGCTATATAATGATCATTGCCTGGATATCGTCATGATTATTTGAAGTTCTATCAATTGCCCAACAGTAATTTGTTTACCCCCCGTATGCTATTTTTCTCGAGAGAAGCCACTAGGGAAATCTACGGCTCCTGGGTCTATTCTTCTTCATATTTGCTTTCTGATCTATTATTTGCCACTTTTATTTTCAGATCTATTATTCCAAAAACCCAAAAATACCTTGCTGCACTTTTTTGTTACTTCTTTTATTTAGCGTTTATTCGAGATCTATTTATCCAATCTATCGTAATTTTTCTCCCGTCCACGTGCGAATTTCTAGCACCATTACCCGAAAGGGATTGACAACCCCTCTTAATCGTCGGGTTGCAAGTATTTCTTATTTGTGTGCAGGTACCGTTTACATAGTGTTGCTTGGTTCTCCTAATGGATTGATACCTTGGTTTCATAACTGAGGGAAATACCTACAGTAGCTATGCTGCATCATCTGTTCCTCTTTGGGGAAATACCGACGTAGTTCAAGCGACATCAAAAGGAATTTCTGGTGCCGTTGCCGGGGAGACATCATCAACATCTATCAGGTTCCTAATCATAAATCTTATCTCCTTGCAATTTACATTATTTTCCATTTGCCTCTCATTTTCATCTCCCCCACTTCACAAAAATTTGCCTTTTTATTCGCCCTCTTTTTCGTTCGCCTTTTTCTCGTCAGATCTATCTTTCTGTGTTGCAATCTTGTTTGTGTAGTTACAATGTCTCAAGAAAATACTAAATTGTGTGATTTTTCCAATACCAATAATAATGATTTTATTAGCACTCCGATTGCTCCTCCCTCCACTAGTGCGGAGTCTTGTGATATTAATGCCGCTTTGTTGAATCTTGTGATGAAAGATCAATTTTCTGGTACTCCTAATGAGGATGTCGCGTCCCATCTAAACACATTCCTAGAATTGTGTGATATGCAAAAAAAAAGATGTGAACAATGATGTTGTGAAGTTGAAATTGTTTCCTTTCTCTTTGAGGAATCGTGCAAAATTTTGGTTTTCTTCTTTGCCTCACAATAGTATCGATTCTTCGGATAAGTGCAAAGATGTTTTTATTACTAAGTATTTTCCGCCCGCGAAAATTATTTCCCTTATAACTCAAATCATGAATTTTAATCAACTTGAGCATGAACATGTTGCACAACTTGGGAAACATTGAAATTGATGCTAAGAAATTGTCCTACTCATGGTTTAAATCTTTGGATGATTATACAAATTTTTTATGCAGGATTGAATTTTATTTCTAGAAATCTTTTAGATTCCACCGCGGGTGGTACTTTTATGGAGATTACTTTGGGTGAAGCTACTAAATTGCTTGATAATATTATGGCAAATTATTCACAATGGCATACCGAAAGAGCGCCTACTAGTAAAAGAGTTAATTCGGTTGAAGAAATTACTACTTTGAGTGAAAAAGTTGATGCTCTTATGAAATTGGTTGCTAGTAAAAATGCTCCTATTGATCTTAATGATGTGCCTTTGTCTACTTTGATTGAGCAAAATAGTGATGCCGTAGATGTGAATTTTGTCTCGCGAAACAATTTTAATAGCAACGCTTATAGAGGTAATTTGAATCCTAGACCTTTTCCTGGAAATTCCTCTAATAATTATGGTAATCCTTCTTATAATAATAATAGGAACACCTCTGATCTTGAGAATAATATTAAAGAATTTATCAATGCTCAAAAAGTTTTCAATAATACGATAGAAGAAAAGTTGAATAAGATTGATGATATGTCTAAAAGCATTGATAGAATTTCTCATGATGTAGAAAATCTCAAGTTGAAAGCTTTTGTGCCTAAGGTTGAAGAATCAATTAAAGCCTTATATATTTCTATGGATGTAAGCAAGAAAAGAACAACTATGCTTATAGCTAGAAGAGGATTTTTAGAAAAAGCGTTTTCTAGTGATTGCTTTCATAAAAATGATGAAGATCTTAAAGTAATTGGTGTTTCTTCTATTGATTCCTTGTTTAGTAAAATTAAAATTGATGATAAAGGGACTGAAGAAGAGTCAACTTTAGTTAGAAGGCGTCCCGATAATTTGGAGGGTGAAAATCTTCTTGAAAAAATTGATAAAAGTGGGTTTGGAGAGGTCAAAACTTTAACTAGCAATATGCCCACTCTTTTGGATTACAAAGACTTTAATTATGGTAGTTGATCTTTGATTGATTGTATTTATTTGTTGCAATCCATGATAAATTCACCCCATGCCTATGAACAAAATAAAGCTTTTACTAAACATATTGTCGATGCGATGACGAAAGCTTTTGAAGAAAAATTGGAATTAGAGATCTCAATCCTAGAAAGTTACATGATGAATGGGAACCTAATATCAAAGTCAATATTAAAAATTATGAGTGTTTTCCTTTATGTGACTTGGGTGCTAGTGTTTCCACAATTCCGAAATCTTTATGTGATGTGCTTGGTCTTACCAATATTGAAGAGTGTTCTTTAAACTTGTACTTGGCGGATTCTACTATTAAAAAACCTATGGGAAGAATTAATGATGTTCTTATTCTTGCAAATAGGAATTATGTACCCATAGATTTTATTGTTCTTGATATTGATTGCAATCCATCTTGTCCAATTATACTTGGTAGACCGTTTTTACGAACTATTAGCCGTGATTGATATGAAAGAGGGCAATATTAAATTTCAATTTCCACTAAGGAAGGGTATGTAACACTTCCCTAGAACAAGAATTAAGCCTTCTTATGAATCAATCATGTGGGCATCCTATGGATCTAGAAATAAAGATGACAATACTTAGATATGTGCTTTATGCCTAGCTAGGGGCGTAAAACGATAGCGCTTGTTGGGAGGCAACCCAATGAATAAAATTTATTTTTGCCTTTTTATTTCTGTTATTGAGTGTTTGCACAATTATGCCTCAGTTATGATTGTGTTTTTTATGTTTTAATTAGTGTTTGTGCCAAGTAAAGCCTTTGGGATAGCTTTGGTGATAGTTGATTTGATCTTGTTGGAAAACAGAAACTTTTGCATCCAGTGAAATAATTATTTTAATTCACAGAAGAGACGAAATATTCTGAAATTTTTTTACACAAGATTTATATACAAATTGTCTCTGTTTTCCGAATTTTTCAGAATTTTTGGAGTTATAGAAGTATGAGAACAATTCGCATCTTTACAGACTATTCTGTTTTTGACAAATTCTGTTTTCTTTGCATTGTGTGCTTATTTTGATGAATCTATGGTTTTTATTGGGGGGGGGGGGGGTATAAGCCCTGGTAAAGTTATAATACAGTAGATATAATGCAATAACAAAATTTGAATGGGTTTTCTACAGTACTTAAAGTACAGATTGGTTTTCTTATACTAACGGATCTCACGAAGGTTTTGTTGAGTTTTGTGTGATTGAAGTTTTCAAGTTTTGGGTGAGATCACGATGGATGAAGGAATAAGGAGTAAGAAGAGCCTAAGCTTGGGGATGCCCCATGGAACCCCAAGCCATTATCCAAAGAGAAACAAGCAACTAAGCTTGGGGATGCCCCCGAGTGGCATCTCCTCTTTCTTCTAACGACCATCGGTATTTTACTTGGAGCTATATTTTTATTCGTCACATATCATGAGTTTTGCTTGGAGCGTCGTGTGCTATATGAGTCTTTGCTTGTTTTGCTTTTTAGTTTGAGTCATCTATCCTTGCTGAACACACCTATTTGGGACAACCAAAATTATACTATGATTTGTTAGAATTGCTCTATGTGCTTCACTTAAATTTTTTTGAGCTATGGAATTGCTCTAGTGCTTCACTTATATCTTTTTGAGCACGGTGTGCTTTAATATTTTTGAAGAAATTCTCTCATGCTTCACTTAGATTTCTTTGAGAGTTAGTAATTTTGAAGAAATTCTCTCATGTTTCACTTATATTATTTTGAGAGAAGAACATTTTATGCTCATGTTCTTCACTTAGATTTGTTTGAGCTATCAAAAGTAACATATGAAACTAGTCCCAAAGTGATAGATATTCAAGAGGGATATAATAAAAACTTTCATGAAGATCATTGGACAAAATAAACTTGATTCCTTGTAATAGTTTTGCGATATGATGATATAATATGTGAGTCATGTTGATGAGTAATTGTGCTTTAGTAAGAATATTGGTGTTAAGGTTTGTGATTCCCTATGCAAGCTCGAAAGTCAATAGTTATGCAATGAAATTACATCCTACTTGTGGTGCATTATTCGGTGTTAGTTATGCTTAATGCTCGCTTATGAGATTTTTTGTTTCTTGGTTGGATGCTTCTCAATATTTTTGCTAGCCTTCACTTGTAATAAGTAGGAATACTACTTGTGTATCCAAAATCCTTAAACCCAGTTTTTCCATATGAGTCCACTATACCTACCTATATGTGGTGTTTCTGTGCCGTTCTAAGCAAATTTGTATGTGCCATCTCTAATTTTCAAAATAAATTTCCTTTTTGTGTGCTCGTACCGCTCATGAAACGGTAGGGGTGGCTGATATTTTTCCATGCTAGATGTGTTATTCTCAAGATGAGTGTTTATTCACTTGTCATTGCACAAGAGTACGGCAAAGGTATTAGGGATGCCCAGTCCCGAAATGAAAAATGAATTTACTTTATGTTGTCAAATGATAAATTCCTTGGAAAGTGTTGGTATGGATGGTACCCATGGATACGGCTAGCTTATTTTGAAAGACATGGTTGCTTGTTGATATGTTTGAGTATTGAAATCTTCATGTCAAAACTAGACTATTGCTTTGAATCATATAAAAGTCCAAATGTCCATGCTATAAGAAAAGAAAATGTGATGAACATGTTAGGCAGCAATCCACATCAAAAATTCTGTTTTTATCATTTACCTACTCGAGGACGAGTAGGAATTAAGCTTGGGGATGCTGATACGTCTCCAACGTATCTATAATTTTTGCTTGTTCCATGCTATTATATTATCATTCTTGGATGTTTTACAATCATTTTATAGCAATTTTATATTATTTTTTGGGACTAACCTATTGACATAGTGCCCAGTGCCAGTTCCTGTTTTTTCCTTGTTTTTTTACTTTGCAGAAAATCAATACCAAATGGAGTCCAAACGCAGCGAAACTTTTTGGAGATTTTTTATTGACCAGAAGGAACAACTTGGGCCGAAGAAGTACTAGAGGGGTGTCTCGAGGGGGGCACAACCCACCTGGGCGCGCCTGGGGGCCCAGGCGCACCCTGGTGGGTTGTGCCCACCTCGGTGGCCTCCCGCACCGCCTCTTTGCTATATAAATACCCCAATATTCCAAAAACCCTAGGGGAGTTGACGAAACACAATTCCAGCCGCCGCAAGTTCCAGAACCACCAGATCCAATCTAGACACCATCACGGAGGGGGTTCATCATCCTCATTGGTGCCTCTCCGATGATGCGTGAGTAGTTCATTGTAGACCTTCGGGTCCGTAATTAGTAGCTAGATGGCTTCCTCTCTCTCTTTTGATTCTCAATACAATGGTCTCTTGGAGATCTATTTGATGTAACTCTTTTTGCGGTGTGTTTGTTGGGATCCGATGAACTTTGAGTTTATGATCAGATCTATAGTTTTATCCATGAAAGTTATTTGAGTTTCTTTGATCTCTTATATGCATGATTACTTATAGCCTTGTATTTCTTCTTCGAATCTTTGGTTTAGTTAGGCCGACTAGATCGATTTTTCTTGCCATGGGAAGAGGTGCTTTGTGATGGGTTCGATCTTACGGTGCTCAATCCTAGTGACAGAAGGGGACATGACACGTATGTATCGTTGCTATTAAGGATAACAAGATGGGGTTTATTCCTACATGAATAGATCTTGTCTACATCATGTCATCGTTCTTATTGCATTACTCCATTTCTTCATGAACATAATACACTAGATGCATGCTGGATAGCGGTCGATGTGTGGAGTAATAGTAGTAGATGCAGGCAGGAGTCGGTCTACTAATCTTGGACGTGATGCGTATATAATGATCATTGCCTGGATATCGTCATGATTATTTGAAGTTCTATCAATTGCCCAACAGTAATTTGTTTACCCACCGTATGGTATTTTTCTCGAGAGAAGCCACTAGTGAAATCTACGGCCCCCGGGTCTATTCTTCTTCATATTTGCTTTCCGATCTATTATTTGCCACTTTTATTTTCAGATCTATTATTCCAAAAACCCAAAAATACCTTGCTGCACTTTTTTGTTACTTCTTTTATTTCGCGTTTATTCGAGATCTATTTATCCAATCTATCATAATTTTTCTCCCGTCCATGTGCGAATTTCTGGCACCGTTGCCCGAAAGGGATTGACAACCCCTCTTAATCGTCGGGTTGCAAGTATTTGTCATTTGTGTGCAGGTACCGTTTACATAGTGTTGCTTGGTTCTCCTACTGGATTGATACCTTGGTTTCATAACTGAGGGAAATACCTACTGTAGCTGTGCTGCATCATCCCTTCTTTGGGGAAATACCGACGTACTTCAAGCGACATCAGGGACCACATGTCAGGTTAACTCAGTCAACCTTGACCATGTTGACCTGCTGACTAGGCTGTTGACTGGGTCAACTGCCCCCCTGACCCCACCTGTCGGCCACATGGCCCCCTTGTTGTACACACTTCTGTGTGCACTTAGCATTTTCTCCATTTAATATTTTGAATTAATTATATTCGTGAAAATCCTAAAAATCATTTAGACTTTAGAAAATCATATAAAATAATCTGTAACTTGGATGAAAATAATTTATATATGTAAAATGATCAGAAAAATAAGACGAATCCGAATATGCCATCTACATACCTGCCACATGCCTCTAACACTACAAACATGGAACTTTCCCCTCCGGTTCGTCTGTCCGATAATTGCCTAAAGCCGGGAAAATATTCCCAGATATTTTCCCGCTCCGTCGGTAGTGCGTAGCACTGCATTAGGTCACCACTAGCACAACATATTGCCGTGACATGCATTGTGCTGCTTTTGTGTGCTTTGTATTTATTGTTTCTTCCCACTTTTCTCTCTGGTAGACCTTGAGATCGATGTTGCTCCCAAGTACGACTACGCTCCTAACGTCCAGCCCATCTCAGCATTACTTCCAGGCAAGCAAAACCCATCTCAGCACTGCTTCCTATATCACCCATTCTTTCTCTCTCATGCTTGCAGTAGATTTTGCTACTGTTGTTCGATAGCTCCTATTCTGATGCATAGCCTGCTTTTGTAACCTACTGTTGTTACTTTACCTGTTATCCTATATGCTTAGTCTAGGTTGGTTAGTGATCCATTAGTGGCCCCGCATCCTTGTCCGTGTTGCCATGCTTTGCTTTCGAATGACTCGATCAATGTGATCGACGTGTAGAGATCGAACACATCACCCGCACCCCCCCCCCCCCCGTTAGTTGTACGACTCTGCAGAGATACTATTGAGTGCCAAGGGTGATGCCTCGTATCCCACTTACGATGATATCTTTGTAGTGTAGCACATCGAGTGTGGTTAACCGAGGGTGATTTCTCACTCACCACTCCCGATGATGTCTCTATCGTGCAGCTCTTCAAGCGTGAACCTACCGAGGGTGATTCTTCCAAGTTCACCTTGACATTTTACTTCAGGTGTGAACCTACCGAGGGTGATTCCTTTGAGTTCACCTTGATGGTAAGGACACACTGTTACCTTTAACTGTCCCCCATTTACTGTTACTGCGGGACTGAAGGGACAGGCGGTACCACCCCGGTAGAGGCGGACATGAGTTCCCGAAAGTCTCTTGATAAGTCGGGTTGACCATGAGGGTGCTGATACGTCCATTTTGCATCATGTTTTCCTACTGTTATTTATAATGTTTTTATGCATAATAATGCTTTTGGCAGTAATTCTAATGCCTTTTCTCTCATAATTTGCAAGGTTTATACAAAGAGGGAGAATACCGGCAGCTGGAATTCTGGACCTGAAAAAGCACGTCAGAGCTACCTATTCTGCACAACTCCAAACAAGCTGAAACTTCACGAAGGTTTTTTATGGATTATTTAAGAATTATTGGAGCAAATAACTACCATAGGGGGCCCACCAGGTGGGCACAACCCACCTGGGCGCGCTAGGGAGCCCAGGCGCGCCCTGGTGGGTTGTGCCCTCCTCGGCCCACCTCCGGTGCCCCTCTTCTGGTATATAAGTCATTTTGACCTAGAAAAAATAAGGGGAGGACTTTCGGGACGAAGCACTGCCGTCTTGAGGCGGAACTTGGGCAGGAGCACTTTCGCCCTCCGACGGAGCGATTCCACCGGGGGAACTTCCCTCCCGGAGGGGGAAATCATCGTCATCATCATCACCAACAACTCTCCCATCTTTGGGAGGGCCATCTCCATCAACATCTTCAATAGCACCATCTCCTCTCAAACCCTAGTTCATCTCTTGTGTTCAATCTTTGTACCAGAACCTTAGATTGTTGCTTGTGGGTGACTAGTAGTGTTGATTACTATATGGTTTATTTGGTGGAAGATTATATGTTCAGATCCATATGTTATTTAATACCCCTTTGATCTTGAGCATGATTATCGTTTGTGAGTAGTTACTTTTGTTCTTGAGGTCACAGGAAAAGTCATGTTGCAAGTAATCATGTGAACTTGATATGTGTTTGATATTTTGATGATATGTATGTTGTGATTCCCTTAGTGGTGTCATGTGAACGTCGACTACATGTCACTTCACCATATTTGGGCCTAAGGGAATCCATTGT
The DNA here is from genome assembly GCA_011799875.1 of Thinopyrum elongatum. Classification (NCBI taxonomy): domain Eukaryota; kingdom Viridiplantae; phylum Streptophyta; class Magnoliopsida; order Poales; family Poaceae; genus Thinopyrum; species Thinopyrum elongatum. The sequence continues at coordinate 525,755,063 of CM022303.1, read as the reverse complement.
GGAGTAGTTATTAGATGATGGGTTGCTAGAGTGACAGAAGCTTAAACCCTAGTTTATGTGCTACTTCGTAAGGGACCGATTTGGATCCAAAAGTTTAATGCTATGGTTAGATTTTATCTTAATACTTTTCTCGTGGTTGCGGATGCTTGCGAGGGGGTTAATCATAAGTAGGAGGTTTGTTCAAGTAAGAATAACACCTAAGCACCGATCCACCCACATATCAAATTATCAAAGTAGCGAACACGAATCAAGCCAACATGATGAAAGTGATATGATGAAATTCCCGTGTGCCCTCAAGAACACTTTGCTTATTATAAGAGACCATTTTGTCCTGTCCTTTGCCTCAAAAGGATTGGGCTACCTTGCTGCACTTTTGTTACCGTTACTATTACTTGCTTGTTACAAATTATCTTGCTATCAAACAACTTGTTACCGACTATTTCAGTGCCTGCAGTTAATACCTTGCTGAAAACCACTTGTCATTTCCTTCTGCTCCTCGTTGGGTTTGACACTCTTACTTATCGAAAGGACTACGATTGATCCCCTATACTTGTGGGTCATTAGGTGCCTGTGAGATAATGACGCTGCACGACTGGGCAGGCCGAGACTGCCCCAAGAGAGGGATGGGCCTGGCCCTTTTCGTAAGTCCGCGAGATGGGGCAACAGGATCACTGATCATTTCTGCGAGCTCCCAATACACTAACGGGTTTGGATATGTGATCTGAGTAGGCCTCTGGCCTTTTCACACTAACCACCACGCGGAAATAAGTATGGGCACTCGGCGTCATATGATTCTCCCGAAAGCTCTTCGGACGTCAGCAGTTGAGCGGCGCGCGCCTGGTTGGACCGTAACCGCCTGCGCTTGTATAAGGAGGTGGGTCTGCTCCAGGCCGCGTACGCAACACGCAGGAGTGCAAAGGACGATGGGCCCAAGACCCATGAGTTCTTAGGATGTAGACCGGCATGCTGACCTCTCTGTTGAGCCTAGGTAGGACTACGATGTGTCGATCAGCCGAGGCCGGGCATGACCTAAAAACTGTGTCCAGCCGGAGTTAATCGAGCGTGTTGGCTAAGTTGGTGCACCCCTGCAGGGAAGTATATCTATTCGAATAGCTGTGTCCACGGTAACGGACGCTTGGAGTTGTATCCCGATCTACTACAACTAGAACTGGATACTTGTGACACTAAATGGATATGATAGCTCCAGATCGCTTTCTCACACGGAGTCGAGGAAGGATCTCTCGGCATGGCTAATATATACTTGTTACTATATGTTATGTTACTCTACTCTCTTATGTTGCTGCAAGATGCTGGAAGATGCTAGTCTTCGATAGGCTAGGCCTTCCCTTCTATTCTGGCATTTTTGCAGTTTAGTCCGCAGATACAACCCCTTCCCATTAATACTGATGCATACTTAGCATAGATCTGATGTAAGTCTTGCGAGTACTTTGGATGAGTACTCACAGTTGCTTTGCTACATCTTTTCCCCTTTTACCCGATTGTTGCGATAAGATGACGGAGCCCAGGAGCCAGCTGATCCCGCCGATGACTACTACTACACCGACGGAGCCTACTACTATGTGGAGACCGATGACCAGGAGTGGATAGGAGGCTGCCAGGCAGGAGGCCTGCGCCTTTTCGATCTAGATGTCATTGTTGTGCTCAGCCTTCTTCAGGAAAACTTGTTTACTTATGTCAGTACTCAGATATTGTTACTTTCGCTGACTTATGTATTTGAGCCTTTGTGGCCCTGGCTTGTAATATAAAGCTTTATGCTTGAATTTGTGTCTAGAGTTGTGTTGTGATATCTTCCCGTGATTCTCTGATCCTGATCATGCGCATTTGCGTGTATGATTAGTGCATGATTGAGTCGGGGGCATCACAAGTTGGTATTAGAGCCGACTGCCTGTAGGAAGCCCCTTTCCAACTCCTTGGCTGAAGTTGAGTCTAGTCTTTGAAAAAAAAACTATTTTACTAACATTGTTGTGTGGCTTACGGGCCCACATCGCAAATGGATGGGATTAGGATCTTTTATTCCTCTCCTTTACTCTGGGATTCTGATCTCTCTTCTTTTTGTGTTAAAGATTTTACTAACTCTAACTTTAGGTTCTCATAACTACTTCCTCCCGGAGAGCCCCTCATTCCAGATGATGGCTTGATTCACTAGAAGATTCCGAAGATACGCTTCGATGTTTTCCCGAGACCTTTATGCCCACCGCCTTTGCAATTCCCTACCACCAATAAGTCCCTATGGATAACTATATACACTTGCCATTCATACAATCATTCTCTGTTGCTCTTGTTATTACAAGATACCCCAAAACATTTTCCTATATTCCGAGAATCCATTGTGCCTGCTGCCTTGCAGCTCCATTTCCGCATGAATACATCTACGAATAATTCCTCACACTTACCAGGGATTCGTTCATCCCTAGTTGTTCATGTGTTTCACAAAATACTTCATCATGCTATTCGATCTTCCGAAAATCCTCTACAGCCTGTTGCTCTTGAAATTCTTGCTTGCTTGCATTATGGTTAATTCCATATGTCTAGCAATATTCATTAAAATCTTTAGTGATTGTCATTCTGATCCTATTGATTCAACATGTGTGCAAATACTCGCAATCATCAATTGATCCTTAGAAATTATAATTTCGGCTTAGACGTCATTTTAAACATGAGCTGGTTCTCGGCCAATCAAATTGCCGTCGATTCTGCCCCTATGTCTATTCAACTTATCCATCCTTGATCAGAGCGTCTACTTCCTATCCTTCATTTTGGAAATTGTAATTCCTTTGTTTTTTAAGTGTTGAATTATTCAGATGTTTCTATAATCCGATGCCTTTGCATTCCTTCTCCATTGTGGACTGCCAGACCCATTGTTGGGTTATTATCTGATAGTGTCCTTTACATTCAAAATTCTTGTAAGTTCTTCCCTTGATACTTAATTCCTTTGGTAAATTGTATCCTCTGCTTTTATCAGCCATTCTCTACTATCGAGCTTGTGTTATTTACTCTTGAAGTTTGTGGTATATGTTCCTAAGATGCCCCGATGGGTTGAACGAATGCCTTCCCTAATCTGTGTGAACCCGGAAACTTCTATGGGTCATACTCTACTAGTGTTACACCAGATAAATTTTCAACACTACACTTCGAAAACGAGAAGTGAATGAAAGGTTATGCATTGAAGAAGTGGGAGTCGACCTTGAACTTTGTGTTCATGCCCATGGAAACGATGTAGACCGTCACGAAAGCTTCTTGCAAAATATTTAATCATTTGACTAATTCTTCCGGTATCATTAAATTTGATCCCATGCAGTCATGGTTCCGACCATGTTGTCCTTATACAATATATCTGAAAAGAATCCATTCCAGTGCCTCTTCTATTTTTCTACAAGGTTAAAGTATCTGATGTCGCAAGTCAATGACCCAGTTCAGCTTCTATTACATTCTACCTTCGAGTATCACCCCCTGGTATCTCGAGGATATCATGCCATTACACTACATCTTATGAATTTTTTATGAAGTAATACCTTTCCCTGTCATAGTCACTCCACAGGTTCTTGTAGGAGATATGCCCTAGAGGCAATAATAAATGTTATTATTTATCTCCATGCTCATTATTATGTTTATGTTCCATGCTATAACTGCTATGGTTCTCGAGTCTGCAATAACCACGAGGCTCGGAGGAAGACTCATATGCACGTGTGGAATAATAAACGGTAAAATGTATTCCTAGTCAAGCCTCTATGACTGGCTCAAGTGTTGCATGATGGTTCTGTTTTCCTGATCATGGGCATGTCTATGCCAGCAACTTTGAGGGCACAATGTTAGAAGAACATTTGTGTTGAATCGACCCGAATTGATGTTATGCTATGAGATACATTCGTCACAAGTTTATGGTTAATAACACAGAGATGGTTAATGTTTGCATGATTCCTCAGACCATGAGAGTATCGAGTTTCTTCATGCTTGATTCATGAACTTTGGGGTTTGTTAAACGTCATCCGTAAATGGATGGCTATTACGGCGGCTTACGGGTTCATGGGAAAGTATGTCAAGTAACTTGATAGCTCAAGATTGGGATTTGCTCCTCCGACGATGGAGAGATATCTCTGGGCCCTCTCGGTGTTACGGTATCCATCATCGTCTGGCCAGACACTATGTGATTTGATCACGGGGATGCTGGAACACGGTAACGAGAAAAGAGAACAATACCGGTAACGAGGTAACTAGCATAGTGGACAAGTTGTTGATCCACGGGAATGCCTACATGTCTCACCTCGGGTATTTGTAACATATCGCGAAGCAACAAGAATAGCACACGGCAACTGGAGGTTCACTCGAATATTCATTCGTGTGGGTATAGGGGTCAATATGGGTGTCCACGGCTCCGATGTTGATCATTGATCGGAAGGGGTTCCGTGTCATGTCTATACTTCACCGAACCTGTAGGGTCACACGCTTAAGGGTCATCTATCTGCTGAATACTAGACAGGGAGTCTGAGAGAAAATCACCGAAAAAGTTTCGGACACCGAAAAGTTTCGGACAGCGGAAAAGTTCCGCAGAGAGAGGTCACCGGATGAGTTCCGGTGAAACTGAAAAGTTGTTTCAGGGGATACCATTAAGTCAAAATGGTTTCGGCACATGCCTGATAATTCTTGGAGGATGCCAGAATCATTCTGGAAACTTCTGGGAATTTTCTGGAAGAAAAACCGGAAATGTTCCGGGGCTGCCGGAACCGCTTCAGATGCTTTTCGCAGATGAAATCACTAAACTGGAATTGTTCCAGAACGCGTTGAAAATTATTTTAGTGGGTACTGGAAATGTTCTAAGCCCACATAAATATTTTCAGTTTGAACGGACGCTGAAAAATGTCGTCGTGAATAGTGAAAGTGCTTTTTGGGTGGCTTCTTGGAGAAGCCACCTTGAGGGTCCTTTGGTATTTTTCCCCTTGGCTTCTTGGAGAAGCCACCCTTGGGCTTGGCCTATAAATAGGGGTGGAGGGGGCTGCCTAAATACTCACTCCTTCTCACATACAAGTGCCATGCAATGATCTGGCTTCTCTCTCCCTCCCACGAAAAGAGTTTCGTAGAGCCGAAAGGCTGTCTGGGTTCCGGTGGGAACTAGTTCTGGACGGCGAAGCCCTGCCGGATAGTTGACACCGTATGTGTGCAACTCTGTAGAGAGGTCGTAGTTTCGATCTTAGTGCCCGAGGGGCTGTTCGTGAGTCCCTCCCGAAGGGCTGTCCAAGTGACGGTCCGAGTTCTGTGAGTCCTCCCGAAGGGCTGTCCGAGTGACCGTTCGAGTTTCGAAGGTCCTCCCGAAGGGCTGTCCGCGACACCGTCCGGGGGACTGTTCGACCGCCTCCCAGAGGGCTGTCCGAAGGGAAGACGAGGGTATACATCCTCGCGGTTGGGAGGTTGTAAATCCTAGCTGCGGGGATCTGCACCACCGATCGTCATCGACTCTACTTTCGCTGCGCTACGAGTCGGTAACGAAAATGATCAAACCTTGTATGCAGTCTCCATAGTGGTCCTAGGCTGGTGCGTAGGTCGGAAAATTTTTGTTTTCTGCTGCGTTACCCTACAGTGGCATCAGAGCCAGGTTATGCGTAGATGCAGGTTGCGATCTAGAATACATAGAGATGTATGGGTGTTGCACAATATAATTAGGTAGTAGATGAGTTCTATTACTGAAAATTATTTGTGCGGGTAGCAGATGAAATCTGTTACCCGATGTTCTTGTTGCTTCCCTAGAATTTGCATATTTCTGATCTTGATAACAGTATGGTGGAGTTTCAAAGTTCTGGCAATCCGCGATCCTGATTGATCAACGAAGTGCTAACAGTTCATTGAATTCCACCGTAGTTAAAAGGAAAGATGAAATTTCGCAGACAAAAGGGCAATGCAGATATGATCTGCACGGGGGTCATGCGTATGACGAAGTTTAGTATGGGGCTCGAGATTTTATTATCTCGGTTTTCATACACCCTGGAAAGTTAATCTAGCGACTTGAATTATCATACTTGATGATGGACGTTGGTAGTTTCGGTTTGTTTCGAAACCTTAGAAGCCACGTAAAAACAAGTTTTTGCATGAACCGATTAAAGGCGTCTAACTTGGTTTTGCAGGAGGGTTTGCATGTGCATATGATGTGGTATAGGAGTGCTCATATTTAATTTGATTATGTATGAGATGACTATATGATGTAAATTGATTAACATGACCTGTGTGTCATGATTCGGCATGATGGCTGGAGCCATATGATTGCACTTTAAATGACCTGCGTGTCAAACTTGTTGTAATGCATTATTTTATTAGCTATAGAGATAGCAATATTATCTGGTGCATCGACAAGGTGGTGGCAATCTTCGCAAAGGTGAACACCGACGCGAATGCCGAAGACGAAGAAATACAAGACTTCTCCGTCAGAAAGGGCTATACCATATCATGCTATTATGAATTGCCTGAGATGTTTATCCCTTATGTTGCACCCTTCTTGATTGCGCGGTAGTCGCTTTTATTAGGGTGATCTCTCACAAAAATATCAAGTAGTTAGTGTTCTCCCAAGTGTAGCACCGTCACGGCACCTAACTTTTCGGGGCATCACATGGACACATGGGTGCGAACGATTAGGGAAGTGTGAGGCGGGTGAGTTGAGACCTCGCAGCAAGATCACTTGGTTGTCTTGATGTTCTGGAGGAGCGTCCTGAGCTCGGAACACGCCCATCGAAAGATGAACAAGAGTCACATAGAGATGTGATTGGCAAGTTGGCCTACCGATTGCAATTTTCGTCACTTGAGATGGACACATCCTTGGCGTTGAATTGTAATATGGATCTTGAATCGCTCACAATCAATTATGAGAGATATTGATTTGAGTGGGAGAGCACTATTGAATTAACTTGTTTAATTCTCAGTGCAATTAATTTTGAACACTGTCTAAGTGTGGTTTGCTAATAGTTGTAGAATAATGGCTCGCGTTTCCACCTTCCCTATTAAAATTGAATAGCTGTTAAATATCTGGTTAAAACTTTACGGTTGGTAACGTAATGTGAGGATTGTCCTCAAGAGTGCCGAGAAGGACTTTGTCCTATCGCATACTTTGGTATTCTCTCGCTTATGCTATGGATCATGTGACTCTCATCCTTCGATCCAAAAGCTAGAATTCCGTTTCAGTCAAGTGCAATATGTTTACTTCCATGAGACCCAAACTTCGAAAGTTTGGATAGTTATGTGATATTCATGGAATCTGAAAATCATTTTCAGAGACAGACAAAGGCTAAAAGATATGAGATATCCAAAGCAATGTTTGTTTGCAAACTATTAGTAAAGGAGTTTACTTTGCATTAGACTGATAAGAGAGGGATCCAGAAGAACGCCTGTCATATGATGAAAGGTGAATAAAACAACAACTTAAAGAGAAAGGAAGTGTCCGAAGGATGTTAGTGTGACTTACACACCTAGGAAGTCCGGGGCTAACGCCACTCTTAAGTTCGGTGCTTCTTCTGAGAGTAGGAGAAATACTAAAAGTTAAACTGTTAGAAGTACAATGGCAAAAAGGAAAGAAGACTGGAATATCCAGCTCATGTATGAATGTCATACAAGTTTTTGATGTATAGAAGGCTGGTCAAAGATATAGTTCTTGGGAATTATGGTTAAACATGTTAATCACTAATTTTTGGGTATTGTGAGTTAATCACAAAGATACCCGCTCGATTGCATTCTGTTGCAACTCGATGTAAGAACTACTATGGCCTGAAAGACCAGCCAGAAATGAGTTTTAGGTATACACAGGGAACATAGTAAATGTTACTATACCTTCCATCGGTATATTACCGTCTGTATTTATTTTCATAATTCATTTAGAGTTTCACAAACTCTAGCCCATTGCATAAGGTATCTTGCAAGAAGGTTGTTCATAAGAGAACTTTTGATGTTCGATGTTATGAATAACATAAGGGCCATACTTTCATTGAGAATGAGATGTATGTTATGAATAATGATAACAATATATTACCTCTGGATTTACTTTCATAAATTCATCTTAGAGTTTTAAACACTCTAGCCCATTGCATAATGTTTGTTGCAAAAGAGTTGTTCATAAAAGCAACAATTGTTGTTCAGTATTATGAATAACATGAAGGGCCATGCTTCCATCCTAGATGGGACGTATGTTATGAATATTGATGGTAATATGATACATCCATAACACTGACGCTAAATGTCGTAAGACTAAAAGAATACCACACAAGTGTGGCACTACATTTGGTCACATTGGAGAAGCCCGCATGGAAAATTCCATTATGATGGATTTTGAAGTCGTTTGATTTTGAATCATCTGACACTTGCAACTTTCCTCCGAAAGTGAAGTGACTGAAATACCGTTCACAGGCCATAAGGAACGAGCAACAAACTTATTGGTGATCATACATTTTGATGTGTGTAGTTCAATAAAGGTTGCAAGTAGTGGATTTGTCTATCTTCAGAAATGACTCAAGTAGATATATGGATATTTACTTGATGAGACGTAAGTCTGGATCTTTTGAAATCATTCGAAAGGTTTTCAAATATGAAGTAGAAGTTATTGTAACAAGAAAATTATGTTTCTACAATTCGATTGCAGAAAGAAATATTTGAGTTACAAGTTTAGCGAATGTCTGATGAGTTGTGAAAAGAGTTTCATAACTTACACCTCCCGGAACACCACTATGAGTGGAAAGTCCGTGAAGATGTATCGAACCATTTATGACATGGTAAGATCAAAGATGACATAAATAAATTTGCCATTATCCCTTTTTAAAGTGATGCTTTAGAGACTGCGGCTTTTACACTGAAAAGAGCTCCATCAGGTCTGTTGAAATGACACCATGGTATGGTACGCCCAACCATGTTATATCTTTTCTTAACATTTGGAATATGGGGCTTGTGTAAAAGGTTACAAACCTATTCCAAATCAGACAAGTGCTACTTTGTAGGTTATCCCAAGTCATTGGGTATTCCTCCCTCACTATACCGAGGCAAATAGGTTTGCCACAAAGAACGGTATGCTTTTTGAAGAAAATGGTTCTTTCAAAAAGGTGAGTGGGAGAATAATGCAACTCGACGAGATAACCAGTATCTCCGTCATCAGGTCAAAAGAAAGAGACCTTGGAAGTAATTCCAGAGTTTCCTACTGCGACTGATACGAAAGTCTCTACAATAAAATGTATGGACTTCGGTTGAACTTGCAGCTGAACCACGTAGGCAAGGCTCGTGCAAACCTCTCAGGTGCGCAAACGAGATATTGTTGTTAGACAACAATATACCTACGATACACAAGGAAGCGTTGATGGGCCCTGACTCCGGGATTGGCTAAATGCCAATGCAACCTGAGTTAGTTTCCACATAAGTGATTCAAGATTAAAACCTTGATACACCTTTCGGAAGACTTAGAGTCTAACGAATATTTATGGAACTTAAAACTGATACGGATAAAAATGTTTTATCCATAAAGCTCGACTTGTTGCAATAACAAGTTCAAAGAGTTGACTACGATGAGATTGTCTCACCGTAGCGATGCTTAAAGTCGGTTCGGGTTGAACTAGCAATTAATACATATTTCAATCATAAGATATGAAACATGGATGACAAAAGGATTTCCATCTGATGGAAATAAAACCTAGGACTTGTATGTGATAAAGTCAAAAGTAATTTGTCGATCCAGAGGATGCTAGTAGGTATGCAAACTTCAGAGTTCCAGCGATGGACAGAAGAGAGCAAAATGGAGTCGGAATCTTCGTGTTTTGATGAAATGGTCAAAGGGGTTTGACTTCATCAATGGGTAACGAAGATACTTGTAATTCAAGAAAGTAAGTGGGAGCATAATAATATTTCTAAAAACCTTGTGTGCTTGACACATTGGTAATTGGAAATAAATTTCTTGACACGAATTAGGACTTCGTTTGAAAATAGTTTTTCGATGAAGTGCTTGGGCTAAAAAGCCTTTATATTAGGCATGATAATCTATGGAGATAGATTTACCTAATGGGGCTTAGCAAAGATACATATTGACAAAATGCTAAAACCTTTTAGCATTAAAAACGTCAAGGAGTGATTCTTGCCGAAGTCACATGGAAAGAATTTTTGCATGACTCGGTGTCCCAAAACACTGATGAGCAAAATACATGATGGAGATTCCACACACTCTTGTGTTTGGATTAATCATGTATTCCATGGTATGTAAAACAACCAGATATGTCCAATACTCCCAAAGTTGTTGCGAGTATAGATACCAAAGTGATCAAAAGTACTGATCATGGGACAACAGTGAAAAAGGGTCATTGAGTACTATAGTAGCACTGATGGCATGTTTTCTCGCAAGCGGAGATCATGAAGAGTTCGTTGTAAAAGGTTACATCGATACAGTCTTCATCCATGCTCCAAGCGATTTTCGATTTAAATTGAGGGTTTTGTGCAACACACAATATGGTGGCACAGTAGTTGGAAATTGTTCCAAACAAGTTACTGTGGCGAATTCTATAACAGAGGCGAAGTATGTTGCCGCTTTTAAAAGCGACAAAGAAGATGTTGAATCATATAGTTCATTCATGAACTTAGTATGGTTCCAAGATGGCTTTTGTCAATGGGACACTACTGCAGGTAGTTGCTCCATGACTCAGTCTGAGGAATCCAGGTTCGACCTGTGATTCACATACATACAAAACCAAGTCCACACAAAATATGAATTTTGTGAAAGCGTGAAAACGCGAGGATATGCAAAGATACACACGGAGCTGAAGTCGTCAGATCCGTTGGACATCAGGCTATACCACAAGCGAAGCATATTTACACCAGTGTGCCATAGGTGTAAAGTGCATTAGCATTAACTAGATTATTGACTCTAGTGCAAGTGGGAGTCTGTAGGAGATATGCCCTAGAGGCAATAATAAATGTTATTATTTATCTCCATGCTCATTATTATGTTTATGTTCCATGCTATAACTGCTATGGTTCTCGAGTCTGCAATAACCACGAGGCTCGGAGGAAGACTCATATGCACGTGTGGAATAATAAACGGTAAAATGTATTCCTAGTCAAGCCTCTATGACTGGCTCAAGTGTTGCATGATGGTTCTGTTTTCCTGATCATGGGCATGTCTATGCCAGCAACTTTGAGGGCACAATGTTAGAAGAACATTTGTGTTGAATCGACCCGAATTGATGTTATGCTATGAGATACATTCGTCACAAGTTTATGGTTAATAAACAGAGATGGTTAATGTTTGCATGATTCCTCAGACCATGAGAGTATCGAGTTTCTTCATGCTTGATTCATGAACTTTGGGGTTTGTTAAACGTCATCCGTAACTGGATGGCTATTACGGCGGCTTACGGGTTCATGGGAAAGTATGTCAAGTAACTTGATAGCTCAAGATTGGGATTTGCTCCTCCGACGATGGAGAGATATCTCTGGGCCCTCTCGGTGTTACGGTATCCATCATCGTCTGGCCAGACACTTTGTGATTTGATCACGGGGATGCCGGAACACGGTAACGAGAAAAGAGAACAATACCGATAACGGGGTAACTGGCATAGTGGACAAGTTGTTGATCCACGGGGATGCCAACATGTCTAACCTTGGGTATTTGTAACATATCGTGAAGCAACAGGAATAGCACACGGCAACTGGAGGTTCACTCGAATATTCATTCGTGTGGGTATAGGGGTCAATATGGGTGTCCACGGCTCCGATGTTGATCATTGATCGGAAGGGGTTCCGTGTCATGTCTATACTTCACCGAACCTATAGGGTCACACGCTTAAGGGTCATCTATCTGCTGAATACTAGACAGGGAGTCTGAGAGAAAATCACCGAAAAAGTTTCGGACAGCGGAAAAGTTCCGCAGAGAGAGGTCACCGGATGAGTTCCGGTGAAACTGAAAAGTTGTTTCAGGGGATACCATTAAGTCAAAATGGTTTCGGCACATGCCTGATAATTCTTGGAGGATGCCATAATCATTCTGGAAACTTCTGGGAATTTTCTGGAAGAAAAACCGGAAATGTTCCGGGGCTGCCGGAACCGCTTCAGATGCTTTTCGCAGATGAAATCACTAAACTGGAATTGTTCCAGAACGCGTTGAAAATTATTTTAGTGGGTACTGGAAATGTTCTAAGCCCACATAAATATTTTCAGTTTGAACGGACGCTGAAAAATGTCGTCGTGAATAGTGAAAGTGCTTTTTGGGTGGCTTCTTGGAGAAGCCACCTTGAGGGTCCTTTGGTATTTTTCCCCTTGGCTTCTTGGAGAAGCCACCCTTGGGCTTGGCCTATAAATAGGGGTGGAGGGGGCTGCCTAAAGACTCATCCCTTGCTCTCATACACATGCCAAGATGTTATCTGGCTTCTCTCTCCCTCCCACGAAAAGAGTTTCGTAGAGCCGAAAGGCTGTCTGGGTTCCGGCAGGGACTAGTTCTGGACGGCGAAGCCCTGCCGGATAGATGACACCGTATGTGTGCAACCCCGTAGAGAGGTCGTAGTTTCGATCTTAGTGCCCGAGGGGCTGTTCGAGAGTGCCTCCCGAAGGGCTGTCCAAGTGACGGTCCGAGTTCTGTGAGTCCTCCCGAAGGGCTGTCCGAGTGACCGCTCGAGTTTCGAAGGTCCTCCCGAAGGGCTGTCCGCGACACCGTCCGGGGGACTGTTCGACCGCCTCCCGGAGGGCTGTCCGAAGGGAAGATGAGGGTATACATCCTCGCGGTTGGGAGGTTGTAAATCCTAGCTGCGGGGATCAGCACCGCCGATCGTCATCGACTTTACTTCCGCTGCGCTACGAGTCGGTAACGAAAATGATCAAACCTTGTATGCAGTCTCCATAGTGGTCCTAGGCTGGTGCGTAGGTCGGAAAATTTTCGTTTTCTGCTGCGTTACCCTACAGTTCTGGGTTGTCGTCAACCGAGAACACCAAATAGTGAATCTAATCCACACTACAATTCAATACCCCTAGTAATTGTTGCTGGGAAATTTAAACTCAATCTTTTCATTCCTAGACTACCGGCTACATCCTTATCATGCTACCTTTGACCATGCTACCTTGTCCTTCGTTGGTGCACGAATTCTTCAACCCGTGAGCAAGGCTTATGTCGAGTTTTCAATATCATTTTGTTGTCTTGAAAAGCAACTCTGATTCTGAGGTTGCATCCTATCTGTGGTTCCAATAACCTTTTGCTTCACCATTCCTTTTGCTTGATGTCGTCGTTGTTCGATTGCATCCTCTTGAAACCTCCTGACAAAATGTGTGGTGGTCATCGTCATCATTTTGACTTCTTCTGAGATGTCAATTGAATTCATGATGAGAAATACCATCCTTGCCCCTCGATGATTTGTGTTATCATCGAAAATATCCTTTACTTCCTACCGACACAAACTTGGTCATGTTCTGGTTATACCTTGGATTCCTTGCTATGCTTGAAGTTGTCCTTGTATAATGCTTGTGATCTTTAGACCCAACCCCTACTTGAAATGCCATATTATTGCTACACCGAAGCATAACTGTGGTATTTTGATCTTCAACAAGAGCATTGGAAGTGCAATGCTAAATGTTTTTTGATTAGTTATCCAAACAATGTTGTATGGGTAAACATAATGATTCTCCTTGCCCCTTTATCTGAATGATTGTGTACTTGCTGTCATGTCATGTATACCATGCTCTGCTTTTCCTTGGGAAGGATACACACCTAATACTTGTGTATAATCACATTTTCCATTCCATTGGTCTGTTTAACCTTTCTTGTAATCCGACTTATCTGAGCAGTGATAATTCCCTGCTTATGTCTACACCCCCAAGTGCAACCCTATCAAGTAAAACCATGTTACAATTGTTGATGACATTCCGGTAACCACCGGTGGACGAGAACTTTGCCCATTGCTCCGCCTCATCTTAACGAGCAGGAAAATGGTTCTCTTAGTCCCCCGCCGTTGGTACCGACGTTGTTGCCAACATAGTTGACAAACTTTCCTCTGACATGCCTTGCTATCGTGACCGTGCAAGATGTCACCGTCCTCCCTACTTTTAAATCACACTTACCTCAGTTCCACAAGACCGAAACCTGACTCTCATGTACATCCCTGTTTCCAAAGTCATTCCACGCACTTGGCTACGTATGTAATTCACGAGCCACCTTCCTAGAGATCTATTCTGGTATCAGATGCAATATTATTCCATGTTGCTCTGAACCCTTTTCACACTCTAGTTTAGGCATCGAACTATTTCCTACCTGCTTGAAACTTCTTATTCTACCTTCTTACTTTGCTCTCGGTGTGTTTCATTTGTTCAACTCGAGATACCTTGCGCCTCATTCCCTGAGCTAATTACCGAATATCAGGCCTTGCAGACATCCGTCCTTATAGGTTTCCCTCTTACCATATTTGTAAGTACGTTGGAGTTCCCAAAAAAAGGATGACGACTTCATCATGATGACCTGAAGCAGGGAAATGAAGACATCAACGAAAGGGATCAACTTCTTCGAGAAGAGCAACCAAGAAAGAGAAGACCCATTAGAATTTCGTAACCAGAACTTTCCCCCTTACTCCACCTCTTAAATATCGAAACGAGATTTCTTGTAGTGGAGGAGATTTGTAACACCCCTAGAATCATGCTACAGTAATCTCCCCCTAATGGTTGCCATGTCATCATGATTACCTTGCTAATTGCCACTTACCCAAAAATCAAATTCAAAATCCAATTTGAAATGCAAGTCAAATATTTACATCTTCAAAAAATGCAAAAAAAAATAGTTCATAATTTTGCAAATAATCCCTACGTAATTATGTTAAGGAAAAACAACATCACCAAAAACCCCAAATTGCCCTTGGAAATTAAAACATGACCAAACAACAACATTTTAGCCCCATTTAAATGCAAACATAATTTGAATAGGTTCAAATAGACCCCAAACTTTTTGTGGTAGCCCAAAACATTACTTTGTATTTATATGACAATTTTCACCATTTAGAAAAATCATTTGGTGGCTCTACTTATTGCAAAACAGAAAGAGTTTGAAGAAATAGAAAATAAAAGAAAAGGGGAAAGTTAGCATTGTGCAACTGGGCCTTAGCTCTACAGTGCAAGGCCCAACCCATCCCCCTTGTCTCCTACCTCCTCCTGTTCACCCTGGCGTGCTGGACGGGAACTCCTATATGCGGCTCTTTGCGGCAAACAGCCGCAAGTTCGCATAGGCGGGTGTCTACCTGGCCTGGCCCATGAAGGAAACAGCTGCGAGCATGTACTGTAGTAGCTAAAAAATTAAGCCGCCCTCGCATGGGATCGAACACAAGATCTCTTGGAAGATTCCACACGCCAAAACCAATTGAGCTAACGAAGGTTATTGAACAAAGAGCAGCGTAAAGCATTAAATACCAAACATCCATCACAGATCCGATGTACTTTTAGAAATTTAGAACGCAGTTTTTTTTCTTCTGAAACAACCCTGAGTGTTTTATGAAACACAAACACTTTTCAACTTAGTAAACAATTTTAAAAAAAACTGAAACATTTTAAAAAAAAGAACATTGTCTGAATTTCTGAACAAATTTGGAATACAGGAACATTTTCTGAAAAATCTCAAACATATTTTAATTTGTGAAAAAATTTGGAAACATGATTTTTTTGAATTTGTGAACAAATTTATAAAACAGGAACAATTTTCCAAAATTATCAAACTTTTTTAATTTGCAAAAAATATTTAAAAACAAGAAAGTTTTTGAATTTGTGAACAAATTTTGAAAACGGGAACATTTTTCGAAATTTGAGAATAATTTTTGAAAATGGAATTTTTTTAAATCTTGAACAAATTCTAATTCGT
Source organism: Thinopyrum elongatum (assembly GCA_011799875.1). Taxonomy (NCBI): domain Eukaryota; kingdom Viridiplantae; phylum Streptophyta; class Magnoliopsida; order Poales; family Poaceae; genus Thinopyrum; species Thinopyrum elongatum. Next base: position 525,739,222 of record CM022303.1, on the reverse strand, counting down.
GAACAAAATTTTATAACGCGAACATTTTTTAATTTATGAAAGTGAGAACAAAATTTGTGAAATTGGGAACAAAATTTGAACATGGGAACAAAAAGTATTTGAAATCCTGAACATTTTTTTTGAAACATTGAACATTTTCTAATTTAGAGAAAAACATTGAACATGGGAACAAAAAATTGAATATCCCGAACATTGTTTGAATTTGCAGAACAAAAAATTTAAATCAAGAACAATTTGAAAATCCTAACAAAACTTGAAAAATGCGAACAATTTTTAATACATAAAAAATGAAATAATGGAACCATTTTTTAAAATTTGGAAACTCTAAACGTTTTCGAGTTTTAGAACATTTTTTAGAATGAAGTAAACAATCTTTGAAGTTCTGAACATTTATTGAAATTTGTGAACAAATTTTGAAAAACTGAAATATTTTTTTTTATTTCTAAAGATTTGTTAAAAAATGAAAATGACAAAGGAAAGAAAAAAGTAACAAAGAAAATAAAAAAGGAAAAAAGGAAAGAAAACTGAAAAAAGTATAGAAAAAATAGGAAAAGAACGGAAAAGGAACAAAGAAAGGCATAAAACCGGTTCACGAACCTTCCCTTACCTTCTAGAAGGTTCCTAAAATGAGAAAAAACCGACTGGAACCTTCCCAAAACCGCCCGGTACTGTAGCGCATACTTTGCTGATAATTGGGCCGGCCCATGTCGATCGCTGGTCGCTCCGTCTGTGTGAAGTGTGGACAATCTACCGCAGAATGCGGCAGATAGGATTTTCCGTGCTGGATGCCGCACGCACATCCGTGGCCGCGGATGGCCACGCGGCGGCCATCCCGCGACGCCTGGGCGTCTACAAGGCCACCCCGACAACCCTCGCTAACCCTAGCTTCGTTTCCTCCCCCCTCGCGCTCCCCTCGCTTCGGTCCGAGCTCGCCCGAGCTTGGCTGTCGCCGCACCGTTGTCATAGCCATGGCCACTTGCCTCCCCGAGCTGTGAGACTGTGCCAAGGAGGACCGCCATCATCATATTTGTCCCCTACGCCGCTGGATCGAGGCTGGGACACCACGACGCCGCCGCCATTGCCGTCTTCCCCAACCACGGCCGCCGTCATCCACCTAGTTGATTAGCTCCGTCCTGACCTCCTCCGGGTTCAACGAGCGGCTCCTCATCACCGATGTGAGCGCCGCTGCATTTCCCCCTCCTCCCGAGCTCCGTCTCTTCCCCTAGCTAGCTAACCGCGAGCCTCTGCCCCATCGTCCGCCATGGCTGACGAGCTCGTCGTTGCCGTGCCGCCTTGCTTCGACTAAGGATGCGAGCGTGCTCCTGGAGCTCTGTAGATGCCGCCTAGCCTCCCGGTTTGCTCAATTGCTAGCCGCAGCACCCCACCCGCTGCGAGCCCATGCTGCCACCGCCGCTCCCGCTCACTATCGCCAGCCACTGCTCCGCGTACCCCTGCTCTCGTGGCCACGCCCACACCGTCTAGTCGCGCCCTCCGCTGTCTCCCTCTCGCTCTGCCGTGCCCGCCCACGCATGGCCGCTCCCCAACACCGCTCAGCTATCGTCGTTGTCGCCGTTCTGACCGCCCCCGGCTCCAACCGCTCGCAACAATGGGTGCGGCGCACCGCGCAGATCTCGTAGGTAGCGGCCACTGCCCATTTGGTCGCCGGAGTGCATCTCCAGTGGACCGCCGTCACCTCGGTTGGTCACCGGCGTGCACCAGCGCGCACGCATTGGAACTCGGCCATGTGTCTATGACATGTCGGCCCGGGAAATTAACTTAATTACATGGTTAGCTTAACCACCGCCACCGACATGTGGGCCCCCTACTAACTAACTCTGTCAAAATAATCAATCTACTAAACCGTCACTTACATGTGGGTCACGCTGTTAACAAAACATGGTTAAACAAGTATACTAACTCTTGTGTCTATGACCTGTGGGACCACATGTCAGGTTGACTCAGTCAACCATGACCACGTTGACCTGCTGACTAGGCTATTGACTGGGTCAACTGGCCCCCCTGACCCCACCTATCGGCCACATGGCCCCCTTGCTGTGTGCACTTAGCATTTTCCCCATTTAATATTTCTAATTAATTATATTATGGAAAATCCTAAGAATCACTTAAACTTTAGAAAATCATATAAAATAATCTGTAACTCGGATAAAAATAATTTGTACATAAAAATGATCAGAAAAATAAGACGAATCCGAATATGCCATCCACATACCTGCCACCTCTAACACTGCAAACATGGAACCTTCCCCTCCAGTTCATCTGTCCGATAATTGTCTAAGCCAGGAAAATATTCCGAGATATTTTCCCACTCCTTGGGTAACGCGCAGCACAACATATTGCCATGACATGCACAACATATTGCCATGACATGCATTGTGCTGCTATTGTTTGCTTTCTATTTACTGTTTCTCCCCCCTCTTCTCTTCGGTAGAACTTGAGACCGACGCTGCTCCCGAGTACGACCACGCTCCTGACGTTCAGCCCCTCTCAGCAGAGCTTTCAGGCAAGCAAAACCCCCTTGATCATTCCTATGTCGTCCATTCTTCCTTTCTCATGATTGCGTTAGATTTTGCTACTGTTGTTCGATAGCTCCTATTCTGATGCATAGCCTGCTTTTGTAACATGCTGTTGTTACTTTACCTGTTATCCTATATGTTTAGTATAGGTTGGTTAGTGATCCATTAGTGGCCCTACACCCTTGTCCGTGTTGCCATGCTTTGCTTTCGGATGGCTCGATCAATGTGATCGACGTGTAGAGACCGAACACATCACCCGCATCCCCCCTTAGTTGTACAATTTTGCAGAGCTACTATCGAGTGCCGAGGGTGATGCCTTGTATCCCACTTACGATGATATCTCTGTAGTGTAGCACATCGAGTGTGGTTAACCGAGGGTGATTCCTCACTGACCACTCCTGATGATGTCTTTGTCGTGCAGCTCTTCAAGCGTGAACCTACCGAGGGTGATTCCTCCAAGTTCACCTTGACATTTTACCTCAGGTGTGAACCTACCGAGGGTGATTCCTCTGAGTTCACCTTGATGGTAGGGACACACTATTACCTTTAATTGTTCCCCATTTACTGTTACTGTGGGACTGAAGGGACAGGCGGTACCACCCCGGTAGAGGTGGACCTGAGTTCCTGATAGTCTCTTGATAAGTCAGGTTGATCATGAGGGTGCCCGTGAGATAATGACGCGGCACGACCGGGCAGGCATAGACCGCCCCAGGAGAGGGATGGGCCTAGCCCTTGTCCTAAGTCCGTGAGATGGGGCGACAGGATCACTGATCGTTTCCGCAAGCTCCCAATACACTAACGGGTTTGGATATGTGATCTGAGTAGGCCTCTGGCCTTTTCGCACTAACCACATGCGGAAATAAGTATGGGCACTCAGCGTCGTACGATTCTCCCGAAAGCTCTTTGGGTGTCAGCAGTTGAGCGGTGCGCGCCCGGTTGGACGGTAACCGCCTGCGCTTGTATAAGGAGGTGGGTTTGCTCCAGGCCGCGTATGCAACGCGCAAGAGTGCAAATGGCGATGGGCCCAAGACCCCTTAGCGCTTAGGATGTAGACCGGCGTGCTAACCTGTCTGTTGAGCCTAGGCAGGACTATGGCGTGTCGATCAGCCAAGGCCGGGCATGACCTGAAAAGTGTGTTCAGCCGGAGTTAATCGAGCGTGTTGGGTAAGTTGGTACACCCCTGCAGGGAAGTATATCTATTCGAATAGCCATGTCCACGGTAACGAACGCTCGGAGTTGTATCCTGATCTACTACAACTAGAACTGGATACTTGTGACACGAAATGGATATGATAGCTCCGGGATCGCTTTCTCGCAGGGAGTCGAGGAAGGATCTCTGGGAATGGCTAATATATACTTGTTACTATATGTTATGTTACTCTACTCTTTTCTGTTGCTGCAAGACGCTGCAAGATAAAGTCTTCGATAGGCTAGGTCTTCCCTTCTATTTTGGCGTTTCTGCAGTTTAGTCCACAGATACAGCCCCTTCCCGTTGATACCGATGCATACTTAGCATAGATCTGATGTAAGTCTTGCGAGTACTTTGGATGAGTACTCACGGTTGCTTTGCTACCTCTTTTCCCCATTTACCCGATTGCTGTGATCAGATGACGGAGCCTAGGAGCCAACTGACCCCGTCGATGGCTACTACTACACCGACGGAGCCTACTACTACGTGGAGACCGATGACCAGGAGTAGATAGGAGGTTCCCAGGCAGGAGGCCTGTGCCTTTTTGATCTAGATGTCATCGTTGTGCTCTGCCTTCTTAAGGCAAACTTGTTTACTTATGTCTGTACTCAGATATTGTTGCTTTCGCTGACTTATGTATTCGAGCCTTCGTGGCCCTGGCTTGTAATGTAAAGCTTTATGTTTGAATTTGTGTCTAGAGTTATGTTGTGATATCTTCCTGTGAGTCTCTGATCTTCACCGTGCACATTTGCGTGTATGATTAGTGCACGATTGAGTCGGGGGCATCACAATAACTTGCATGGTAGGATCAAGAACACAAATATATTCACGAAAACATAAAGGGTTCAGATCTAAAATCATGGCACTCGGGCCCTAGTGACAAGCATTAACCATAGCAAAGTCATAGCAACATCAATCTCAAAACATAGTGGATACTAGGGATCAAGCCCTAACAAAACTAACTCAATTACATGATAAATCTCATCCAACCCATAACCGTCCAGCAAGCCTACGAAGGAATTACTCACACCTGGTGGTGAGCATCATGAAACTGGTGATGAAGAAGGGTTGGTGATGACGATGGCGATGAATCCCCCTCTCCGGAGCCCAGAACAGACTCTAGATCTGTCCTCCAATGAAGAAGAGGAGGTGGCGGCGACTCCGTATCGTAAAACGCAATGATTCCTTCTCTTCAATTTTTTTCGGACGAATAGGTACTTATGGAGTTGGAGATAGGGTTGCGGGAGCTGCCATGGGCCCACAAGCCTGCCCGGTGCACCCTGGGGGGGGGGGGGTGGTGGCGCGCGCCTTGGGCTTGTGGCGCCCTGGTGGCCCCCCTCTAGTATTTCTCTTCACCAGTATTTTTTAATTCTGATATAATTCTCCGTAATTTTTCAGCTACATCCGAGAACTTTTATTTCTGCACAAAAACAACACCATGGCAATTCTGCTGAAAACAGCATCAGTCCGGGTTAGTTCCATTCAAATCATGCAAATTAGAGTCCAAAACAAGATCAAAAGTGTTTGAAAAAGTAGATACATGTCAGGACCGCAATCCTAAGTCACACCGATCTAGCAAGTAACATATCATATCACTTTGCGGCCTCATGCATGGTATCCCCATGGCTGCAGCCTTACCTTGGCCGGGACCGTTTGCGCCTTTTGGCTCACATATATGATAGTGTCGCTAGCATCCATATGACAGAGAACCCGGGCCGACATGACTAGTCGTAAACCAATGTGGCACAAACTTACATGGACAGGCATACATGACCCAGCAATGCACGTGCCGGTCAGCAGCGAGTGTAACCGGGCTGTAGCAAGCTATCAAGACTCCAGTAAACACCGCGTGACATTTCCCCGAAGGGACAGACACAGGAGCAAAGAAGGACACATGCCGGTCAATCCATGTGTTCCAGAGCAGTAGCAAGCTACCATGTGGAAGCACTAGGAGGCATTTCCCCATAAGGAAGGCTACCAAGAATAAACAACTAGGTATCGGATCACACACATACCAAGCATTTCAATAACATATACACAATATGCTCGATATGTGTTAATACAACATGGCATCACAACAAAACTCTACGACTCAAAGTATTTATCTGAAAGGCTCCGGAGAGCCATACATACACTACTGCAGGTTGGTCCAAACATGACAGTCCAATCAGAGACCCTTCGACGGAACTGTGTGCGATGCATTAATAACAAATGGTGATGTAATAAAACCATCAAAAAAGATACAAAACATTTGCGATGGCGGAGACATCAAACACGATTCAGATTAGAGTTGCGTGTGCGATGTGTGGCATACGGTTAATCCAGAAGAACTATTTGTGATGAGGCAGAACAACAGAAACGGGCAGCCAGATGAGGGTGTGTGTGCGATATATGACATACAGTTCACCAGGATGAACTGTGTGTGATTAGGCAACACAATAGAAACGGTTAGCCAGATCAAGGTGTGTGCGATGGAGGGCATACAGTTCACTCGGATGAACCATTTGCGATGAGCCAAGACAACAAAAATAGTTCAACTGAACAAGATGTGTGTGATACACGGCAAACATGTCCGTAATAAGAAATGTGTGCGAAGACCAATAATAACACAGACGATTGCTGCTAATAAGCCGTGTGATTTGCTCTGTCTACAGAAGAATAGCATATATATATATATATATATAATAAACATCCAATTACATAAGTGACTATACAGATCATTCGCACACACCTCAATAAACAATTGCATGCATTCTAAACTAGGAGAAACGATCGTCTAGTCATCTACTTATTGTGACGCTCTCGCCACTGCTCTGTGGCTCGATCCCTCGTCTGTGGCAGGACGAAGACACTACCTCATGTCAACGATCAGCCTGTACATCTTGTCGCTTGTGTACGCATCGTTGGCCGTGTACTTGACGTGTTCTTCATCCAGTCTCTGATGCCAGGCACTGTGCCAGACGTTCTTGTCCTTCTTGCTCTCATCCTTCATCTTCATGTAGTAGGGGTCGATGATGGCCGAGGCGAGGTCAGCCAGGGAGTTCTGCTTGTTCTTCGGGCTGCCCCAGACCTTGTAGTGGTCACGGATGTTCACAAGATTTCGGCAGGCCAAGCGCGAAACCTCGAGCACCTTTAGATCGTTGGTGGTGTCCACCGTAGTGAAACTGTAGTCAGAGCTGTTGATAAACCTGGAGAAACGCTCACAAGGCCTTCTGATCTTGCCCCGCACGACCACTGGTGAACTCGAGGTCGAAGCCGACCACTTGGTACTTGTCCTCAGCAAGCAACTGCTCCATAGTTTGGATGGAGCTCTCCACCGAGACCGGCTCATTCGTGTACACCACCGAGAGGTCCTTCCCCCTCACGTGGGTGTCCACTACGTGATGCCTGGTGAACTGCCCCCCGTTGTCGTCGTCGGCCGCTGGGAGCGCCATTGGAGCCACGGGGAGTGCCATTGGAACCACTGGATGTCCTCTCTGGATGTGTCGTCGTGGGTGTGCTTATTGTGTCGTGTGGCGCGAGAGATGAAGGTAAATGGCCGCGGGAATAAATGGGGGCCGGGCGGCCTAGATTCTCGGCGCGTCCGCATGGTAGTTTTTGCAGTGGGTAACTGCATCATGGCACCGCGCCCGGCGCAACCGCATGCATAATGGCAGCACGAATGTACGTGATCGTGCGCTGGCCCCAAACACTGGCAGCGCGCGTGGAGGGACGAGGGCAGAGCGCGTGGAGGGACGCGAGAGTAGAGCACGCGTGGCGGGACGAGAGCAGAGCAAGCTGCGGCCGCCTCAACCGCAAGCAACCACACGCATAGAGCAGTTGAACACGCAGGGAATGGTCGTCTACAAGCCGGCCGACATTGTGACGCTGCGTAGAGAGCGGCAGTGTGCTAGTACCTCCGTCTTGGTCTATTAGTCCCCTTTATATTCTGTGCCATATTTTGACCTTAAATTTAACTAACAAAATGTTAATGCATGTTATAAAAATTATATAATTGGAAACTATGTTCAAATACGAAGCCAACGATATAATCTTTGGCGGCATGCATTCGTATTTTATTAGTTAAATCTCTATTCAAAATTTGGCACAAAAATAGTAGGTAAATTAAATCACAAACGTTTTTTTATTAACCGTATGTGTACGTGTCCTTTCGTCCTGCTCTCGCACGTCTTGTCACTCCAATGCCACAGACGGCTTCGAGCGCAAGCTTGAGCAGCGCGCGGGGTCGTTCTTTTGGCCAAACGGTGGCTCGAAGTGGCGCCAATGAATGGTCGGTGAGCCCGTTCCCGCGCAAGCTCCCCGCCCGACTCGGTGAAATCCCCCAAAATCCCAATGCTTACCGGCCTGCTATATAAACCCACATGGCCGGCGAGTCCTGCGTCGCATTTTCCCCTCCCTCCCTGTAGCTTATCTCGTCTGCTTCTCCCACAATCGCCAATGGCACCGGTCCGTCGTCGTCGCTCAGCCACTCCGCCATCATCAGATGACAGCTCCAGCTGGGAGGCTACACCGCGGTGGTGGCACAGTCCCCGGCGTAGTGTAGTGCGCGTGGCGCCCCTGTTGGGTGTGCGCGAAACACCTACCACATGCTCTGCCGCCGCTGCCCGTCGGCAGCTGTTGCCGGCTGCCATTGCCGCCACCCCACCGTCTGCTGCCATGGCCGCCACACCACCGTTGAAAGCCAGGGCCATCGCCCACTCCGCCGCCTCGGCCCGCAGGTGGGAGGTGGCCGTTGTGGCCTCCACCCCACTGTCGGCCACCGTGGCCATCACCCGCTCCGCCACCGCGGCCCAAAGGTGGAGGTGGTGGTCGTGGCTGCCAGCCCATCGTTGGCCGCCATGGCCGCCAGCCCACCATCGACCGCCGGGGTCATCACCCGCTTTGCCACCGCCGCCCGAAGGCGGGAGGCCCGCACGTGCGTCAGCGTCCTTGCGCGCTACATCAAGGTCATGCGGGAGGAGGAAGAGCACCTCGTCGAGCACACAAAGAACCTTACCGCCGCCGTGGCCGCAGCACACACCGCCACAGAGGCGAGTAATGAGGAGATCTACGAGGAGTCCCACCGCTTCAAGAGGGTTCGTCTAGAGTGGTAGAGGGCGTTCGAGGCGAGCGTCGCTGAAGGTGCAGCAGCGGCAGGCACTGTATTGCAGTTGTCTAGCTCGTGTGTAGGCTCCTCCTCCTCTGCCTCTTACTGAGCGCGCTCGGCAGAGGAGAGGCTGCTGAAAGTAGTACAAAGCCCCTCCATAGTAGTACTAGTATTTAGGGGCTATTTTGTTCAGTTCATCTGATTATAGATGTGGTTGAACTGTACAACATACTTAAAATTAGTTAGTATTTATAGTTGAACTAGCTATTTCAGTACGTGGTTGGCAACAATTGGGGAAAAGTTTGGTCGGTTCAGCTGTCGAGTTAAACTGTTTGTATAAAGAATGACTGCTTAATCTATGAATGAAATCTATGCTTAATTACAGAATTTTAGTTGCAAAAATTAGATAGTGCTAGTGATTTTTAGCTGCAAATTTTGACAAATGGCAGTGTTACAAGGTTGACAAAGGGCAATGTTACTAGATCAACAAATGTCAATCTTTCCAGTTTGACAAATGGCAATATACCCAATATGACAGATGCAAATCTTACCAAATTGTCTGTACATGGTTGCACACGGGTCATCCGAAAAAAACCATTTGCGTTGAAGGGATGTACAAATCCTGCGTGCTAGATTTTCTCTTGGCTTAGGGGCGAAGGAACCATAGCTCTTGCTTTGCATACCGTATACAATATGAACTATTTGCAATGAAGGGATGCACAAATCCTACGCGACAAATTTTTCCCTTGGCTTACTGGGGAAGACGTAGCTCTCGCTTTGCATACGGGTGTTCTATCTAAAACGTTTGCGATGAAGAGCTCCACAAATCCGGCTCGGCACATTTTCCCTTGGCTTACTGGGAAGCTGTCAGTTTGCATATGGGTGTTCTATCTTAAACGTTTGCGATGAGTGTTTTAAATTTAAAAACCATTGATGTTTTTTTAATTCGTTTGAAAAGTCTGTACATTCAGAGTGAAGAACGCAAGTTTGCTCAAACCATATGTTTCATTCAGTCACACTGCGACTTTATATTCATATGATCGAGATACAGTATTAAACCCAAAAATACTAATTCCGGCGGCAGCGGAGGCGGCATGCCGAGCCGGCGTTGTCGTTGTCGTGCTCCTGGACGTCGTTGTTGAAGTCTTCAAGGCAGCACATAATGCTCTTCACTTGGAAATCAAACATCCTGTCGTCGCGCGATCGACGGGCAGGGCGCGGGAGGACGGCAACTCGTGGTACAGTGAGGTAGCAGTCGATGGCGGCGTCCCATGACGCTGAGGGGGGCACGCGCACGGGCACAGGCATGGCGAGTGCAGGCAAACACACGGGGACTGGCGCCGCGGTGGGTGCAGGGGCGCGCACGGGCACGGGTGCTGGCACTGGCATCTCCACAAGCTTGCGCAGGTCCGCAGTGACCTCGCTGACGCCTGCGGCTTCCAGCTCTGCGATAGTGCTCGGCGACCAGCCCATTATTGCTACGGGGATGGTCACTGGCGCGCGCGCAGGGATGGGAGCTGGGACCCGGCACGGGGGCAGCAACCGCCGCGGCCAGCTGGTTCAGGGCCATGTCCATGAGGCCCCATTCCTCCTTATTTTCTATCTCGTCCGGCTCGGAGTCGACTTTACCAAACTGGAAGACTAGTGGCAGATGATCCTTCTACGCCATGGTGTTGGTGGAGGTCCGCGGGAGGGGAATGGGAGGCGAACAGTAAGGCCGCCCGTATTAAACAGTGGCTCGGGCGCCATTAATGGAGAGGATGCGAGCAATGCGGGCGGCCATGGAAGTCAAAGGGCTCGCTTCCCACTGAGCCTGAGCAGCGTATAGCTCGCACGCTTCCCGGTGAGCCTGCCCATTGGAGGAAAACTTGCACGTCTCCCGGTCAGCCTGCGCAGCGGACTGCGCTTGCACGCCTCCTGTCTACTCAAGCAACTATCCGCACGGCACCTCCTAGCCATTAAAAGTGTGACGCGTGGGGTCACATGAATGGTTAACAGAACGCCCATGATTTAAATTATACAAACGTTTGAGATGATAAGGTGGCAGCTATTTGTTTCAAAATGCATTGTTGGCTGTTGATTCGAGTGCGCCTTCTCTCAAATTGGACACGAAAAATACCACAGCATGTCAGGTGCCATTCCATGATAGCATGCCAAGTTTCATGAAATTCAGACGAGTTTTGGATTTACTAGAATTTAAAAACACAGTATCTGAACATTTTGCCGGCAAGCAACGGTGCCCTGGTGTTTGAAATTCATTCCCATTTCTTGCATGGGACCTAAGCATCCACCCAAGGACACACATTTGATTTTTGGACCGATTTTTCTGCACTGGAGCATGTGCATGTAGTTCAAATTTGAATTATGCACATAAAATGCCTACAAAACACTGTTAATGTATAAAATGTCCAAACGAACCCCGAAAATTTCCAAATTTTAACACGACACTCCTGTTGCTCTATGTTGCCACTAGGACAAAATTTGAAAGCAAGAGGAGGCAGTGAATATCGTTTCATCCACAAAGGAGGCACATTCCCTACCGGAACCATGAGGCTTGTTGTGAGAAGCTTATACCCAAACCTGCCCCAAATGGGACAATATTTTTACCACAACATGTTGATGTCTTTCCATGATAGCATGCTAAGTTTCATGAATTTCAAACGAGTTTTGGATTTACTAGAATTTTAAAACCATGTATCTCAATGTTTGCGGCCAAGCGATGGTGCCCTGGTGTTTGAAATTCATTCCCATTTCTCGCATGGGACCTAAGCATCCAACCAAGGACACACATTTGATTTTTCAACCCATTTATATGCACTGGAGCATGTGCCCGTAGTTCAAATTTGAATTATGCACGTAAAATGCCTAGCAAACTCAGTTAATGTATAACGAACCCTGAAAAAATCCAGATTTTGACACAACACTCCTGTTGTTCTATGTTGACACTAGAAAAACATTAAAAGCAAGAAGAGGTAACGAACATCATTTCATCCACAAAGGTGACACGTTCCATACCGGAACCATGAGGCTTGTTGTGAGAAGGTCTGGTTTGTGAGAAGCTTATACCCAAACCTGCCCCAAATGGAGCAATTTTTTCACCAAAGCATGTTGATGCCGTTCCATGATAGCATGCCAAGTTTCATGAATTTCAGACAAGTTTTGGATTTACTAGAATTTTTAAACCATGTATCTCAATGTTTGCGGCCAACCGACAGTGCCGAGGTGTTTGACATTCATTCCCATTTCTTGCATGGGACCTAAGCATGCAACCAATGATACACATATGAATTTTCAATCCATTTTTATGCACTGGAGCATGTGCATGTAGTTCAAATTTGAATTATGCACATAAATGCATAGAAAACTCAGTAAATGTATAAAAATGTCCAAATGAACCCTGAAAAATTCCAAAATATAACACGAGTCTCCTGTTGTTCTATGTTGACGCAAGAAAAAATTTGAAAGCAAGAAGAGGCAACGAACATCGTTTCATCCACAAAGGTGGCACGTTTCCTACCGGAACCATGAGGCTTGTTGTGAGAAGCTCTGGTTTGTGAGAAGCTTGTACCCAAACCTGCCCCAAATGGGACAATTTTTTCACCACAGGATGTTGATGCCGTTACATGATAGCATGCCAAGTTTCATGAATTTTAGACGAGTTTTGGATTTACTAGAATTTTTAAACCATGTATCTCAAAGTTTGCGGCCAACTGACGGTGCCGAGGTGTTTGGCATTCATTCCCATTTTCTTGCATGGGACCTAAGCATGCAACCAAGGACAGACATATGATTTTTTAACCCATTTTTATGCACTGGAGCATGTGCATGTAGTTCAAATTTGAATTATGCACATAAATGCATAGAAAACTCAGTAAATGTATAAAAAATTCCAAACGAACCCTGAAAAATTACAAAATTTAACACGACTCTCCTGTTGTTCTATGTTGACACCAAAAAAAAAATTGAAAGCAAGAAGAGGCAACAAACACCGTTTCATCCACAAAGGTGACGCGTTCCCTACCGGAACCATGAGGCTTGTTGTGAGAACCTTTGGTTTGTGAGAAGCTTATACCAAAACCTGCCCCAAATGGGACAATTTTTTTTACCACAGCATGTTGATGCCATTCCAAAATAGCATGCCAAGTTTCATGAATTTCAGACGAGTTTTGGATTTACTAGAAGTTTTAAACCATGTATCTCAATGTTTGCGGCCAAGCGACGGTATCGAGGTGTTTGGCATTCATTCCCATTTTCTTGCATGGGACCTAAGCATGCAGCCAAGGACACACATTTGATTTTTCAACCCATTTTTATGCACCGGAGCATGTGCCAGTAGTTCAAAATTGAATTATGCACATAAATGCCTAGAAAACTCAGTTAATGTATAAGAATGTCCAAACGAATCCTGAAAAATTCCAAAATTTAACACGACACTCCTATTGTTCTATGTTGACAGCAGTAAAAAATTTGAAAGCAAGAAGAGGCAGCGAATATCATTTCATCCACAAAGGTGACACGTTCTGTTGGGGGTATAACCCCGAGGTGTGACCCGTCGTCGGGTCACATCATTAGCGACTCAACATGAAGAAGGCCCAAGAAGGTCCACGAAGACTAGCGGTGGTTTACAAGGTGGGCTTGCTGGAGGCCCAAGACCCGGTGGTGTAGTCATGACCCGGAAAGGGTGAGCTGCCAGAATGGTGACTTGCTTTGTAAGGCAAGGTGACTTAGAAACTGAGTTGGTCACGTTGTGTGATCCATCTTGGACTCTTGTAAGCCCAGGGCCTCGACCTGTGTATATAAAGGCGAGACCCTGCGTTGGGTTAACTTAAGAAACAATTGATCGAGAGCTAGGTGAGGTGATTCCGCTCCCTTGTAATCGATATCCAAGCTATAGTCAACAAAAGCAGGAGTGGGCTTTTACCTCGTTGAGAGGGGCCGAACCTGGGTAAACCTTGTGTCCTTTGTCCCGTTCAAACCCTTCGAGCTAACCTACATCGTGATGGCTCCACACCTAAGTCCTTTCACAAGGGCATCTGCCGTGACAAAACCACGACAGTTGGCGCCCACCGTGGGGCCAGAGCACGGTGGTTTCGAGTTCTTGAAGGGCAGCTTCTCAGGGATCGAGGGATACGCCGTGGGCCAGATGACTAAGAGTCGCCGCGGAAGCTCTACATCGACGATGCTGGCTGGGGCCCTGAGGCCGACTCAATTGAGTACGGGTACCAGGTCCCCTTTGGCGGAATCCACGTCTTCATCAGCAAGATCGGCGAGTCAGAGCCTGAGCCAGACACCTGCACCGACATCATTGAGAAGGCTCAGCGCGTGCGATCCGCTGGGGTTCAACCCGGCCGGAAGCACATTTTCATTGGCTTTGTTCATGGGGCGGATCTTGAGGAAGGTTCTGCATCTGGTGGAGAGACGGCCATCTATTCAGGTGATGAATCCTCGACCGGAGAAACCAGGTCAATCTATCAGCTTCAGGATGGCGGGCTTGGGGGATATTCTGATGGTGATAGTATTCCGGACCCTTATGAGCCGCCGAGCAGGGCCGCTATTTTTATGGCTGGTACGCAACCAATGGTAAACTCATCAACGGCTACTGCTATGACATCTGGTTAAACTGCTGCTGTGATAGCTAGGGCGGGCGGCTCAATTCGGCCGCCGGCTCAAGTTTTATCTGAGCTCTTGGGCACTTTGACGACTCTGTTAGCCACAGAGGTTACTGCGGCAAATCAAGCACAGCATAATGCGGAGATTCCGAAGGTGCGGGATGAGGTGGCCAATGCCCAAGAGGATTTTAATGCAGAGAACATCAGGATGGCAGAGGAACGAGCCAAGATGGATGCCGAGTCATAGCGTATCATGGCGGAGGCTTTTCTCTTAAGTTTGGATCAAAATGCCTCTAATGCGGTTCTTCAAAGGAGGTATCAAACCCGTTTTCCTGCACAATATGAGATGCGGAATCTTTTTAACACGCCTGGTGCGGGGCCAAGTAGCCCGCCATGCATAGCTCGGGTGGTTGAAATCCCAGGGAGTGTAGCGGCGGCTCAGCCCCGATTGCCAGACCCACCCCATAGGGATCGAACCCCGCCCCGGCGTTTTTTGACACCGTCTGGTCATTATTCCAACCCGGTGGATAACATGATAGCAGCAACCACTCGGCTCAATGCAATCCCTATCACAGATGAGACGCCTTTTGCAGCTGAGGCGCGGAACGCAATTGAGCTTTTGGAAACAGCGGTTGCACAACAGGAGAAATATACACATAGCTGTGAGAGGGTGCATTCGATGCCCCTCCCAAGCCGCAGTTACAGCCGGCGCATTGAGTCGCCGGCGGTTTCTAGTAGCGAGCGACGACGTCGGCCAAATCAAGATGACCCACCCCGTGGGAATAACCTACCCCTTACTCATGTTCAGGCGATTGTGGATGATGCCAGAGCACGCCAAGAGGCGGAGGCCGCAGCGGCGGCTCAGCTGGGGGCTTATCAGCAGCCTCCAGTGACTCCTTCGACGTCAATAGGAGCTGGTATAATTTCCAGATCTGTTGGAGTGCCTTGTTTACTACCATCCTTACGTAATGAACAATTGCCTAAGGATTTTAAGGGTCCTCGCAAGGTGGCTAACTATACAGCTGATCTCCCCCCTGAGGCCTGGATTGAGAGTTATGAGTTAGCCATGGAGATGCTGGATGTCAATGATGCTGTGTGTGCTAAGTACTTTAGTATGATGTTGGACGGGCCGGCTCGGACCTGGTTAAAAGGATTACCGCCAACTCCATCAATTCATGGGCAGAGTTGAAAGCACGGTTCATCCAGAATTTTAAGGGAACATGCAAGCAGCCCTTGATAATTATTGATCTTGATAACTATGTACAGCGTGAGGATGAGTCGGCTCATCATTGGGTCCGGTGGGTCTGAGCTATTATGCGCTCGTCAGATAGTATTGCGGTGGGTCAGGCGGTTCTGGTCTTGGAGAAGAACTGTCATTTTACCCCCCCTTAAGCAGAAGCTGGGGCGGCTTAAGCGTCATTGTAATGACATGGGAGAGCTCATGGCGGCTCTCATTAAGTATGCCGACTCTGACACCACCAAAGATCCTGGATCTGATGATGCAAAATCCAACAAGGGAAAGAAGGGTGGCAATGGTAAGGGTCAGCAGCAGAACGTGACAGGGCATAATAGTAACAACCAGGGTAACGGTGGTAAGCGTAGACAGCCCGATGGCGGGTCAGATATTGTAGCTAACACCAACACTGGATATAAAAACCAGCGTCGTAATGGCAATGGTAAGCAGGCCTTTGGAGGGAAGAACTTTAATATTGAGGCGATGATGAATGAGCCTTGCCCAAAACACAGCCTGCCCAATAAACCGGCGATTCATGCTTGGAAGGACTATTTCATCATGCGGGAGTACAGGAATTCCAACTTCAATCAGAATCATGGCAACAATAATGGCCCGCCTGGCGGGTCAGGATCCGGCTCACAGGGGCCCGACTTTGGTGGTGGCGGCTCAAGTTCTGGGTATCAAGGACAGGGCAACCAGGGTGGTTATAACCAATAGTCTGGTCAGGGTAATCAGCAGCATCAATCAGGATACCAGAGTAATCCAAAGCAGCTCAACGGTGACCAGAGGGGACGAACCTGGGTAAACCTTATGTCCTTTGTCCCGTTCAACCCCTTTGAGCTAACCTACATCACAATGGCTCCACACCTAAGTCCTTTCACAAGGGCATCTGCCGTGACAAAACCATGACATGTTCCCTACCGGAACCATGAGGCTTCTTGTGTGAAGCTCTGGTTTGTGTGAAGCTTATACCAAAACCTGCCCCAAATGGGATAATTTTTAACCACAAAATGCTGATGCCATTCCATGGTAGCATGCCAAGGTTCATGAATTTCATACGAGTTCTAGATTTACTAGAATTTCAAAACCAAGTATCTCAACGTTTGCCGGAAAGAGCCACAATGCCATGGTGTTTGAAATTCATCACCATTTCTTGCATGGGATATAAGCATCAACCCATGGACACATATATGATTTTACAACCGGAGCATGTGCATGTAGTTTAATTTTGAATTGTGCACATGAAATGCCTAGAAAACCAAGTTAATGTATAAAAATGTCCAAACGAACCCTGAATAATTCCAATTTTTTTTACAACCACTAAAAAAAATACACTTCCGTGATGATACGTGTTTGTCACAGTAGGTCACGTTTTTTATCATGCATGTACATCCATGACGATTTTATGACAAAATCAAGATAGTCATACCTGTGCTGTCGTAGAAGTGTTCCATGACAATACCAAAATTATCATCACGGAAGTGTCAACTTCCATGATGATAAATGACGCGTCATGGAAGTGTTTTCGTCAAGGGTAACCGACACGTGGCATCCACCGTAACGGGTCGCCGTTAAGCTATCGGGTTCCTGTTTGGATCCAATAACCCGTTAACAGTCCCGACCAATGGGGATTTTCCACGTGTAAAATTCTCATTCGCCGGAGGATCCACGTGTCGGCTCAGCGTTGGGACAGATGTCATCCACTCATTGTACGGGAGGCGCCTTTGATACGTTGGTACGTGGCAAGGCCCAACAGTGGCCCATTTAGGTGAAAGAGGACGGCCCAGTCAAAATTAGCAGGCCGGCCCATATAGGGCCTACTTGTGTCTGGTCCATTTAAGCCCACGGCCCATACGAGATGTGCCAATTCGGCCCGTCAACGGCCCATTAACTATTTGACACCATTGCAGCCCATCGTCAGTTTGAGCCCGTTAACAGCCCGCTATATATTTGGGCTCAACATTGGCCCCATGTGGTTTCGGCCTGTTAACGGCCCATTCAAGGGATGGGCCAATTTTTAGGATGTACGTCTTTTGGCCTTTTAGAGACCCATTTAAGTGTAGGGCCAATTTCCAGCCCGGTGTGTCTTTTAGCCTGTTAACGGCCCATAAATGAGTTGGGCCATTTGCAGTCGGACCTGAGTTTTGGCCTCTTAATGGCCCATGCTCTTCATGACCAATACCGGCCCGGTTTCTCTTTCGGCCTGCTAAAGGCCCACAACACAGTTGGGCCATATACAGCCCGACCTCACTTTCGGCCTCTTAGCGGCCCATGCTCTTCATGGTCCAGTACAAGCCCGCTATCTCTTTCGGCCTGCTAAAGGCCCACAATAGAGTTGGGCCATATATAGCCCGACCTTAGTATCGGCCTGTTAACAGCTAGTGAAATCAAATGGGCCCACTTATTGCCCGCTTCGATGTCGGCATGTTAATGACCCGGGAGGTAACAGGGCCGAGCATTAACTGTTGGCTCGTTTCAATTATAGCGGCCCAATAGAGCTTTCAGCCTGGTTACGACCCATTAACTTAATGGGCCCGCTAAAGTTCGAACATGTCTGTAGGCCCAATTAGATAACGTCGATTCCGGCCCAGCTATAATTTGAGCCCATTATGACGAGCAATTATGGACAGGATAAAAACCGATCAATCAAAGGCCTATGAGAATTTTGGCCCATGCGAGCCCATTAGGGAAGCCCATTAAGGGCAGTGGGCCGCTTCCTTCATATAGGGCCCATGACTGTTCGTGCTAACTAATAATTTCACTGCTTTTTTGGCTTCCTAGCAACCAGTTAGCTGGAATGCGAGGCGCGCTAAGCAAACGTACGGTATACAGGGAAAAACGCTGCACATCCAGCATATATTACAGGAAATTACATCCACTGGGCAATGAAAGATTGATGCCAGTGCAAATAAATGAACAGAACTTAATGATCTACAACCTCACAATCTGCAACCTCAGCGCGGATGACGCCCATAAGCATGTGAGCAAGTTATTCCTTCTTTGCTACACTGTCTCTGAAAACATTGATCAGTTGTTGTTGCGCAAGAATGTGCACCTCTGATTCCTCCACGATTTCCATGATTGCTTCAGCCAGTAATTCGTTCACAAACATACATTTTTTTTCGTTGGATTTGAGACAGAGGAAACTCAACAGATTCAGATGGCGATTTTGGCAGGCTTGTATTATTGATAGTGGAGAGTGTCTCGACCACTGCATCATAACATAAATTAGGAGGGGAACCGAACAGATTAATCAAGAGTTATTGCCATATTACCTCGCCTAGATTTATGGGAAAGAAACAATGGGGTTGCCTTGCTGTTTCCAGAGTTCGTCTTCTTATCTTCAGCAGCCTGCACCAAATTAACACACTAGCATTGCTATCATTGGCCAGGTCAGATAATAGGAAATCAACATTGACACAATGAACGTTTGGGCAACCAGACCACACCAGCCTACACCAAATTAACACAATATGGCACAGCTATCATCAGCCACGTAAGGTAATAGGAAAGCAACATTGACACAATGAATGATTGGGCAACCAGAACAGCACTACAATTTAGTAATGTGCATGATATGAGATAGTACACTCATGCAGCTCAGTATGCAAAACTACCAGGCAGTTTTCCTTACAAAAATCAACATTGTCACCTTTAATTATACATTTTGCTACAAGTAAATTTAGATCAGATAAAGGTTGGATTCACGCCGATTAACAAAATACATGCTGATGTAAAAATTTAGTGATATACAACAGGTACTTACATCAGCATTGGAGCACAGAGAATTCCCGCAAGATATTTTCCTTGAACACGATCCCAGTTTAGGAAGTCTTCTATCCTTTAAGCTTATTTTCTAAAAGAGAAATGGGTAAGAAACATGTAGAAAATATGATCTCAATGCTATAAAATTTCATGATGTGAGGATACGCACACGCTTTTTAGAATGGAGTTGACATATTTTTGCTGGACTGGAGCGGGCTAGTTCTTTGGCCACTTGAATCTGCTTATTATCAATAGGAGTTGGGTTTCTCTGTGCTGGAGAAGTATCTATGGACACTGGAGTTGGTTTACTATCTCCTGGCGTTTGGATCTTTTGCAAAGACCTTGTTTGTAACCATTCAGATTCTAACATAGCCGTCTTCCCCTTGCATGCCTTATATAGAAGAATGGTGCTTCAGTTATAAAACATGCTACAATAGAGAGATGGAATAGGTACTGAAGAATAGAAAGGCATGACATTTTGACATGTATTCCCTCCATCTGGAAATAAATGGATGTGTCTAGGCATATTTCAGTTCTAGATACATCCATATTTATCCATTTCTGTGACATGTAATCCGGACGGGGGGAGTATGATGTAAGAGCTAGGGATACGACAGGACAACATAGTAAAAAAACACTAGTTGAATGTAAAACTGAATGATAGCGGAATACATACAGAAAAACACTAAGGCAACATATGCGTGTATGATTGGGAAACTAAGATGGCATTGCAACAAACCACTAGAACAACACTTCAATGTAAAAAAAACATGGTATGGTAGACAGATGAAGTACATACTGATGAATAACAATGTATAAGATATTCAGAAGCATGATGTACAAACTAAGCAGATGGCATTGCGACAGAGTAGAATGACAATATTTGAATTTGAAAATATGTTATCATGAATGGAATAGGTACTAAAAAATAGGAAGGCGTGACATATTTACATGCATGATCAGCATGCTAAGCACATTGCATTGCAATAGAGTAGATGCACTCTAGGACATTATATGCATGATGTACCCATATCACGGGCCAAGTTAGAGCAAGGACCTTGTGGGGTGAATAGGATTCGTCATCTTTCTGCAAGTCTTCTGAAGAACTGCCTTTACATGTTCCATCATATTGGGTATCATTGATGTCAAGTTTGTTGGCCGTTGCATTGCTCCATGAGGTTCTTGTGGATATATCAGTGTGTGCAATTATATCTGACATGCATGGAAGACAACTAGTAGTTAGATTTATGTAATGAGTGCCTGTAGGAGACGACATAAATAGTAGGATTGGGCTTAACTAGCAGCAATAGGTCTCAAAAACTAAAGGGAGAACAGAGATGAAAGCTACAGAATATGTATCATTTGTACTCGAGATTAACTAGATGGCACACAAAAGTATTAAAGAACAACATAAGTAATACTAGAAGTGGTATAATCACCAGCCTGTGGGATAACATTGGCTGATGGATGATAACTATGGAACAACGTTACCTAAAGAACAAGTCTCTTATCTGAACTATGCAACAGCGTTACCTAAAGAACAAGTCTCTTATCTGAACTATGCAATAGCGTTAACTCCTGAACAAGACTCTTAAGAGATCAGCATGAATATCCAGTGAAATGTGATAATCTATTTTCCATGCTTAGATGAATAACAAAGCCATAAATGTTGCAGACAAGTAAGATGAGGGTACAACCTATCTGGCCGACATCCATAGGAGTGAGCATCATGTGCTGACTTGTCGATGGCCCTGCAGTTGTTGTGGCTGTCCATGTCGGGCACGCACATTCGATGCAGGGAACTGTTGAGTGGGGACTATAGCTCCCTTCTGGTGTATGCTTCCCTTGTTGGAGCAGCTGCGGTGAGAAGGAAGACGGTATGGCTGAAGATGCAGAAAACGCAAAATGTTAAGAATGACACATTTCTCTGATCTGAAGAAATACCCTAAGAGATCAACAATATCGTACGAGAGTGGTCACACGTCGGTTGACTGAAAACTAAATTGGGGTCACATGATTTTATTTTATTTTGGTACTGTCCGATCTATGCCGGATGGCTTGATAGCCGTCTTGTGCCTCCCGGCTGACACTGTTTAGAATGTTCCCAGAAGAGCCAGCGACCTCCGGCAGAGCAGCCTGCCTCCGCCATCCCTCGCCGCGAGAGCTCCGACAAAAACCCCACTCCCCGCCCCGCCGCACTGCCATGGTTGCGCAGCCCCCGGCTAATCCACAAAGACTCCCTGTCATCCAGATCTAGCGGCGGCAGTACCTTCAACCCATGCAACTCTAAGATAGCCACCTAAGCGCTGCTTCCGTGGCGAACTTGCGCCCCCGCACCCTTACATTAGACACCAGCCAACCGGCAGCCTAGGAGCTCCGCCGCCTCGAGGGGTGCTGCTTCCCATTGTGAATCGATTGGCCCAGAATAAAAACTCAGACAACTGACGCCTAAATAAAGTGATTTAAGATGAGTGTACGACCTATCTTGCGGCCCGGTGAAGTAGGCAGCTCCAGCTGCCGAGTCGGTGAGGCCGACGCAGTTGCGGTGGCTCCCGGCGGCAGGAAAGCAGAGATATCGCGACGGTCGACGGCTACGAGGAAGCAGCTCCGGGGCCCTGGACGCATCCGAAGTTGGAGCCGCTCCGGTGCCGTGCACAACAGCGGGGGTGAATCGGCTCCGGTACGGTTCACGCGGTCGTCGTCGAGGCAGCTCAGGCAGCACGGAGTAAGAGGCACACGGCCCAGTGCACGACGGCAAACGGACAGCATCTCCGACATTGGGGAGGAGGGCGGCGGTGAATTTGGTGCGGTGGGGGGCGCCATGGAGGAGGGGCTGAGGTTTCGCGGCTAGGGAGAAGGGAGCTTCCGGGGAGAAGGTGATTTGGTGCCCACGATGTATGAATCGGGAATTGGGAGGGGGAACCATGTCTTACGGACGCATTTGTCTGAAATGTGGGGGGGGGGTTACAGTTCTACCCTTCCTTTAGGCTTCTGGGCTTGGGTCTGTGTACTGAGGGTCGGGGATAGTAGAGTAACTTTGCTTCTCCCAAATAGTGGGCGCGAGTGATTCGGGCGAGGAGGGCGTGTTTTGAAATAGTGGGTGTGAGCGATTTCGGGCGAGGAGGGCGTGTTTTGAAATAGTCAGCATGAGCGATTTCGGCCGAGGAGAGGGTGTTTTGCCGCCCATGGTTTATGAATTATTTGGCACCTATCATTTCGGCCGAGGAGAAGGCACGCTTGGATGAAGATACGAACCTACCCTCGATGTACAACGGGCCAATTGATGTGTGTCCCACATAGGCCGGTAATTTCGCGTCTCCCATTTATTTGCTCGGGCGAATTCCACCGAGCAGAGGGTGTTTAGCGGTTCGTTCAAATTTTCGTAGAACGAGCATCCACGTCTACCTTACCAAGTCGATTGGAATCAAATTTTGAAATATTAGCTTGCCACTACTTTTTTAGGTGGTGAGATGATGCTCGGGACTAATGTGTTTTTACATGCTCGTTGCTAACAATTTACTATATGACAAATAGTTGACCCACTCAAAAACGGGAATCAAACCCAAAATGAAATATCTCGATTCAATGAAATAGCTCGTTCACCAGGTCAAAATAGTGAACTAAATCCAAAATTGAACACCTCAATTGAGTAGCATGTTGTATTATAGTACTCCATGAACATGTTGAAAGTCAAATTAATGAACTTGTTTGATACGCATATCTCTGTTCATGTGTGGATTGCACACAACATGTTCTCCAATTCAAATATTTGAATGCAAATTTATATCGGAACATGGTTTATATCAGTCTTTGATGCATAAACGCGACCTCCCTCTCTCCCAGACTCCTGTTCTCTCTCTCGCCGACAATCTTCAATTCTACCGCACACATCCAAACACAAACCTTATCGGTCCCTCTCCCTCTCTCTCAATCTCTGTGTGGGGGGGTCTTTCTAGTGCGCATGCACACTGCATGTATAGGTCTCTCTGGCACACTATGTATGATTCTCTAGTCCAAGCTAAATGTCTTGGGTGAACTCACCGTACGCACACAAATTCCCTAGCTCGTCACCCGTAACTCTCTCACGCACCACTCTGCCATCTCGGAGCTCTTCCCTCTCTCTCTCTCAAACTCTCCATCTCCCTGGGTCACACATACACATGCATATCTCACTCGCACTCGATAGACCCATCTAAAACTCTCTCTCTCTCCCTCATTCTCTCTCCATCTCACACGCACACACACACACACACAATCTCACGCCTAGCTAAATATGATTGTCTCTCACTCAATTGTAGGCACACGCAGTCCCCCCTATGTATATGACTAATTCTTAGTCTCCATCACAAACATGTGCATTGTCTCTTTCCCTCACTTGGTCTATCTTGATTTCTCTTGGGGCATCTTTCTATCGCACACACACCTCGCCTCTCGATCTCCCACCCATATAGTCCTCTCACGATCTCGAGGGGATCTCTCTATCACAAACACACCCTCTCTCCCTCCCCATGCGTCCATCTTCTCCATGCGTCCCTCTCGACCTTTGTCCCTTGTTGGCTAGACCTCTATTGGACATGTGCTATAGGGGTGTCTCTCTCCATTGCAAACAATCATGCACTAGCTATCTTCGTGTATCTCCTCACCTCGCTTTTCTATCTCGGAGATGCATGCGTGATATGTCTGCATAAGAAACGAACACACTCTCTCTCTCTCTCTCTCTCTCTCTCTCTCTCTCTATTTTATCGTTTGTTGTCCCTTTCTCCTTCACACACACACTCTTTTTGCACACTCACTCATTCTCCTTCACACGCACTTGGTCTCTCTCGACTTAGGCACTCTCTTCGGTCCATAGCATATAGATTTATTGAAAAGTCAAACATCACAAAGTTTGACCATGTACGTGGAGAAAAACATTTACATCTAGAATGGCAAACATATATCATTAGATTCATCATGAGATGTAGTTTCGTATGATGTATCTTTGGTATTGTAGATATAAATAATATTTGCGTAAACCTGGTCAAAGTTTCCAAAGTTTGACTTCTAAAAAATTTATATGCACTGCATTATCGAACGGATGGAGTATCTCTTTCCCCCTCTCAGCTATCTGATGCACCACTCAGCCGTATTGGGGCTCCTCTATCTCTCTCAAACTTTATATCTCCCTGGTTCACACATACACATATCTCGCTCGCGCTACATAGACCCATCTAACACTGTCCGCCCTTGTTCTCTCTCTATGTGACACGCACCCCCCCCCCTAAGTACCATAATCCCTCACTCCATCATAGGCACACGCACTCCCCCCTAAGTATGACTATCTCTCACTAGCCATCAGGAACACGCGTATTGTCTCCTTCCATCCATACGTCTATCTCGACATCTCTCGGGGTATCTTCTATCGCGCACACACCTTGTCACTCGATCTCCCACCCATGTAGTCCCATCAGGATCTCCAGGGGATCTCTCTGTCACAAACATACACTCTCTCCTCCCCATGTCTGCATTTTCTCCATACGTCTCTCTCGACCTCTCTCCCTTGTTTGTCAGACCTCTCTTGGCCACGTGCTAGGGGTCTTTCTCTCTCGGTTGCAAACAACCACACACTATCTCCTCACCTCGCTTCCGCTATCGAAGATGCATGTGTGATATGTTTGCATAAGACACACACGCTTTTTCTCTACTTTATCATGTGATGTCCATGTCTCTTTCACACACGCACACACACTTTTTTCACTCACTCTTTCTATTTCACACACACACACACTCTCTCTCTCTCTCTCTCTAGTTAGGTACTCTCTCACGTCCATAAACATATGAATGTTTTGAAAAGTCAAACCTCAAAAAAGTTTGACCAGGTATATGTGGAGAAAAACATTTACATCCGGAACGATCATTAGATTCATCACAACATGTACTTACTTCATACTATCATTTATCTTTGGTATTGTAGATATAATTAATTTCTTTATAAACTTGGTCAAAGTTTCAAAAGTTTGACTTTAAAAAAAATATAGGCACTACATTATCAAACGGAGGGAGTAGCTCTTTCTCTCTCTCTACTAGTATCTCTCACGGGCCTCCCCTCTCACTCGATCTCTCTATACCGAGGGATTATACGGTCACTGTGTCAGCGTATAGCTCCGTATATTGTTTAGTTGACCAGTCAACCAGTCCACATGCTGCCTTGTCAGCTCGTGTTCTCTATCTTCGTGTGCTGGCCCATGTGGTAGTGGGTGAAAATAAGTAAACTAGAGGCCCATCTGACACGCGGTGAAGTAAACAAAGTTGAAACCACTCGCGGTAGCACCCCACACACTAGAAAATTGAGGGCACACTTCTTCCGCGTGTGTATGAAAGACGCACTCATGCACACTTCACCACTGCGCGGCGGTAGGCACACAAGGATGCACTCGCGCACACCCAGAACACAATACACACCAGCACACGTGTACACTGGTGTCGCCGCCGGCTAAGATGGACGGCGAGGCAGCCAACAAGCGGAGGCGGCTCGAGCCAAAACCGCATCCGGCGAGCCTGGACTTCATCAGCAGCCTCCCAGACGACATGCTGCTCATCATCATCGGCCTCCTCCCCACCAAATCTGTCGTGCGGACCACCCTGCTCTCCCGGCGGTGGCGCCCCCTCTGGCGCCGTGTCCCCCTCAACCTCACCATCGACAGCTGCCTCTACGATGGGGATTGCAAACGCATGGCCGCAATCTCCAAGATCCTTTCATCGCACCCTGGGCCAGCCAGACGCCTTGACATCCGCATGTTCAGTACCAACTGCAAGGTCCAAGCCAAGCTCGACGGGTGGTTCTTATCCCTCGCCCTAGATCAGCTCGAGGAGCTCAGGTTTGAAGCTGGACGATGTCACTCTCTGCCGCCGTCCGCACTCCGCCTCACGCCAATGCTGCTCCACGCCAGCTTCAGCTCCTGCTATTTTCCCCAAATTAATGCCGCGCCCGCCCTTCTTCTTCCTCAACTCAAGCAGCTCGACCTCTTTGACGTTGGCATCTCGAAGAAGGCTATGGAGCACCTGCTCCGTAGCTGTACTGTGCTCGAGTACCTTTGTCTTCGGCAAATCCACGGGTTCATTAGCCTCCACATCGCCTCGACGAATCTCTGATAGATTTATGTGTCTTACTGGCCCCGTAACAAGACATCAATTGGGAAGAGATCACTTCAGCTGTTCCACGTTATGGTCATTGAGAATGCGCCTTTCCTTGAGAGATTGCTTGTATCTGATCTAGAAGGTCCAACAAAAATCAGGGTCATTGACGCGCCAAAATTGACAGCGTTGGTGTACTCGTCTGCCAAATTCTCCAAACTCTTTATTGGATCCGTAATCGTTCACGTACATCACTCATCTTCATCTCCGTCTTCTTGAAATTCACATTTTTAAATTTCTTCTTGATGTATTTACGACTGTCATCCAGAAAATGATTCCCACAAGCTTGACCCAGTCTGTTCGCATAGTGAAGATTTTGGCAATAAAATCTATCGCCCCAATCTGGATCAAGTTGTTGGATTCCTTACATGCTTTCCGTGCACGGAGAAGCTACTCATTGAGGTGAAACTTCTTTCCTATTAGTAAACGGTAATCACAACGTAGCTCAATTTTTTCGTAATTTTCCCAAATTATGATGACAAGTGTAGTGTTCAAAACTACATCTACGCACTGCACCGAAACAAATGTTTTTAGTATTTTTTTCTCACGTGATCACCTGCATCTTTTTTTGTTGTACTACTAGTAGCCTAGGCTAGCCATAGTGGCAAGTAACTTAGACTAGTAACTCTATGGTTAGCCTAAGAGCAAGTGCTACCTCCGTCCTGGTTTACTCTTTTTGTAGTATCAAAATTTGACCATAGATTTAACTGAAAAAATGTTAATGCATGTCACTAAAAATTATATCGTTGGATTCGTATTTGAACATAATTTCAAATTGTATAATTTTTTGGGACATGCATTGGCATTTTCTTAGGTAAATCCATGGTCAAAATTTTACACTAATACGAGGTAGTACAAAAGTGGGCTATAACGGCCCTCCACTATGTAGGCCAAAACACGTGCCAAATTCACTTCTGATGCATTTGGCATCGATGCCCTCCATTGCTCACCTGGTGCCCCAATCTGGATGACCTACTTTGCTCCGGTGCCAAATTAACTCACGCAATGAAAAAACACTTGCGTGGGAGAGGGAGAGGACTGAGGCAATAAAAAAACACTTGTTTGGGAGAGGGAGAGGCTGGTGTAGTTGGTTTGATTGATTTGTTTATACATGTGGGTCTGTGTGCATAGCGGTGCCAACTCTCTCACATCACTAGAGCGGTGCCAAAATCTTTTGATTTGACATTGATGCGTATTATGTGGCATACTTTTGAGAAATATGGCATCGGCCACATAGTGGAAGGCAACAAATGCCCAAGCTCTTCACGTGCTCCTAGGTAACTGAGAGGAAAGAGAAAGAGAGAGAGAGAGTGTGAAAAAATATCACTAGCCTTAGAGCCAACCCTATCGTATGAGCGAATGATATTGGTACCTCTTGATGACACAGCAATCTTATACAGCCAGTTGCTCTAATATGTTCTCTTCTTTTGCAGATAAAAAAAGACCTGAAAGTGAAAAATGTGCTGCACTATAACAATCTCATCGAATGCCTTGATCTCCATCTTACAGAAATTGATTTGATCGACTACCAAGGCAGCACATCTGAGATTAAATTGGCCAGGTTCTTTGTTCTGGAGGCAAGTGTGCTCAAGGTAATGAGGTTTGGCGTTCTCTGGCGCAACAATGAATGGCGTGCTGATCACCGCAAACGTCTAAGCCTAAATGACAAAGTCTCCGCAGAAGCTGAATTTGTTTTTGAAACATTAAGTCACTAGAGACTCAAAAATTTATTTGCCCGTTAGTGACTTGTCAGGGCGGTGGATTTTAGTTTGTACGATAATGCTGCATCCACCTAAAGTAACGAAAGTTCTTACGTAAACTTCCTAATAATTCCCTCTTCGTAGGTGCAGCATTACTCCTAGCATTTGTACTATCAGTTTGAAACTTGTAATGTTACGACTATCCAGCACGAGGTACTATGTTACGATAAATGTTCGTGTGCATAGGTGCGGCAACGATATACCCATTACTCGAGTACAATATTTATTATTACCAGCAAGAGGCCCATGCGTTGCACGGAGCATCAAGATGCATTTATACGAGTTGTTTATCTTGTGGGAGATGGAGATGAATGAGGGAAGGCCTTATCTACAAATTTGGAGAGGGGTGCAGGTATGTTTTTGCAAAATTGCCATAGTTTATAAGAGTTTATAGATCGGACGGTGTATATTGCAGGATGGCAGGTACACCATCATCACCAACTCGGTTTTTTATAAGAGTTTCTCTATTTCTCTATACTACTCCTATAAAACCTGAGGGCTCCTTTGATTCAAGGGAATTCTATAGGATTTTTGGAGGATTGAAATCCTTTGAAATTTTTCATACGTTTGTCCTTTGATTCATAAGATTGAATCCCATAGTAATTTTTCCAATGGAATCTTTTGTACTACATTTCATAGGAAATCTAACATCCACTCTAACCTCTTTTTACAATTCCTTTGCTTTTCCCGTGAAATCAAACGCTCCTTGCTAATCCTATAGGATTCAAGTGGGCATGACACTCAAATCCTATACTTTTCCTATTCCTGCGTTTTCAAAATCCAGCGAATCAAAGAGGTCCTGAGTTGGTGATGATGGTGTGCCTGCCATCTTTCACCAATAGCCGTCGGATCTAGATCTGACGCATACAAAGCAAACTGCTGCAGTTTTGCAAAAAGATGCCCGCACTTGTTCCCTATTTAAAAACAACTCCTTGTCTCTCACAATCAGCCTTATCTCTTCCCCACCACATCTAGAAGGCCATGGAACAATCTGACGCGATGGCCGCTGCCGGCTCCGTCCACCCCCAATCTTGGTGTTCCGTGCAATGCACGGGCATCTTACTCGTATAAGAAAAGAGTAGATATACTCGTGGCAACGCACGGGAAATTATCGAACACGGCTAGTTGTAAGAAGGCTAGCTCTACAGCCATGATGATAGTGACTGCACATGGTGAGGCTGACTTTGGTATGCCGAACATGGCGCCTACACTCAGGTGTCATCTCCGGCGCAGGGTCTTGTCACTTCACTGTGAGGAGCAGCACGTAATAATTTGACCAACGGGTAGTACAGTACTCTACATTGGTAGTACTACTACTAGTACTAGCACCACCGTCTGGATTTAGTAGTACTACCACCTTCGTTTGGATTTAGTATTTGACTAGCAATATCTAGTAATGCATGTCACAAAAAATATACTACTCCCTCTGTAAATAAATACATGGAGTATTGTTTTATTCGGTTTTGAACATAGTTCCCGATGATATTATACACTCTCCCTTCCGGTAGATGGCTCAAATCTGAAATCTCATCAATCACACTACTATTGTACTCACCGAGCGGTCAGCTTGGTAAGCTACCAACAAAAAATTGCAATCAAAGACTACTATTGTACTCCCTCCGTACTGGTGCATTAGTCACATTACGAAAACCAAATAATCCCAAAAATTTTAGGCGCGGTGCATTAACTACCCACCTCGTTCCTTGTTTTTTGCCACGAAAAAAGAAATCACCCAATAGGAGGCGTGGGGTGCGTATGCATTCAATGACTTGAGACTACTTAGCACAACATGCAATGCTCAATTCTCTTTATGCAATGACATTAATTACAAAATACTACTCCTACCTCCGTCCTGGTTTATTGGTCCCCTTAGTATTTTGTGCCAAATTTTGACCATAGATTTAACTAAAATAATAATAATGCATGTCGCCAAAAATTGTATCATTGGATTCGTATTTGAACATAGTTTCCAATGATATTATTTTTGGTTACATGCATTAACATTTAATTAGTTAAATCAAAGGTCAAAACTTGGCGCAAAATGCAAAGGGGACCAATAAACCAGTAAACATCAAAATTCTCTTGTTTTGCCCCAACTTGGTCTCGGTGAGATGACTATACTGCACCGGCACGGAGGGAGGACCGAGGAGTAGATGGCCAACGCACACGTGAATGCAACGCAGTCTGCACTTCTCATATAAAGGCTCCCCGCCAGTCCAATCTACGAAATCGTACGCACCTATGCACCCTAACCAAGGGAAAGAGTGATCACTCCAATCGCAAGATTAGTTGACTAGAAGCTAGACCCATGGAGGCAATGAGCGCGAGCATCAGCCGGCTGTGCCAGATGGTCCACGACGCCGGCCTGTAGCCCGGCACCGAGGAACGTCTCCAGGTCGTGCTTGAGGCCGCCAGGGTAAGAGGCCTCTTGGATGATAGCTTCGTCTCCTTGTTCGACGAGGTCCTCGTCGGCTTCCTCGATAAGTACACCATCGTCAAGAAGCTCGCGGATGACCTTGACGTACGCCTCCAGCCCACGCTCCTAGGCTCTGCGATGCCCGCCACCCTCAACGGCCTCTATGGTGACAACCTCTTCGACGCACTGGTGGCCCTGCGACTGCCCGCCGTCGCGCCGGAGAATATCCACCTCGAGTTCGCGCTCGCCGCGCAGCGCCTGGCGAAGCAAGACACCATCGACATAATCACCCACGTCTACGCGCAAATCGTCCACAAGGACTACTACGTGCAAGAGGAGGATGATAGGACGCTGGCCTTCTTGGACCGTAGGGCAACCTTGGACGGCATTGTTCAGAAGCACATTGAGCTCGCCGCCAATGCCGCTGCTCCTCACACGTCGGTTGGTGACCCGGCGCACTAGGGCGTGAGGATGTCGTTGATGGATCCTTATGTATCTTTATCTTTCTGTCAATTCCATGTAGTAGTATATTGTACTAGTAATTATCTTACCTTTCGCATCAACTTCATAATTTTCGTACGTACTCCATGCATGAACCGCGCCAGAACCAAACTTCTCATTACTCTAGGGAAAATTGTTATTTCTATCTATCGGCCGCTCCATGGAGCAGAACCAAATTTTACAAGTTACAAGTTCAAAGGAAAAGCCTGCCGTGTTCGCGTCGCACCCCCACACGGTTGGTCCGGCACGCCGCTCAAGGGGGAATGTGTGCTGTGTTGCATTTTCACTTACAAGTGGGATCGCAGTTGAGCAAACCGACTATCGGCAAACCCCCACCCCGCCCACCGCGCGATGGCTGAGTTAGAGAAAACATGAGGGAGAAGAGATAGTTGTAGCACGGACTCCAAGAAAATTGGTGTCAGATGGGACTCGTGTGGGTGGCGTGTGTCGTACTGCTAGACGTGAATGCTAGTTATGGCCCATGCCACCCCACTATATCGAGGTGCTGGTTACGTAGAGCAAACACATTATCTCTCCAGGAGTACGGTACACCACTAGTACTACTCACATTGTCGCGAAATTTCCTGGAGTCCGTGCTTAGCCCTCCTCTCTCTCTTCTCAGCCAGCCAGCAGACGCGCGGAGTGTGCCCATCGTCTGTTTGCTCACATGCGATCCCACATGTCAGTGAAAACGCAAGATGAGCCACTGAACCTGCACATCTACCACCTAGACGTGCTGGTGATGAAAAACAAATCCAATAAAGATCTTCGGTGGCCGCTTTTGGAGTTACTCAAGAGTAAGATTCTATTTACAGTTTAACCCAAGATGCACATCACGTGGCTTCAACTAGCACTCCATTTTCTTGCATGACACGACCTGGATGCTGGATGTCCCTCGTGTCGGCAAAAGGAGGAAGAACTCGACCAAATCTTCTCCACATTTAGACCGGAGGAGTAGGGAACACGGCAAGCCCTGTGCCTACATCATACGTACTGTACAAGCCCACCTCACGCTATCACCATATTTCTCAGCCTTCGTGCGACACCTAGCTCTAGTTGATGGTATACTACTACTAGGACTAACTATTGTACTAGCATACTATTAGGTTGGCTCTATGTGATGTGGCAACTTCATATAACCGGATGTTGGCTATACTACTACGGTACTCACACTCCAAGAAGTGACTCGAAAACCATTCATAAATTGAGTTTATCACATGCATATGCAAATGTACCATTCATTACATACAACAAGTCATCAACACACAACGACAACGAGGATACATGTTGGATTATAGATTATTTCCAACAAAACATTCTAGTAAATACTAAAGTTTTTATCACACAACAAATAACAAGCAATGAAATGAACTTCAGCTCAACCAATCCTCGGTGTTGGAAACACTTGCTTTGAACCATAAGAAGCCTCTAGGAAGGGCCAGCTATTGTCAATATCGAGACCAACGCAGGACTCATCATCCAGGCTGAAGCGGCCTATATCAGGATGCATATTGTGATAGCCAGGGTAGGGAACCATAGCAATGTCCGATGTATAGATACAGTTGCTTCTCATTTATGGTAGTAACGTTGTGCCAACAGTAGCTGGATTGCCTTTCACCATCATTGGATAGTTTAGTCCAAGGAATAGCGAGTTTTCTCCAAGACTGTCAATATTGAACCAAGGAGAAGGTGCTAGCGCTAGCACACTAGTATCCATCCCGAATACCCTGCAATGGATGTTGGAATAGGTCCGGAGAGTGTGACCATGGGAGACAACACCTGCTTCCTTAGTAACATCAGCAGTGCCCTGTATACAGACAAGAAGAGGTGATCCATCGGAATAAGTTGCCAGGCGCCACTGAGTATGTAGGTCCTGCTTGTCCTCATGCTCGTGATCATCACCATCGTCATCTCCCCCTTGGTTATAAATTTTTTCAAGTATAGGTGATGGAATGTTCACAGGACCTTGGAAACATAAGAAGGTTAATTAGTACGGGGATACTAACTCACATGCATGTGGATGAAACAATTCTAATTACGGTGGAAGACAAACGTACCGAAACCATAAGGATTCCATGCAAAAACAGTGCCACGAGTGGTGGCAGCAAGCACAAGACGCTCGTATTGAATTGCATCACAGTACTCATCCGTGTATAGAAATTGATTTTTGAGCAATATCCATCGAGGCGTGGAAGTAAGGACGGCAACAAGCTTGTCAAAGATAGCAACAACATCATAGTTCGTGTAATCCCAAGAGCGGTTGGGAACTTGATAAATTGCTATCTTCCGTAGACGACAGTCACCATGATCGTATTTGAACGTACGTAGATCATCTGTGTGCTCAACCTCAGGGCACTTTGAGATTTTTGGAAGTGGAACCCGGTGACGAGTGTACACATTCACAAGTTCCCACTCGCAGTTGTACCCAATATAAACAACCCAATCTCCATTTGCGCCTGCCCAGGCCTTACCCTTAAGCGATGGCACCTTAACATCACACGTATCATTATCAAGCGGCATCAACTTGCACAAGGCGAGGCTTCTGTCGTCCGTGCGCCAGCGAGTAGGGTCATGGCCAAGAAGATAGGGGAGATCAAACCGCTCCTGGACCCTTGGGTTCTTTGTAATGATGTTATTTGTTGAGTCGAGAATGGTCTTGAATGAACCTGCCATGCAAGCCGAGGTGATGACGTCGCACCGATCAATGAGTTCCTCCGCCATGTCATCTTTTAGATCGGGGCAAGAATAACGGGGTCGTTTCCGGCTTGTTCCCTCCATGGAGAAGACGACCGAACAATGGCAGAAGGAAGGGTGAAGGCAAATGGAGGGAGGAAGAGCGTGCGATAGCAGCTACAAATCGAGAGGGAAAGGCGAAGAGGCGGTGGACAGTTGCCATGGTACAGGAAGAGGCGCCCCGGCCTACATAAACGTCCATTCGGAAATTGTACAAAAGGACTCGCCGTCGTCTCACTGACATGTTGGAACGGGACCACATGTCAACGAAACATGGTGTGTCATTTCTCGTGCAAAATGCGATCTGGCCGAGTTGGCCCGAGGTGCCGCATTATTTCTCGACTTTATTTTTTTAATGGCCTGCCATTCAGTTTTGAAGCACGACTAACTGGTACTTTATGCAGAGAAAATATAAACTACTCTACCACTACTCCACCTCTAGTACTAGTATCAAAAAAGATATATAGGCTGGAGCTTCAGCGCTTGCTTGCTAAGGGCTGCCCACTTGCTTCTCACACTATCACCCTCTCTCCAGATCTAAAAAGACGGCGGTGCCCCTCTCTCTCCCTCCTCACCGGTGGTCACAAATCCGCCGGGAAGAAAAGGACATGCAGCGTTGACGCACTCATCGTCGGCGAGCGAGGTCACGCACTGATGACAAGGCCGTCCTCTCAGACCTAGCGCCCGCACGGGATGGCCTCCGTCCCCAAGCTCACTGCCGTAGTGTGTGCGAAGGACGACGACCATGAGCGAAGCCACTTCCCGCCGACCCTCAGGTATGCTACCTCTTTTCGAACCATACCCTTGTTCTATTGCCCCATCTGCCACGTCGTTGCATGTGGATCTTTTTCCACTCCACCATCTCCCCAATTTGCTATCCTCTGCTCTGTTGGTCACGCAGACGAAAACCTTAATTTGCACTATTAAAGGAAAACCTACTTCATGCAGACTAATCCATGTCTGGGTTGAATAAGGAAAGGAAGGGAGAAAGTACTATCAAAGAGACTAGGTATCGACCCCGCTTCTAGGTTGAAAAGGGGAAAATCAGTAGCTAACGAACGAGTCTCGTGTCTCTTGGTTGAAAAGGGTAGGAAGGCATGACAACGCAATAGAGAATGACCAGGTCGATAAGTTTGTTGTCCTCTCATAGGAAAAAGGTGGCTAAAGAGACCAAAAATGGGATGTAATCCACATATGCTGCCTGGATATTTGTTGCTCTGGGCAACCATCCCTCCCTCACCACTCTATGCGTCCGTGGAGGTACATCGTACTGGTGCGCCCACTGTCCAAATGGGCCTCCCATGCTCTTATTGCCACTTTTTTGCTGTTAGTATAACGCCAGCGGTAAAGTCAAGCAATGCTACTGCTAAAGTGATGCCACATTTAACTAATGCCGCACTCAGTCTAATGCCACTGATAAATTTAAGCAATGCCATTTAATGTCACTGGATTATTTCAAGGTTAGCTATTGATTGTGGATGTATTAAAGATTTTTCAGGTAAGGCATTCTAATGTTGTTGCACAGCCAGTATACCAATGATGAAACTTGTTACTACCTTCAGATTTTTGCACTGTTAATGCTTATAGATTACATACCTCACTTTCATGAGATAAGTCAATTTTTTTGTACAGTGTCACCAAAATGCCAAGGCGTTGATGTCATTTTATTTTGCTTAAATTGCACAAAAAATTATGAAGAGAAGAGGAAAGGTCAAGAGTGGGCACCTCCTCCTCCGGCTGTTTTCTGGATTCGGTTGATCAAGTTTTTATGTTTGATCGATTATCAAGATTGGGATAGCAATTTTTCAAGTCCCCTTGAGTTCGAAATGATATTTACCTTGAAGGAACATGGTTTGCAAAAATTTTATACTGTCATTAGTTTATAATGCTAGTTACCTTCAGACTTTTGTATTCGGTTTAATGCTGTTGCACAACTAGTATACCAATGCCGAAAGTTGTTACCTTTACATTCTGTATAGTTAATGCTTATAGAAATCTTCCAGTGCTAGCTTATGGAAATCTGTTCAGTAAAACCATTGTACTGTACCCCGTAATAAAAAAACTACTCTACTGTTGCACTAGCCACTGGATTAGTGTATATTTGTACTATTCGAATGGTGTTGCATTAGCGTATGGACATATATTAGGTGTGGCAAGCTTTCCCAGATATGTGCTCAAGAAAACTACTACCTGTTTTTCTAAATACTAGACGTTTGGGTACTTTAAATTGAACTGCGAAAACGTCTTATATTAAGGAACAGAGGGTGTAGAGTTCACTAAAATTATGCCGGTAAAGCTAGTCACACCTTTGTTAAAATTAATGTTCATTATGTTATCGGAGAAGGTCTGCATGTTTGTCTCTAATGCCTGCCGATTACATACCTGACATCATGATGTAATGGTAAGTCATTGCTTTTTGTACAGTGTCACTGAATTGTCAAGGTGGTGATGGTGTTTTATTTTAGTT
Source organism: Thinopyrum elongatum (assembly GCA_011799875.1). Lineage (NCBI taxonomy): Eukaryota > Viridiplantae > Streptophyta > Magnoliopsida > Poales > Poaceae > Thinopyrum > Thinopyrum elongatum. The sequence continues at coordinate 525,702,755 of CM022303.1, read as the reverse complement.
GAACTGCACAAAATATGTTTAAAAGAAGAGGAAAGGTCAGGAAAGGCTCAATCTTTCAGAAAATACTACGTATGCCTTCCTGACATCAGCCACTGTTGCCTTATTTATTCCTTCAAAAAGGTGGTTAGAAACAATCTTGCTACCTTTTCCCATTAAGAAATTGGAATGCTTATATTTGTGAGTCTATGCTTCAACTAGTGCCACTTTTATAGTAATCACACTTTCAATATCTATGCAAACAGGGATGCTCGATTTTAGTGGAACTGCACAAAAAGTCCAAATAGTTCAACATTAGGAGCATGTTTTCTTCCAAACCGTTATATCCAATTGGTGGCACTATGAGCTGTTCATTACGAAGCTACATGCTTTGCTACTATCTTGCTACTCTTTTTGTACTGTCATTAGATAGTAATATTAGTGGTTTGCATGTGAATTTATTGGCAGGGTGGACCTACATTGGAGGTGCAGGACATGATTCAATGATTGGATGCTCAATTTCGGTTGTATCGATTTCACCTCGTCCATCACTGCGAACATGGATATCCTTGGTCTGATGAAGAATAGGCGCTATATTTCTGCTCTGTACCAGCAAATCAATTCAGTATGAAATTGTCCAGTAAAAAAACATGACAGTATCAAATTATCCAGTGCAAAACATGACAGATGCTAAGCGAAAACGACTAGAAGAGACGTGTTTAAACCGAAAATACAAGGTGGGGTATATGTTTACTAGCTGCTTGATATTTGTGCAGACAGATGTCTGCCCGTTGCTATTTGGCAAACAAACAAAGTGACCTCAATTTTGGTGGAACTGCATAAGATAATAGTATAGTCACTGCATGCAGTGCCATTTGAAAATAGACACAGAAAGATTGGATAGTCACTTCATGGACTGCATAAAAGTAGTACTGTACTATTTATTGGCCAACACTAGATGCTTCATTGCTTTGGTCTGATTATACAATGGGCATCATTTTTCCTAAGTTAAAGTTTGTATTCCAAAAATAGTCTCGCCGTGTGATCGAGAGAAGACCAAATCATATTGCAGTGGATGTTCCTCCATCATGTGTGGTTCATTCTCATGGTTCCAGCTGTTGGTGAAACCACTTACGTTTGCAAGAGGAATTGTAGACTTCACAAACAAAATTTTCTTTCACTCTGTACTGAATGTTGTCCCAGAGAAGCATCCATGTTAGTAGCAAGAACAGATGTTTTTTCTAGATCTTTGCTTTTGGAGCTACATATTTGTATATGATCTGTGAATCATTGAGATGCATTAACATGTTGATCTTATGTATGGGAATCGTACTAGTTGGTTTTGAATTTGGGCTACTAATGTGAACATATTACAATGCCAGGTGATACGTCTCCAACGTATCTATAATTTATGAAGTATTCATGCTGTTATATTATCATTCTTAGATGTTTTACAATCATTTTATAGCAACTTTATATCATTTTTTTGGACTAACCTAATGACATAGTGCCCAGTGCCAGTTGCTGTTTTTTGCTTGTTTTTTACATCGCAGAAAATCAATACCAAACGGAGTGCAAACGCAGCGAAACTTTTTGGAGATTTTTTCTGGACCAGAAGACACCCGGTGGGCCAAAGAAGTACCAGAGGGGAGCTCCAAGGGGAGCACAACCCACCAGGGCGCGCCTGGGGGCCCAGGCATGCCCAGGTGGGTTGTGCCCACCTCGGTGACCTCCCGCACCGCCTCTTCGCCCTATAAATTGCCAAATATTCCAAAAACCCTGGGGGTAACCCTAGATCAGAAGTTCCGCCGCCGCAAGCCTCTGTACCCACGAAAGACCAATCTAGACCCTGTTCCGGCACCCTGCCGGAGGGGGAAATCATCATCGGTGGTCATCTTCATCATCCCGGCGGCCACCATGATGAGGAGGGAGTAGTCCACCCTCGGGGCTGAGGGTTTGTACCAGTAGCTATGTGCTTAATCTCTCTCTGTCATGTTCTTGAGATGGCACGATCTTGATGTATCGCGGGCTTTGTTAATATAGTTGGATCATATGGTGTTTCTCCCTCTCTATCTTGTTGTGATGAATTGAGTTTTCCCTTTGAGATTTTGTTTTATCGGATTGAATACTTTTATGGATTTGAGAGCATTTGATATATGTCTTGTATATGAATACCCGTGGTGACAATGGGGTATTATATTGATCCACTTGATATATGTTTTGGCACTCAACTCACGGATTCCCGAGGTGACATTGGGGTAATCTATGCATAGGGGTTGATGCACGTTTTCGTCCTTGTTTCTCTGGTAGAAATCTTGGGGCACTCTTTGAGGTTCTTTGTGTTGGATCGAGTATTATGAATCTGAAATAGTTTGATGCGTATCGTATAATTAACTCATGGATACTTGTGGTGACATTGGAGTATCTAGGTGACATTAGAGTTGGTTGATGCATATCATATGGTGTTATTTTAGTACGAACTCTTGGATAGATCGAACGGAAAAAATAACTTTGCGTTATTTTAGTATGAACTCTTGAATAGATCGAACGGAAAGAATAACTTTAAGGTGGTTTCGTACCCTACAAACAATTTCTTCTTATGTTCTCTACTAGATAAGAACTTTGGAGTGATTCTTCATCACACGTGGAGGGATGGTTATATGATCCAATTAGATTAGCATTGTTGAGAGATTGCACTAGCAAAAGTACGGACCCTAGGCCTCATTTTAAAGCATTGCAATACCATTTGTGCTCCGTTTTATCAATTGATACCTTGCTGTTTTTTATTGTTCCTATTACAAAAATCAATATCTACTATCATTACTACACTTTTATCACCATCTCTTCGCCGAACTAGTGCACCTATACAATTTACCATTGTATTGGGTGTGTTGGGGACACAAGAGACTTTTTATTATTTGGTTGCAGGGTTGTTTGAGAGAGACCATCTTCATCCTACACCTCCCACGGATTGATAAACCTTAGGTCATCCACTTGAGGGAAAATTGCTACTGTCCTACAAAACTCTGCGCTTGGAGGCCCAACACAAGTCTACAAGAACAAGTTGCGTAGTAGACATCACCAGGCCTGTGAGTCTTGTGTGAACATTTCAAACGGATCGACTCTTACTACTGTGCACAGCATGATCCTTATTTCTGTGTGCTCAGTGTTTACAAGTTACTAGCGGTTCCTTATTTCTGTTCGCTCAGTGTTTACAAGTTACTCATCAATCACTAGCTAGCCTACTAATACGCTCCTGGCAGTTTTAGTTGTGACGCAAGATCCGAAGGTGGCAGTTTTTTGAATAAAAATGCCTACCTCCGAAGAAACTGACATGCTGTTCTGAAGAAAATGCCATGCGAATCTGAAGAAACTGCCAGCAAAAACGTTAGCAAATGCCTTATCTCCCAGTGAACATTCATCAGCTATTGTGATCCTACACGTACACTATCCGACCAACTCGATCCTACGTGATTAACCAACGGATCACGCACGTACCTCATCTGGATGAATCGAGCGCACTCGTTTGACCGTCATGCCGACGTGCGACCCAGCACGGACGGGACGCACCACTGACGGGACGGGACGGGACAACACAGTCATAATTTCAGTTTTTCTAGTTTTCCACGGCAAGCTGGCACACTAAGCCATGCCTGCTTATGCATTGAATTCCGATGACCGTCGCGTTTCCCGTGACACGCTGGCTCACCTACCTTCCGCCTATAATTACTGGTTCCCGGCGTTCTCCGGTGGCACCATCACCCAACTCGCCCTATCCTCATAAGCCCCCACCAGCCCGACATCGCTCGCCACTTGCCCTCGCTCTCGCCATGTCCGTCATGCCCCCGCACGTCCGCAATAGGCGACGCCGGAGGTGGTCACCACCGGAACTAGTGTTCGGTTTTTCACCGGAAGGTAGACGGAGGGAGGAGGCATTCTATCGGTCTTTAGATGACAATGCAGAGTATGAGGACTTGTTGGAGCACGACCGCCTGGAGGAGAAGCAGCGTATCACCGATTTGCGCCGCCAGCGGGGTATGGATTAGCAGCGCACCAACGCTCTGAGTCACGAGCAGAGCGCCCGCAACTGGGCCGACTACGTGGAGGCCGGCACCCAGCAAATAGCCCTGGAAGCTGTCGGGCACGCACGCGTTCGCGATGCCGAATTTTACTACCAGCTCGTCAAGTGGGTTTCCCGCTTAGAAGCCGAAGCTTCGGTGGACCACGCCGGCATGGAAAGGGCCAACGCGAGTGAGCAACACGCCCTATCGCACCTCTGGCAAGTTCGAGGCGAGGAGGAGGATGTCGGTGCCAGCGTTTAGCGTGTACCGCAGATGGCTGCCGGCATCGTCTAGTTAGCTAAGAGTAAGTTAGTACTTGTACACTACTAGAGTATTAGTGGGAGTAGATAGTTAACTTGGCTATGATGGTTGTCAACATGGAAGTTCAGTACTCTATATCTGGATCAGACCTATTCTTTGCTCTGAATGTTGAACTTTCCATTTGAACGTATGGAATGGGCTGTTATTTTTTTAAATAGGTTGTATTTGTCCGCCACGGGTGTATAGGCTGACTTGTGGGCCTACTAGGTTGACGCGTACACAATCAGGAGATGATTGTACGTGGAGAGGATGACAGCAGGGACCCACCAGGGTCATGGCAGTACGCAAGCAAGTGCCTCCTTATTTCAAGCCAAAAACACTTGTTCCTCCTAATGGATTTCTGACATCTGGGTCCCATGCCATTGTCAACGTAGTCAATAAACGAGAGAATTGCACAACGAGCGGCTGACACCAGGGACTCAGCAGCTTGCCCAGATTTTTTGTTTTTGAGACGGAAGCAGGGTGTCAACTGGGCTGTGTGGAGCACTCTGGCCTATCTAGCCAGCCTTTTATTTTATATTTACCACAAGACCAACCTAGTAGTTTTTTTCTTTCTGAAAATGGCTAGCCCAGTTTTTTTGTTCTTTTGTAGAATACCCAACCGAGGCCTACTTGCTTTGTCAGCCCTGCTGGGCTGCAAATCTTTCAAGACGAGGAGAGTTTCATTCGGCTTGCCCAGAAAATGGGCTATCTATAATGAGAAATGGGCTATACATTTTTAAAACACATCAAACCGGCAACTAGTTTCAATTTTTTTTTCATTTCGAGATTTTAAATTCCATTGATTTTTATGCGTGGACAATTATTTGGATTTTATATTGATATAAATTTATTTTTCAAATTAGTTTGAATGTGACTCAAAATTTTGGGATAAAAACAGTTGGGACCGCACCGAAATATGCAAAATTTCGTATAATTTTTTAACCACGGCCACAATATGGGCTGTAATGCTAACAAAAAGAATATGGGCTCCAAAAAATCCTTAAGAATTAGCAAATGGGCTGTAAATTATTAGAAATAATGGCAGATGGGTTGTATGTTGTTTTCCACAGAATTGAGGCTGACTTGTGCGCCTACTATAGGTTGACGCGTACGCTTTCCTTAAAAAAAGGTTGACGCGCACTCACCGCCATGTCAACTTAGTCAACACACGAGAGCAGTGACTGTTGGATGTCCATCCAACGGCCGTCATGCTTCTTCAATCTCTGCTCTTCCTGCTCTAGCCACTCAAACAAGCGCCGGCGGGACTGCCTACTCCCTCCTCCCGCGGCCAGCTATGATGCCGCGTAGGCCTCACCGCCCAACCGTACTCCCATCGCTGGCCTAGCCATCCCTCTACTCACCCAGACCTCCTGTTATTCTCCGGCGACGGCAGCCTCACAATGTAGCCAAAGCAGTAAACCATCATACTCCCCTCCGCGTGGGAAACAACTGCCGAGTCTTCCCCGGCTCCTGGTCATTCCCTTCCTAGGCCTCGCCGTCGTCCCCGCCTTGGTGCTCTCGACACGGCGTGGTCAACGTGGTCAAGGAACGACTTCCATCGGAAGAGGACTGTATGTGCAGAGGCTGACAGCTGGGTCCACGGCCGCAGCAAGGAAGTGCCTCCTTATTACGCACAAAATAATGATTCCTCCACCTGACAGCGGGGACCCACCGGAAGGACCTCTGTATTTCATGAAAAAAACATTCCCCCCCGCTGACAGCTCGGACCCACCAGCTATATCTTCGCACGCAGAAAAAATGAATAGCCCCGCTGCTAGGTGGGACCCATCATATTTGAAGGCTGACTTGCGGGCCTACTAAGTTGACACGGACACAGAGCTTTGTCAACTTAGTCAATATAAACGATTCTAGCTGCGGTGACCATACGATGTCCATCCAACGGCTGTCGTGCTTCTTCAACCTCTGGTCTTCTTGCTCCAGCCGCCCAAACTATCGCGGACCGTGCCGCCTGCTCCTGCCTCCCGTGGCCGGCTGTGCTGCCGCGCAGGCCTCACCGCCCCCTCCTACTCCAACCTCTGGCCAGGCCATCCCTCTACTCACTCACAACCCCTGTTATTCTGCGGTGACGGCAGCCTCACACCGCAGCCGAACCAGTCAACCCTCGTACTCCTCTTCGCATGGGCATCCACTGTCGTGTCTTCCCTGGCTCCGCGTCGTCCCCTTCCTAGGCCTCGCCGTCGTCCACCGCCTTGGTGCTCTTGGCGCGGCGTGGTCAACGTGGTCAAGGAATGACTTCCATCGGAAGAGGACTGTACGTGGAGAGGCTAACAGTTGGGTCCACGGCTGCAGCAAGGAAGGGCCTCCTATTACGTGTAAAATAATTATTCCTCCACCTGACTGCAGGGACCCACCGGAAGGGACTCTGTATTTTGCAAAAAAAAATGTTTTCCCCCTGACAGCTGGGACCCACCAGCTACATCTTCGCACGCAAGGAAGTGCGTCCATACTACGGGAAAAAAATGATTCTTCCCCCTAACAGCTGGGACCCACCAGCTATATCTTCGCACGCAAGGAACAGTTGGGACCCACCCGGTCGAAGCGTACATAGCGTTGTCTGTCTGGTCGCGAACGTGTACGTACATACTGGTCGATCGGTCTCTCTGCAGTGATGAACTATGGCCGAGTAAGGAGCGGCACGTGTCGTAGTAGAGGCGCGGACGTAGCATGTCACGGAGTCCCGTCTATATCGTGTACACATACGTACAGCCATGCTGCAAGAAAGTAAATACGGCTACGTACGTACATACGGGCGGGGTCTCGAACACGTACAGCAACGTCATCCTATTCATCGGCAGCCAACCGGCTGGGTCGCAACGGAGGAAACAGCGTCGTGTTCATCGGGAGGCAACAAAATACGTCGTGTTCATCGGGAGCCAACCGGCTTGGACGGAACAGCTGAAACGAGGTCTGGCGTACCGCAGAACGGAGGAAACGGGCCTTCTGTCGACCGTGTATGGTCGAAACGGGGTCCTGCTCATCGGGAAGGGTCTGGCGTACCGCAAAATGGAGGAAACGGACTTCTGTTTGAGTGCCTACGGTCAAAACAGGGTCCTGTTGATCGGGAGGGGTGTGGCGTACCGCAAAACAGAGGAAACATACTTCTGTTGGAGCACCTACGGTCCAAACGGGCTCCTATTCATCCACCGTCTACTGCCTCGCTCCAGCCTCCACGGGCTATTGTTCATCCACCGTCGACCTCCTCCAGCCTCCACCAGCTACTGTTCATCCACGGGCTATTGTTCATCCAGCCTCCACCGGCTACTGTTCATAGAGCCTCCACGGGGTCCTGTTCATCCAGCGGCAACGGCCTACTACCACGGGGTCCTGTTCATCCAACCCCCACCGGGAACTGTTCATCCACAGCCAACCAACCGGCTTGACTCACCACGTCTCGACTCGTTCTACGTACCGCGCGCATGGTAGCAACGATCACTGTTCATTGAGAGGCAACCAACACCGGCTGGCTACGTCTCACACAGGGGCTCGATCGGCTTCACTAAGTAGCAGTAGCAAAGATCGATCGCTCGGTTCAGTTAGCAGCAGCAGTGAAGGAATCGCTCGGGTTCAGTCAGCAGCGAATGAATCGCTCGGGTTCAGTTAACAGCCAAGGGATCGATCGCTCGGGTTCGGTAATGTAACTAGCAGTGCGATCGCTCAGGTTTAGTTAGAGCCCAATGCCTCGCACACACGTGCGTACGTGTACGAGAGAAACGCGCAAACCTCCGTGCATCGCTCGGCCCCGACCACCCACCGCAACCGGGAACTCCCCGAAATTTTCCTCGCCCTCGCTTCTACCACGATTTTTTCCATCATGGACGGCCCAAAGAATGTCATGCAGGTGTGTCCCCGGCCCGCCCATGACGAAAAGCCCATTTTCTGTCATGATTTTTGGTCATAGAAGTAGGAGCCCACCACGTCTATGATGATACGTGGTTTTGTCACAATTATTGTCATAGAAGTGTCATAAGTATGACAGAAAAAAAATTCATTCGAGCCAAAATGTCACGGATGTGTCTTTTTTTTATAGTGGACACACCTATAGTTGCATGTTCACTGCAGATAAAAGTTCTAGCAATTCAAACACCCTCCTTTGCCGCTGTGACCCAATTATGCATTTCAAATCAAGATGAAAAATCCAGTAGACCGCACACAGTTCATTATCACCAACCGTGTGAGATGTAGTACAAAATATCTTGGAGCATCGTCGGAGTTGTACATATATGGCTTACGCGAGAAGGTGCATCTACTACAGTCCACAGCCGGCGCATTAAGGACACTAGCTCGCTCCCCAAATATCATTTCACTGTTCCATCGTCGCCGGTGAAAGATGGGGACGTGGACCCACGTCGTGAGGGCCACTTCGGCGGCCCACTCTGGCGAGAGTGCGGCCGCAGCGGCCATGCGCGTGGTAACAAGTTGAGTGAGCGTGGCCGCAATCTGTGATCGAGCAGCCAAGGCAGCCCAAACGGCCGCTGTTGCTGCTCAGGTGGTGGCAGCAACATCTGCGTCGGGGATAGCAACTGGCAAGAGCGGCATAACAGCTGTCCGTTCCGCAGCGGCAGCCTTAGCCCTGATGGAGGCCGCCCACGACCATGTCGAGGCCGCCCACGCCCAGCTCATGGCGGTCACCGCACAATTTGAACGAAGCTTCTCCGACAACGATCGGCAACCCATGGCCGAAGAGTTGGCAATTGCTGAGAGCGTTCGAGCAGCCGTCCGCTCCTTCGCGGCATACCTTGCCATGATGGAGCCCATCCAAGCCCAGATCGCGACCTCCCATGCCCAGCTCGTGGCGGCCTTTTCCAAAGAGATGGTGGACACGGATGGCGAGATGCTTGCCGAGTATGGTGCAATTGATGCCCTTCCCTAGGAGATCGTCGGGCATGAGCTGGACATGGAGGAGGCGGCGGAGATCGACGAGCGCCAGCCGGAGTAGTACTCTTTGTTTAATTTAGAGCATCGGTCTTTAATTTGTTAGGGTAATGTTTAGGTCAGCTAGCTCTGTTTAATTGCTGAACTTGCTCGATTAAGAAGTGTGGGTGTGCTGTAGGCTCCTGTGTGTACCCAAATTATGCAATGACGTGGATGACAACTGTAACCAGGGATATTCGGACCAAAATTTGCACGTTCAAACTCATCACACACGGGGTAAGCTATATGAATCGTTTGTGATGTTCACATATCGTACACAGTGCTGAATAAGGGACCGTGTCTGATGACCCTTTGCGCGCCAGTTCTTTCGCTTCACCGATCCAAAATTTTCGGCTTCCGCGGAAATATCTACCTCCCCGCCCCCTCCCCCTTACCAAAAGCAACATTTCCCCTGTTTCAGCCTTCCTTTCCAAGTTCAAATCTTCACTCCTTGCTTGCAGCACCGCCTCCTCACCGGCGACCCTCCTTCACGCTGCTCGGCCTCGTCGATCCACGCAGGTAATCCACACCCGACCCCCATCCTCCTCCTCCTTCCACATCCCACATGCCCCAACCGTCGATGCGACACCTTCCACCCAAATCACCGACCCCTCCCCCAAATAAGCGCCGCCCTAAGCCATGGTGCACACAGTATAGCCAGGAGCTAAAGGAGTATTTGGCAGCGGAGAAGCAAATCGCGGCCGCACGCGCGGATGAGGTCGCGATGGCTGCCATTCGTGCCGACCCCCAGATCTTGGAGGAGCACCTCGCCGTCGAGGCCACCATCGACGCCTCGCGCGCTGACGCCGCGACGTAGTTGGCTACTTTAAATGACAGTTCATGGCGTTTGCTCGAGGCCACCGTCGGTGCCTTTGATGAAGACTACGAGGTGTTTTCTCTGCGTGCCCGTGCTTACCTCAACTCGAGAGCCAGCAGGTTGGTGCCCGGAGCGGCTCAGGCAACTCACCACTACGAGGAGGGCACCCACAATGTGGAGGCCTCGCCCTCTTCCATGTCCAAGGAGCCAATCATCATCGATATCTCTGACGATGAGGAGTAGCTTGTCTTATTAGCTCACTATAAGGACCTACGTTCTGTTAGCTAGCTACGCCGGTTAAGCATCCTCGGTTTACCCGTTGCATGTGCTGCTCCTTCCTTTCCTTAACAAATTCTAGTGAATTGTCCTATCTACTTTTACCATGCAATCTGTTGTTCTAGTGTATATGCTCTATATGTCATGCAATGTGGTGCTCACTTATTAAATATTTGGTTAATTAGTTGTCATGTTTAGTTAACTGTTTGGTTCAATTCTGCAATGTGATGTTCAATTCTTCAGGGTGCAATTTTGTATTGTCTTCCATATGAGAAATAAATCGAATTTATCTGTACAAAATACATGAGAAACAAATACAATTGCTATATTTCCAAGTTGTCAAGCATGCTTAGTTTGCTTAACTGTCTGATCTTCTAGTATGTTATATATTGTGCAATGTGGTGTTCAATTAATGTTTGGTTCATTTGTTGTGGTGTTTAGTTAACTGTTTGGTTCAAGTCTGCAATGCGATTTTCAATTGTTGTGAGTACAATTTTGTATTGTTATGCATGTGAGGAATAAATCAAATCTGGTTGTACTAAATACATGAGAAACATATACAATTGCAGCATTTCCAAGTTGTTAAGCACGCTTGATTTGGTTAACTGTCTGATCTTCTATTAGGAGTATGTTATATTGTGCAATGTGGTGCTCGGTTAATGTTTGGTTCATTTGTTGTGGTGTTTAGTTAACTGCTTGGTTCAATTCTGCAATGTGATGTCCAATTGTTGTGGGTAGAATTTTGTATTGTTATGCATGTGAGGAATAATTCGAATTTGGCTGCACTTAATACATGAGAAACATATACAATTGCTATATTTCCTAGTTCTTAATCATGCTTGGTTTGGATAAATGGGTTTTCCATGTGGCTCGAATTAATCTGATGAATCTGCAATGTGTTTATTTTTCATCAACATATTTTACTGATAGCATGCCAACCCTAACTTAACCTGATCACTAACTACCTTATATGTGTTGCAGGGAAACAATGGGAAGCACTGAAGTTTACAATCGAGGTTTCCACAAGCATGGTCCTTTGTCTAATAGCACATTATTGTGCAATTGCAGGAACCATTCTAAATATTAGGGTTTTAACAATTTGGTCTTGCACATGTAGGTCCTGCTGTCAGAGGTTTTGACCCACTGTTCGACCCTTTTTGCATATGGGGAAATGAGTTGTCCATGAATATCAGTCAAGTCAGGAAACTCAGAAAGATTGTTAGGATAAAGAAATTAGAGACAAAAAACAACAAGATCTTTGTCTGCACAATGAAGAAGACATCAGTTCACTACAGGATGGTACTAACTATTATACCTTGTCTTTTTTATTCCTTTGCGCCATTTCAAATCTAGAGAAGATATTTATGCATATCCTTGTTTCCAGGCCTTTTCAAAGCAGTTCAATGATGATTACCTCTCAAACCACCTGTATGGTCAGGAGGCGAGGAAGGTATTCATACAACACCCACGGTTCAATATTGAAGTCTTCCTGAAGAGGACGAAGGATGGACGGTCAATCATCCACAGGCACTGGCCTAAATTTGCAAAGACCTTCAATATCAATGAAGGCTCAATATTCGCCTTCCGTTTCAGCAGTTTTCCAGATGAGATTCATCTGTCTATGTACCGTCTATGATGCTAATTTTGAAAGGTTATAGATGTTGCATGTGAAACTTGGTGCTGGTGCAGTTGTGTAATGGGGTAGCTGAGTGCTGAAGCCATATGATGTTGTACTCTGATGTATTTCAATTATGAAATCCTGCTTCCTTAATACGAAAATTAAATATATTGTGTGCTTAATATGAAATGTCAATTAGATTAATAAATGGATTATTATTAATAGGCCAATTAACTTGCTAATTGGATTTTTTCTCTTGCAAACGGTTATTGAGAAAACACCATGGCCGATGACCTCAGACAACGCACACAGTTTCTCGGAATAAAACGTGTTGGATCAATGAACAATCGCACACGACTTCCTCTTGAAAACTGTTTGCGTTATGCCACTATGCGAAAATGTTTACCACATAAAGTGTGTGTGATGGACAGCGTATGCAACACAGTTTCTTCTACGCACCGTGTGTGATGCATTCAATAACGCAAACGGTAAAATTGTTAATATCGTCTGCAATGGCAACGCTATCACAAATGATTTAATGGGGAAAATTGTGTGTGATGTATGTACAAACAGAAATGTTTTTCCTGGATTGACTGTGTGGAATGTACATACGAGCGGAAACGTACTTCTTGGATTGAATGTGTGGGATGTACATACGAACGGAAACGTATTCCTTGGATTGACTGTGTGGAATGTACATACGTACGGAAACATTTGTCTAGGACTGACTGTGTGGGATGTATTTACGACCGGAAACGATTGGGCCTGTATAATTTTTTTAACACAACTATACGTATAACCATATTTGATCGCTCGCCCATCGCACACGAGCTCATTTTACCTAGCGGGTGTGACCGGAGGGCCTATCCCCGACGGTTTCTGGGTCGTGTGGGAAGGACCCCCCTATCGCCCACACTCACTTGGCGACGGTTCAAAATGTCGTCGCGGAAAGGGGTTAAAAACCCTTTGTATAGCACCTCGTTGTACTAGTGATAGTATGATATTACAAACATGGGTCTCATGACCCAACATACAAAGTCATACAAGCAACAAGCACATGCAGAAGCTTATCCTGTCTGAGTACAGACAGCTGAAAAGAAAGAAGGCTCGAAAGCCTATCTATCTACAAGACCCTCCATAGGAGCCAAACCTCTGCCTGAGATTCTCAAGCTAATCGTCAAAGCCCACGTAGAACTCAAGTGAGACTGAAGTCTCTCTGCAAAACATAAATTAAGCAAACGTGAGTACAAATGTACTCAGCAAGACTTACATCAGAACTAGCTACATATGCACCAGTATCAACAAAGGGTGGTGGAGTTTAACTACAGCAAGCCAGCTTTGACTTAGTGGCTATCATGTACTACGTCTACCAGCATTTTCTTTGAGGTGGGAAGCGTACATGAGTCCACATATTCACCATATCAATACACCACTATGGATCTGCTCCCATCTCCCTATGAGAAGGCCATCCATAGCACTCACGCTTATTTTATGCATTTTAGAGTATCCACTTCCAGTTATCTATGAACCATATAAGCTTTCCAAGTAGTCCATATCCGCGGATGCGGCTATTTGAATAGTTTGATAACCCTACAGGGGTGTACTTCTTCACACACGCTCTCACTGCTTACCACCATATACATGTCATGTATCTCGGCAACCTTCAAGTGGAATCCTGGTGAGGGTGTCGGCCACGACCTGACTAACCACAACGGTCTCTAGTCCAGGTTTATCGCCTATTTGAGTTCCATCCGCAAGGAAGTCCGGCCGAGGTTTCCACTACAGCCCCAAACGATGTGTGCAGGGTTCCCAAGCCCACCAAATGGGTGCCTCGGTACACCGTGCCACTTGCCTGCCGCATCACAACCCACCCCTAAGGTCAGCGCTGCACACAGCCTACAGTATACTACAAACACCAGAAACTACTTGCAACTCCTGGACAGAGGAGAAGGCGATTAATAAGCCAAGAGGGTCCATGGGTTTCGGGCCCAATGCATGGTAGTAGTTGTTCTTGGATCACAAACACAGAACTCAGTTCCTAAGGACGGTTTCAATGAGACAACCCACCATGTACTCCTACATGTCCTCTCATCGCTACCTTTACCAAATCGTGTTCACACACTGATGCGGAGCATCCTTCGGTCATCCCCATGGACCTACCACCGTCTCACCAAGTGCCGAGAGGACCTATGACACAAGCACGAGCTAGAGCTCTCGAGACCGAGGTGACTTCTTTCCTTAGTGATATTACATTTGATCCACTCGAGACATGGCTACTACCTAAGTCCGGAATGTTGTGCATGATCAGGTACCAAGAAGGCCCTTCTGAAGATGGACGTGAAGACGGACAAGTCCCCGAGTTCATGGAAGAAGAGAAACGACGGAAGGATCCGAAGAGGTCTCCAGGACCAGGACATCCGGCCCCAAGCCCCGGACATCCGGCTCCTGGAGCATCTACTACAGCAGCAGCTCAGCCAACCAGCTACAGGTCCCGGACATCCGGCCAGGCCCCGGACATCCGGCCCGACAAGCCCGGAAATCCGGCGCCTCCACCGGACATCCGGCGCCCCGTCACTGAACCTCCAGAAACCACCCTCGTCAGCCCGGACATCCGGCCCGATGCGAGCTCTCGGACATCCGGCCCCTGGCCCGGACATCCGGCCCGCGCCTACCCAGCAAGCCAAAGCACCAGCCCGGACACCCGGCCTGAGCGCCCGGACATTCGGCGACTCGTGAAGGCCCGGACATCCGGCCCGTAGCCCGGACGTCCAGCTTCCCCTGTCTGCGCACAGTGTAAAGGGCCGATGCCCATGTACCCCTTCGCCCTCCTAGACTATAGATACTCCTCCTCCTCCCTCTTTCTAGGGTTAGCGAAGTGATAGCTCATTTGAGAGATAGAGCTTTGCTCATCCATCCGGATCTACTCCTCTGAGAGAGACCGTGCCTCTACGGAGAAGATCCATCTTGGATTCAAGACCCCTCACGGGAAGATCCATCTAGGATATCCTCAAGACCTCCTCACAGAGATGAACTAGTTACCGTTTGTATCGTCCTTTGTTGATCGTGGATCGTGTATCTCTTTGTGTTTCGAGGATCTAGCACATGTGTAATCGAATCTTGTTGGTTTGAGTGATTTCTCTCGTTTTCCCCTCGTGTTTCCCCATGTGTTTTCCCTCGTGTTCTTCATAGGCTCCGCTCCAATCGTGAAAGATCGGCCCTAGGGTTTCCACCCTACATCATCTTGGATCAGAGCAAGGTTGATCACGAATTTGGAGCCCCTACCCCTCTTTTTCTAGCCTAATTTTGTTGTGTTCTTCCCCAATTTCGAAAATCCCCACAAAAATAACCCCCCAATTTTTTTTGTGATTTGTTGGTGTGATGAAGTTTTGTTGGATTTGATCCGCGGATTTCATGTGTTGCAAGTAGATCTAGCTTTCACCCATCTTTTCCCCAATTTCCATCCACAAAATCTCCCGAATTTTGCCTTTTCCACGCGGAGTTTTTCGAGTTCGTCCACGGATCCAGAGCCCGGACATCCGGCCCTGAAGCCGGACATCCGGCCCCTGACAGCTTCACTTCCATCCACCGCCCCGTTTCCCGCCTCACTTTCGCCCAATTTTGCTCCGGTGCCCACATACACTTCCGCATACCCTCTTACCCTTCCGCATCCACCACCGCTTTCCGCAAACTCCACCACTTCCCGCTACCAACTCCGACTATTTTGCCCTGTTTTGTTTTGAGAATTTGAGTTGCGGTTTCCGTTTCCTAACGCGTTTCGGCAACCTAGGGATGATTCAACATCAACATCACCGCCGCTCATCTTCGCCACGGACTCGTCATCGACAACAACCGCTCAACAATTTTGACACCCTCAACCGTAAGCAAGGACGGTAATCTCGACGACATCTTGGTCTACTCCTTGCCATTACATTGATAACCACCATAGCCCAATTTTGCGTATCTTGCCTATCGAGACTAGCCTTTGAGTATTGCTGGCAACGTCACTTGTGCACATTAGCGATCATACTTCCCATAGCATACATACCATATCATCTTGGTACATATCTTGGTATCATCTCTTGTGTCACAAGGTTGTCATAGCATACCCAATTGCTATCTTGGTTCGTGAAGTCTTGCATGAGAAAGAGCTCAAAAGAGGAAGAGCCAAACAAGCTTTTAAGCAAAAGGAAAAAGATAAGCAACGAGCTTATAAGCAAGAACCATAGCATCATACTACATTAAGATTGTCATACTCGATCATCTTGGATCATATCATCGGAACACAATACATATAGCATACTTGGGATAGAAGTCGTTGCATTTTTGCTTAGTAGGTTGTGCACAAGTTTCGTATCCGCCTATTGTGCAATCGTGCTAGCGTCTCTATAGTGTTGTGCAACAAGAGCATTTTCCGTGGATTCCACATTTTCTGCTCATTTTTGGTTGCACGGCCCCATTTATCTATTTGCGTGTGTGTTTCCGTGTATCACTACTTGCTTGGTCTACTTGTTGCATTTGCAAATTTGTGAATCTTTTCCAACATTATTGAGACTCACTAACAATTGCATCGAATTTTGTGCCACCATCCCAACCTAGCTCCACCATAAGCTTTTATCTGTGTAGGTGTGAGAAACCGACAAGAATCGGTACCAATTGTGCTATTTCCTTGTTCCACATTTGAGTGATCATTGATCCATCTTCAACATCGGTCAAGGTACATTTGGTATAAGTTCTTCTCTTTCTCCCACTCACATATTTGCTTGCAAGGATGGATAGGCCAAGTTCTTCTACCAACCCACTCATCATCGAGCAAGACGACGACCCGAACACCTACGTTACCAAGAGCCACCTCTTCGGTGCACAACGAGCTTTGCATCAAGAACAACAAGCAATGAGCGACCGCATCGACAATCTCGCCACCGACTTACGCCTCTCCGAGCAACGTACAAGAGACTACTTCGACCACAAGCTCGACCAACACAAACAAGAGAACGATGCAAGAATGGACGAGATTCATGCCTTGTTGGTCAACCGCTCTTCTCCCACTTCGTCCTCCTCAAGACGGAGCTACTCAAGTCGACACTCCTCCAACAATTCAAGTACACCGACGTCGAACACTCTTCGCCAAGCCGCGCGCCAAGACCATCAAGCAAACCGCAATCCTCTACACGGAACCGATTCTCAAGAGCAACTTCGAGCGCAAGAGCATCGACATCGCCTCAACCAAGCTACCTTTGCGCAAGCACAAGAACGGCAACGTCAATGCCAACAAGAGGAAGAACGCGCACGCCTACACCAAGACGAGCAAGATGCCGAGGCACAACATCAAGAACAACTACGGCGAGAAGCTCAAGCACTTGAGGCACAACGTGCCCTCTGAGATTCAAGTCGAGCCGTCGCCACACGAAACTGGCAAGCTCGTGAACAAGAAGAAGCACTTCGCGAAGAAGTTCAAGAGAGGGTTTATCAAGCACGGTTGCACCGACAAGTTCCTCAAGTTCCTCCTCAAGCTCGACAAGCTCCTCCACAAGCTCGACAAGAACCTCAAGTTCAACAAGAGCAACAAGACAATGGAAATCCTCCACGACAAGAGCAAGTTGAGGAACACAATCCTCCTCATCAAGGACGTCATCATCCCCGACCCCAACACAATGAAGAGCAACGCTACGGCAAGCTCAAGTTCACCATGCCCAAGTTCAACGAAAGCAATGATCCCGAAGAGTACCTCTCATGGGCATTGAAGGTCGACAAGATTTTTCGTTTGCACAACTATGAGGAAGAGAAGAAGATCGCTATGGCATCCCTTGAATTCCAAGACTACGTCCTCATATGGTGGGAACAAGTCATTGAGCGTCGTGAGGCAAGAGGTGAACCACCAATCACCACTTGGGCGCAAATGAAGGATGTCATGAGAGCACGTTTTGTGCCAACCTACTACAACCGCGACCTCTTCAAGAAACTCCAACTCCTTAAGCAAGGAACCAAAAGCGTTGAAGAGTACTACAAGGAAATGGAGATTGCCATGATACGAGCCAATGTCACGGAAGATGATGAGCAAACTATGGCACGTTTCTTGAATGGACTCAACCATCCTATCAAGAAGATCACCGACTTCCAACCATACTCGAACCTCATCGAGCTAGTACATCAAGCTACCAAAGCGGAACGTCAAGTGCAAGATGACTTCAAGTATGCCAAGTTCTCATCCAAGTCCTATGGCTTCTCCAACACCCAAGCTTCAACGACTCCAACACCATCTACCTCAACCAAGCCTTCTACAAGCAACGGCGACAAGCCCACTTACAAGAAAACTTCGACAACTTCAAGCCGTCCTCCTACTGCAAGCAACTTCAAGCCGCGAGCTTCATCATCTACTCCAATCGATGAGACCATCAAGACAAGTTCACTCAAGTGCTTCACATGCGGCGGCCGAGGTCACAAGTCCTTCGAATGTACCAACAAACGCACCATGATCTTCAACGATGATGGTACATACGACTCCATGAGCGAAGGCGAAATGGAAGCCCTTGAGAATGTGGCTATGCACCGACAAGTGAACGAAGATGAAGATGATCAAGTCTTTTGTGACGAAGATTCAAGCCCCACTCTTGTTGTCTCTAAGGTCTTGACTCTTCAACATCAACAAGAAGAAGACCAAAGATGCCATATCTTCCACACCAAGGCCGACATCAATGGAAGGTCCGTGAAGGTCATCATCGATGGAGGAAGTTATCATAACTTGGCAAGTGAAGAACTATGCTCCAAGCTCCAATTAGTCAAGATGAAGCACCCGCATCCCTACAAGGTTCAATGGCTAAGCGACTCCGGCACTATCCAAGTTGAGCATATGGTACAAGTTTCCTTCAAGATCGGAGCTTACGAAGACACTTTGGAGTGTGATGTCGTTCCGATGTCCGTTTGCCACCTCCTTCTTGGACGGCCATGGAAATTTGACCGAGGTGTCATCCACAACGGGCGGACGAATCACTATAGCTTCAAGATGAAAGGAAAGGAGTACGTGCTACGACCTATGTCTCCAAGTCAAGTGATCACTGACAAACAAACCACCCATCGTGGAGAAAATAGTGAGAGAGCGAACCACCATAAAGAGAGTGAGCGCCACAAGCCCAAATCGAGTGCCTCCACGATGAGCGACAAGAAAAACCTACTCCTCTTTGCCACCAAAAGTGAGATGAGAGAAGTGTGTGAGAACCCATGAAGTGTTATGCACTATGTCCTTTTGTGCAAGGATGAGGCACCCAAAACTAACAACTCTCACAATCTACCTTTAGTGTTATCTTCTCTATTGCAGGAATTTCAAGATGTTTTCCCCGACGAGCTACCTCCGGGTCTACCTCCTCTATGAGGCATCGAACACCGCATCGACCTCATCCCCGGAGCACCCCTTCCTAACAAGGCTCCCTAAAGCGTCAACCCCGAGGAAACCAAGGAGATTCAACGGCAAGTACAACAACTCATCGACAGCGGCCATGTACGTGAAAGCTTGAGCCCATGTGCCGTCCCGGTAATCCTTGTTCCCAAGAGAGATGGTACATTTCGCATGTGTTTCGATTGTCGTCCTATCAATGCTATTACCGTGCGTTATCGTTACCCTATCCCACGCATAGATGATATGCTAGATGAGCTTAGTGGAGCCACCATTTTCTCTAAAATTGATCTTAAGAGTGGCTACTATCAAATACGCATCCAAGAAGGTGATGAATGGAAAACCGCATTTAAGACCAAATTTGGCTTATATGAATGGCTAGTTATGCCAATGGGTTTATCCGAAGCACCCGATACTTTCATGAGAGTCATGCATTTTGTTCTTCGACCCTATATTGGCGTATTTGTTGTGGTTTATTTTGACGATATTCTTATCTTTAGCAAATCTCTCAAAGATCATGTCACCCATCTTAGAACCGTGTTGCAAACTCTTAGAAAAGAGCGCCTTTATGCGAATATGGAAAAATGCCTTTTCGGTGTTGATAAGCTTGTTTTCTTGGGTTTCGTTGTGTCTTCTAAGGGTGTTCATGTAGATGAATCTAAGATCAATGCTATTAAAACTTGGCCCCAACCAACCAACTTGCAACAAGTGCGTAGTTTTCTTGGTTTAGCCGGTTTCTATCGTAGATTTGTGAAGGATTTTAGCACCATTGCTTCACCTTTACATGCTTTGAGTAAGAAGAATGCACCTTTTGTTTGGGGACCATCTCAAGATGTCGCATTTCATGAACTTAAGAATTTGCTTACTCATGCTCCCGTGCTTGCATTACCCAACTTCGACAAACCCTTTGAAATTCATTGTGATGCTAGCGGTAATGGCATAGGAGGTGTGTTAACGCAAGAGAGGCGCCCAATTGCTTACTTTAGTGAGAAACTTTCTGGAGCGCAACTCAATTACCCCATATACGACAAAGAGCTATATGCTTTAGTGCGAGTTTTGCGTGAGTGGGAACATTATCTTCGCCCTCATGAATTTATCATTCATACCGACCATGAAACACTTAAGTATCTTAAGGGTCAAACTAAGTTGAACAAGCGTCATGCTAAGTGGAGTGAATTCATCGAATCATTTCCTTATGTCATCAAGTATATTAAAGGTAAGGAAAATGTTGTCGCGGATGCGCTTTCCCGCAAATGCATGCTTGTTACCCAACTTGAATTGAATGTCATTGGTTTTGAGCACATAAAATACTTGTATGCGCATGATCCTACTTTTGCTATCCCTTATGCCAAATGTTTGACGCATACGTCTTGGGAACGCTATTACATAAAAGATAATTATCTTATGAGAGCTAACAAATTGTGTATCCCCGAGTCTTCTCTTCGTTTGCTCCTTTTGCAAGAATCTCATGGAGGAGGGCTAATGGGACACTTTGGACATGACAAAACATTCGCCACGCTCTCCAAGAACTATTTTTGGCCCAAGATGTTCCGCGACGTTTCACACTTCACCAACCGATGCTCTACATGCCGCAAAGCTAAGTCTAAAGCTCAATCCCATGGTCTATATATGCCACTTCCAATTCCATACCACCCATGGGAAGATATTAGCATGGATTTTGTGCTTGGTTTGCCTCGAACAAAAAATGGAAAGGATTCCGTGTTTGTTGTTGTGGACCGATTCTCTAAAATGGCACATTTTATACCATGCAACAAGATAGACGATGCTTCACATGTTGCAAATCTTTTTTGTAGGGAAATCTTGTGCCTCCATGGAGTGCCAAAGAGAATTGTCTCGGACCGCGACGTCAAGTTCTTGAGTTACTTTTGGAAGACTCTATGCGCCAAGCTCGGAAACAAGCTCTTGTTCTCTTCGGCATACCACCCTCAAACCGACGGCCAAACGGAGGTGACGAACCGAACACTCTCCACGCTACTACGCGTGTTGATCAAGAGGAACATCAAGGAGTGGGAGGAGTGCCTACCCATCGCCGAGTACGCCTACAACCGTGCAAGACACTCTACAACCGGCAAGTCCCCCTTCGAGGTCGTCTACGGTTTCAACCCGTTATCACCATTGGACATTCTTCCTCTACCACTACAAGAGCGCATCAACATGGACGCGAATGCCCGAGTGAACTACCTCAAGAAGATGCATGAAGATACAAGGCACACCATCGAGCGCCAAGTACAACGACTCGCGACCAAGCTCAACATCAACAAGCAACCCATGGTATTCAACATTGGAGATCTTGTGTGGCTACACCTTCGCAAGGACCGCTTCCCCAACGAACGCAAGTCCAAACTTCTACCACGAGCCGATGGACCCTTCAAGGTGCTTGAACGCTACAACAACAATGCCTACAAGATCGACATCCCACGTGACAAGTATACCGTGAGCGACATCTTCAACATCAAAGATCTCTCTCCCTACCATGGTGATGAGGATTTCAATCCGAGGTCAGATCTTTCCCAAGGGGGGGGGGGGAGATGATGCGGAGCATCCTTCGGTCATCCCCATGGACCTACCACCGTCTCACCAAGTGCCGAGAGGACCTATGACATGAGCACAAGCTAGAGCTCTCGAGACCGAGGTGACTTCTTTCCTTAGTGATATTACATTTGATCCACTCGACACATGGCTACTACCTAAGTCCGGAATGTTGTGCATGATCAGGTACCAAGAAGGCCCTTCTGAAGATGGACGTGAAGACGGACAAGTCCCCGAGTTCATGGAAGAAGAGAAACGACGGAAGGATCCGAAGAGGACTCCAGGACCCGGACATCCGGCCCCAAGCCCCGGACATCCGGCCCCTGGAGCATCTACTACAGCAGCAGCTCAGCCGACCAGCTACAGGTCCCGGACATCCGCCAGGCCCCGGACATCCGGCCCGACAAGCCCGGAAATCCGGCGCCTCCACCGGACATCCGGCGCCCCGTCACCGAACCTCCAGAAACCACCCTCGTCAGCCCGGACATCCGTCCAGAGGCCCGGACATCCGGCCCGACGCGAGCTCCCGGACATCCGACCCCTGGCCCGGACATCCGGCCCGCGCCTACCCAGCAAGCCAAAGCACCATCCCGGACATCCGGCCTGAGCGCCTGGACATCCGGTGACTCGTGAAGGCCCGGACATCCGGCCCGTAGCCCGGACGTCCGGCTTCCCTTGTCTGCGCACAGTGTAAAGGGTCGATGCCCATGTACCCCTTCGCCCTCCTAGACTATATATACTCCTCCTCCTCCCTCTTTCTAGGGTTAGCGAAGTGATAGCTCATTTGAGAGATAGAGCTTTGCTCATCCATCCGGATCTACTCCTCCGAGAGAGACCGTGCCTCTACGGAGAAGATCCATCTTGGATTCAAGACCCCTCACGGGAAGATCTGTCTAGGATATCCTCAAGACCTCCTCACGGAGATGAACTAGTTACCGTTTGTATCGTCCTTTGTTGATCGTGGATCGTGTATCTCCTTGTGTTTCGAGGATCTAGCACATGTGTAATCGAATCTTGTTGGTTTGAGTGATTTCTCTCGTTTTCCCCTCGTGTTTTCCCTCGTGTTCTTCATAGGCTCCGCTCCAATCGTGAAGGATCGGCCCTAGGGTTTCCACCCTACATCACACACTTAGCTCTCAACAGTAGGACATGTTTCACTACCATTCCAATCCATCCCAGATGAATCATACCTGACACAACTCTAAGCATAGCAGGCATAAAAGCAAGCATGAATGAGTAGGCACATCATGGCTCAAACAACTCCTACTCATGCTAGTGTGTTTCAACTATTTACTGTGGCAAAGGCAGGTCATGCAGAGGAAAGGGTTCAACTACCACAACATGTAACAGTTGAATCATTGTTGTCCTAATGCAATAAAAGAGAGCAGGAGCGAGAGAGTGGGATTGTATCAGAATGCTCAAAGGGGTTTGCTTGCCTAGCACTTCTCAAGACGGCATTGAGTCTTCATCAGTGACATCGATCTCAACGTCGGAAAAAGTCTACCGAGAGGGAACAAACACCGGCAACAGAGAAGGAACACAATCAATGCAATGCAACAATATGATGCATGATCATGAAGTGGCAATATGCTGTTGATTGAGCTAATGCAACTAGCAACCAGATTAAATGAAGTTGGTTTGAACCAAAGGTTGAAATTCAAACTCCATATGTGATTACTTAAACGCCATCTATTATATACTTTAAATGATAGAAAAATAACAGCCGAGATTTACTGCTCTAAAGTTATGAGAATTAAACGGCTAAGATTCATTGAACGAAGGAATAGCCAGCGGCCAGCAACGCGTACATCATGTGGATTCTTTGGAAGCAAGTACAAGTCCAATGTAACGTGACCATGATAGATGGAAGTCAATGTTGCTAATTGCACGTCTGTGGGGAGACTTTTGTATAGGGAGCCGAGCCTGCACAAGTACATATTATTTAAGTTTAAGTTAGAAAAAGCAAACTAAAGACGTCAGCGACTTCAGACCCATCAGCCTCATTCACAGCGTTGCAAAGCTGATTGCCAAGGTGCTATCCATGCGCCTGGCCACGGTGATCGACCAGATCATCTCACCTGCCCAGAAGAACAAATGCATCCAGGACAACTATCTGTATGTTCAAAACACAATGAAAGCCCTGCATCGAAGGAAAACCCCGTCGCTCCTGCTCAAGCTGGATATCGCCAAAGCTTTCGACAGTGTCTCTTGGGAATATTTGCTCGAGCTCCTGCAACGGCTTGGTTTCAGCGCGCGCTGGGGAGACTAGATAGCTGCCCTTCTGTCAACCTCCTCGTCGAGCTGCCTGCTGAACGAAAACCCCGACGCAACCATTCTCCACCGCTGCAGGCTGCGATAGGGTGACCCCCTCTCGCCCCTCCTCTTCATCATCGCGATAGACCCACTGCACCGGCTGCTAGAGCACGCGACGGGGGCAGGGATCTTGCAGCCACTCCCGGGCAACACCGCGCGGCTACGGGTTAGCTTGTACGCCGACGACGCCATCATATTTGCTAATCCAAACCGAGAGGAGATCGACGTGCTGCTAGAGATCCTCAGGCTCTTCGACGAAACCACGGGGCTGCGCATCAACCAGCAAAAATCCTCTGCGATCCCGATCAGCTGCGAGGAGGTAGACATCGTCGACGTTCTTCTGAATTTTGGCGAACAGAAGACTAGCTTCCCAATCAGATACCTCGGCCTCCCCATCACGACGGCCAGAACTAGGCTAGTCCATCTGCAGTTCATCCTAGATAGAATATGCGCACGGCTAGCAGGGTGGAAGGGCAAGCTCATGCCTCTGGCCGGCCGACGGGTGCTAGTTCGCTGCGTCCTCTCGGCCATGCCAACCTTTGCTCTCACTGTCCTGTGAGTGCCCAAAAAGCTCTTCAAGGAGATTGACAAGGTTCGTCGTCGCTTCCTTTGGGCACAGGACGAGGAGGTGTTGGGAGGAAAGTGCAAGGTGGCCTGGAAACTTGTCACCAAGTTGGAGGAGGACGGCGGCCTCGGCATCCATGATTTGCCACGGTTTGCTCGCGCCCTTTGGCTCAGTTGGCTCTAGTGGAGCTGGCAGCAGCCGGCGAGACCTTGGGTTGGCACCGACACACACTACAATGATGGTGATCGTGACCTCTTCGTGGCATCCACGACGGTCACCATAGGGGATGGCGCCACGGCCTCCTTTTGGCACTGCAACTGGCTCGGGGGACGCCCTCTACGCGCCGCCTACCCCGTGCTGTACAACCACTCCACCAGGAAGAATAGGATGGTGCAGGCGGCCCTGCGGGGAGATAGATGGCTGCTGGACCTGAGACATGGCGATGTGGAGGGAGTCATGCCTTAGGCCATCTTGCTAGCAAGCGAGCTCTAGGCCGCGGCGCAGGTGCTGGATCAACAAGTCAGGGACACCATCTCCTAGAACCTCGCTGGCTCGGGTCACTATACCACCAACTCGGCATACAAGGCCCAGAGGGAGGAAAGCAATAGCTGCGGCTTTTTTTTGACCGAAACGGCAGGTGCTCTGCCTTTTCATTTAAGCAAGGGGGAAAACTTTACAATAGTAGCTAGGCTACTAGGATAATGCGAAAAAAGAGGGGTCCAGTACAAGCAGCGCTTGCCTGGCTATACAAATAAGCAGGAATCATATTTCTCCCATGCCTCCTCCCAGAGGTTGATCTCATCGGTTATCTTCGTACACAGCTGCTCTGGATTCATCAACTTGTTTTGGAAGACTCTACGATGTCTCTCATTCCAAAGGTTCCAGGCCACATAGGCTGAGAAGGAGCAGTCGTCAGTGCCTTCTCCTTTTTTCCGAAGAGGCAAGATCGCCTCCCACCAGGTGGCAACCAAGGCCGAATGCAATGCCGCGTAGTATGCCATTGGCCCCACGCTTTGGAGCTTAGCCCAGACTTGCTTGGCATACGGGTAGCCAAGGATCAAGTGGTGGGCCTACTCGATCACTTGGTCACAGGTAGAGCAAGAGTCTTGATGATCCCAACCTCTTACAAGCAGTCGATCCGCTGTCCAAAGTCTATTCTGGAGCAGCGTCCAGACAAAGAATTTGATCTTGGCCTCAGCTCGGAAAGCCCAAGCAGCCGCAAGGTGTGGCATTGGGATCCAGGTGTCGAATTGGACTTTGTAGGAAGACTTTGCAGAGTAACACCATTTGCATTGGGCGTCCAAGTAATCATGTCCGGCTCTGCGGTTAGCTGAATGGACTGGATGCACGTCCACAAGGCTACGAACGAGTCCAGCAGTTCAGCGGAGTTCATTTGTCGCAGCCCTCTCATCCAGCTACCATTAGTAATAGCATCGGCCACAGTCGTGGTCTTGGCTCTCGAGAGGGAGAACAAAAGTGGGTAGCAATCCTTAGGAGCCATGCCATGCAACCATCAATCAGACCAAAACAGAGCTTGTTTGCCATCACCAATTGAGATCCGGGTACAGGCTTGGAAGAGCCGCCGATCGATGGTGTCACAGGGAATGGTCGTGCCCTTCCATGGCCTTGGGCTAGAATCCCACTCATACCACGCCCATCTCAGTCTTAAAGCCCTGCTATATGCATGAATGTCTTTTATGCCCAAGCCTCCAACGTCCTTTGGGGCACATATACGCTGCCAGTTCACAAGACATTTCCCACCATGAGTTTCCTCCTCCACGTTCCAAAGAAAATTTCTTCTCAGCCTGTCAAACTTCTTTACGGCCCATTTATGAGGCGCAAAGGAGGTGAGGAAAAAGGTGACAGTTGCTGTGAGCATTGAGTTGAGTAGCTGCAGCCTTCCAGTTCTGTTCATGAGCTTGCCTTTCCAAATTTTCAGCCTTGCAGCACCCTTATCAATCATTGGTTGCATGTCAATGCGCCTGAGCTTGCGAGTTGAGAGCGGAAGCCCCAGATAATGACAAGGGAAGCTGCCCAAAGATCCACCGAACCCCCCAAGCATGGCTGCAATGTCGATTTGCTGGCACTGGATCGGGTAGGCCACGCACTTGTCCTCGTTAATTCTCAGACCCGATGCATTGCCAAAGGCCAGTAAGATGCGATGAAGGGCAACAATCTCCTCATACACAGGGTTCACAAACAGAGCCGCGTCATCAGCATAAAAGCTGGCTCTTAGAGCAGCCGCCCTTGTTGGCAAGGGGGAGAGGATGCTCGCAGCTGTTGCCTTGTCCAGAATTCTTTGGAGGGGGTCCATTGCTAGGATGAAGAGCATTGGCGATAAGGGATCACCCTGTCACAGCCCACACCGATGTTCAAACGGGGGCCCAGGCTTGCCATTTAGAAGAACTCGGGAGGTGGAGGACGCAAGCATAATGGAGATCATGTCTCTCCATCGAGGCCCAAAACCATAATGCTGGAGGACCTGAAGCAAGTATGACCAGCTGACGGAGTCAAATGCCTTGGCAATATCAAGCTTGAGAAATAGCATGGGGCACTTCTTCTTGTGCGCATCTTTGATCACATTCTGGACGTAAAGAAAGTTGTCATGAATGGATCGTCCTTTGATGAATGCGCTTTGGCTATGAGCAATCAAGTTCTTGAGCTCAGGTCCCAATCTGTTGGCCAAAATCTTGCAGAAAATCTTGGCCACGCTGTGCATGAGGCTTATCGGTCGGTAGTCAAAGGCCGTGGCTGCTCCATTCTTCTTAGGGATCAGAATGATATTGGCTCCATTCAACAATTTCCATTGGTTGCCGCGCAGACATGAAAACTGGGTGATTGCTTGGAAGAGATCATCTTCAATAGTTGTCTAAAAACGCTTATAGAAAGCCCCAATATATCCATCAGGCCCTGGTGCCTTTTTGTGACGACCCCGGCTTAATCGTGCACTAATCATACACACAAATGCGCACGATCAAGCCTAAGGACTCACTTGAAGATATCACAACACCACTCTAAAACATAAATAAAGTCATACAAGCTTTATATTACAAGCCAGGGCCTCGAGGGCTCGAATACATAGCTCGATGGCATACAAGCGTCAGCGGAAGCATTAGATATCTGGGTACAGATATATTACAGAGAGAGAAATAGGCCTTCACAGAGGCGGGGTAAAATAAAATACTACGATCGAAAGGCGTAGGCCTCCTGCCCTGGACCCTCCGATCCTACTCCTGGTCGTCAGTCGGCTCCTCGTAGTAGTAGTACTCGCCAGGCGGGTAGTAGTACTGGTCGTCGGCTGGGGCGTCTGGCTCAGGGGCTCCGTCGTCTGGTGGCATCAATTGGATATGGGGGAAAAAAAATAAAGCAAACGTGAGTACTCATCCGAAGTACTCAGCAAGCAAGGATCTACACTACATATGCATCATTGTCAAAGGAATGGCTGTATATGTGGACTGGGCTGCAGAAATGCCAGAATAGAGGGGGAAGCCTAGTCCTATCGAAGACTAGCATCTTCAACAATCTTCGACAGTCTTGCAGCAATAGAAGAGAGAAGAAAAACATAATGTAAAGTATAGTAGTAATGTCATCAACCTCGGCCAGAGATTCTTCCTCGACTCCCTGCGAGAAAGCAATCCCAGAGCCATACTATCCAGTTCTCATATCAAGTTCTAGTTGTACCGATCGGGATACAACTCCGAGTGTCCGTTACCGTAGGACAGGCTATCGATAGAAGTTTCTTCCCTGCAGGGGTGCACCAACTTACCCACCACGCTCGCTTAACTCCGGCCGGACACACTTTTCTGGGTCATGCCCGGCCTTGGCCAAGCAACACGCCGCAACCCGACCAAATACTTAACAGAGAGGTCAGCACGCCGGACTAAACCTATGCCCCCAGGGGTCTTGGGCCATCGCCCTGGGAACTCCTGCGCGTTGCGTGGGCGG
The DNA here is from genome assembly GCA_011799875.1 of Thinopyrum elongatum. Taxonomy (NCBI): domain Eukaryota; kingdom Viridiplantae; phylum Streptophyta; class Magnoliopsida; order Poales; family Poaceae; genus Thinopyrum; species Thinopyrum elongatum. The sequence continues at coordinate 525,674,012 of CM022303.1, read as the reverse complement.
CCGGAAGCAGACCTAGCAACCCCTTAATACAAGCGCGGTTGCGTAACCAGTCCAATCCAGCGCGCGCCGCTCAGTCGCTGACGTCCATTAAGCTTCGGCTGAAGTATACGACGCAGAACGCCCATACTATGCCCACGTGATGGTTAGTGCTATCGGGCCAGAGGCCCCTCGGATCAAATATCCAAACCGTAGTGGATTAGGAGCGCGTGGAAACAAGCAGAGACTCACGATCGATGTGACCCCGTCGCCCCGTCTCGAGGACTTGCGGCAAGGGCTAAGAATGTCTGGCCACGCCTCGTAGTTATCTCACGGGCACCATCCAGGTCAACCCGACTCCACATCACTTCGCGTTAAGCTCGCGCGGGTACCCCTCAGGGCCGACCCGTCTTTAGTATCATGGTTTAGTGCAAGTACACTCATCAACAGTAACTGTGTGTCTGACACCAGGGGAGCCCTGAGGAATCACCCTCGATGGAACCCCACCTGATGTTATCATCAAGGTGAACGAAGGAGGAATCACCCTCGAGGTCCACACTTGAGGAGTTGCGCGACGACGTCGTTATCGGGGGTGGTGAAGGAGGAATCACCCTCGCTTACCACGACCGAGTAACTAACCTACAAGGTTAACATCAGAAGTGCTGACGAGGTATCACCCTCGGCACTCGACGGTAACCTAGCAGTGTCGGCAACTAAGGGGAAGTGATGTGCGGTGCCAGGGTCTAGTCTTCAATCCCGATGATCGGGTCTTCTGATATCCAGCAGGGCAGTCGGGATCAAGTGGGGGTCTCTGTCGTGTCTCTACCCAGCCTATACTAAGCAGTCTAGGATAACCAGAAAGGTAACAAGGCAGGGTACAATAATCAGGCTATGCAGCAGATATAGGAAAACAGTAGCAGTAGCAGTTCTAATGCAAGCATAAGAGAGAAGGGAATAGGCGATATAGGCATGCTCAAAATGGGGGTGCTTGCCTGTTTGCTCGGGGGCAAGGACCAGGTCTTCAGTGGTATCGTCGGGGACGTAGTCGTACTCCTGAGCTGCGTCTGCCTCGGGAGCTACGCCAACGTCGGGGTCTACCGAGAGAGAAGAGGGGGAAGAAACAGGTAAACATAATGCAAACAATTGCAATACGGTGCGTGTGATGCTATGATGCAGTGCAGGGTTGCCTAAATATGCATCTAAGTCATTTTAGTTATTTTTAGAAATAATCTGGGATTTAATAACCGGTGTGTGTGCACTATTCATCTACCAGAATTGGGCTCGGAGTTACGATTTCTCCTACGTAGGGGGTTCCGATGGAGAAACAGACGGCACGATCAGACTCGGCTCGTCGTTCTGAGCAACTTTCATGTTTTAACTTTTTCGATCCGAGCTACGGTTTAAAAGTTATTAATTTTCGAAGATTATTTGGATTTCTGGAATTATTTAATTCGAATTTGAACAGTAGTAGGAAATGCTGGGTGCACTCGGTGCAGTGCACCAGAGAGGGGCTAGAGGGGCTGACAGTGGGGCCGGCCAGCTGGGTCAGCGGGTCAGCCGTTGACCAGTTGACTGGTCAACCGGGCCCCACTAGTCAGTGACTGGGCTCCGCCCAGTCAGCACAGTGGACCACTCAACTGGGTCAACTGGGCCCGCGGGGCCCAGCTACCAGTGACCAGAAGTGGGCCCGGGCGACGCCACGTAAGGCCGGCGCCGGAGAGAGCTCCGGCGAGCTCCCGCGGCGTCTGCCTCGCCGGCGACGCTCGGAATCGCTCCACAGAGCACCAAATCGAGCGCCACCAGGCTCGTTCGAACGAGGGAAGGACGCCGCATCCAGCTGGGCTAGCGCGGCGGCTCGGGGTTGGCCGGAGATGACCGGACGGCAAGGTGCCGCAGCGGTGGGCTTCGGGTGATGTCGGAAATGCGGCAACCGCACGCGTTTGTGCTAACTAAAAGGCCGTAACGGCTCTACGGGACGCGGTGAGTACGTTAGACTCGCGCGGGTGACCAAACGGTCACCGGAACATAGCCGGCGACGAGCTCGCGCGGCGGCGATTCGGTTAAGAAGGGGATCGGCGTCTACGAGCGTGGAGAGAGAGGAGGGAGAGAGGGGTTCGTCGCGGTGGCTTACGGTGCGGCTCACGGCGGCCCTCGGAGGTTTAGTAGCTGCCGAAGTGTTGCCGGAGACGAGGAAGTCGACGGCGACCGAATGGAGGAGGCGGCGTCAATTCCTCGCCAGTAGTGCCTCCCGGCTCCGACTCGAAGGCGTGGTCGACATGGCCGAGGACGGCGGTCGTGGCAGAGACGTCGAGGCAGCAGGAGGGGGCTCGGTCGCCGCGGTGTGGCTAGACGGCGGCGGCTGCGGCGCTCGGGTGCGGAGACAGAGAGGAAGGGAGAGAGAGCGTGTGGGAGAGAAAGAGAGAGAGCCGGAGTGAGAGGAGAGGCCAGGGGGAAGCACCAGCTCGGCCTTATCGCCTCCTCGCGTCGACGGCGTCGCGGTGTCTACCGGTGAGTGGCGAGCGCGCGCTCTGTCCATGGCGGCGCCGACACGGGGCGGGAGCAGGTAGGAGTGGACTGGGCTGAGGCGGCCCAGTCACCAGGTAAATGGGCTGCTGCCCCTTTTTTTTATTTATTTCTTTCTGGTTTTTCTTTTATTCATTAGCAGAGAGAGAGAGAAATGCAATTAATTGGGCAAACAATTAGTGTAGGAAAAATATGGGGCTAGGCCCAATAAATCCAACACACTTTTAGACGGTGCCACAAATATTTTGGTAACCAGAGAAATTCATTTGGAATTTTCAAAAATGAAACAACATTTAAATACGCTAGATTTGATTTGTTTTAATTGCTACTGTTTATCTTTGTAGGAATGATGTTGTTTAAGTTAACAACAAGTTGTTTTGGATTTAATGCTAGATGCTGAACATTTTTGCAGCAACTTTTGAACAACTTTATTTTTCAGTTGAATTTGAATTGAGTTACAAAGAGAAATTTGAATTGAAGTGTTTAAGCCTTATGATCAAGCATGGTAGATGAAGATGACTTGGCATGATTAAGAGGTGATCACTGTAGTGTGATGATGGGGATGTTACAAATCTCCTCCACTACAAGAAATCTCGTCCCGAGATTTAAGTAGGGAAGTAAAGGGTAACTTCAGAAGAACTGACCTTTGCAAGGTCGATCATCTGGTGAACAATTCAGGGAGTGAGGCAGAAGAATCTGTCGAGTTGAAACTTAAGGAAACATCGAGAGCAAAGTATGAAGGTACAATAAGAAATTTCAATCGAATGGACATTCAATCGATAGCTGAACAAAGTGTGAACAGGGGTTCAGGGTATCGAGGTAGATCATCTCTCGAGGGGTGACTCGGGATAACTCACATAGTCAAAATCAATGAATACCTCGGAATCAAGAATATACAGGAGAGTCAGGTTCCGATCCTGTGGAACTGTGGTGGGGTGTCGAACAAAAGTAGGGAGATCGGTGACATCTTACCGGTCTCGATAACAAGGTATGCCAGAGGGTAGCCTGTCAGTTATGTCGGTGGCAACATCGGTACCAAGGGCGAGGGACGAAGAGAACCCTTTTCCTGCTCGTTGAACGAGGCGGACCAATAGGCAAAGTTCTCATCCATCGGTGGTTTCCGGAATGTCATCAACAATAGTAACAGGATGTCACGGTCGGAGCTGTTGACCGAGGTGTTTTCATAAGCAGAGAATTTATCTCTGCCCAGACAATTTTAGATTACAGGAAAGGTTAAACAAAACAATGGAAATGAAAATGAAATTATCGGATTCAACAGACCAATGAAAAGGATAGATGTGACTATACACAAGAATTAGGGGTATATCCATTCCAGGGAAAAGTTGAACATGATATACCTGAACAGTTCAACCGGTTCAAAACCATTTAGATAAAGGGCGAGGGAGAAATCAAGATGTTACCCGCACAATGGTGTCCGAATAATAGGTCAAGAAGCATTTGGCAATGTGCCTCCAATGTTCTTGTTGATATTCGGAGGTCCACAGTCATGCTTTGTTGCAGCAATGATATGGTGTCAAGTAATAGATTGGGTTCGAAGATCTCAAGAGATACCGAGAAACATTTATAAGGGGATCTCGGGACGTAAGGAATAACCAAACACAAACTGGTCTGTGTTGGCAGGAAGTCAAGGATGTTGTTGATGTTAATAAATCATCGATGAACAAGGATGGTATTTCTCACCATGAATTTTAATTGATAACTTGGAACAAGTCAAATATGGGTGATGATCCCATCACATTTGTCGGGAGGCTCTATAAAGATGCCTTCGAACAGTGACGACATCAATTGTAAGGAATGATGAGGCAAAAAGTTTATTGGAACCACGGATACGACACAAGCTCGAAATCAAGCTTGTTGCTCGAGGTGAAATGATAAGATGAGGAAGATAGACGTAAGCTTCGCTCATCGTCGGAAGTTGTTCCGGGCATAGGGACCAGGTAGCACAGTTGAAAGTTGGCACGATAAAAATATAGCCGATCAGGCTAGGGATGATGTGATGGGGTATTAAGCTTCCTAGTAGCAAGTACTAGGGGTAATACCGGAAGGTAAATCAGAGTAGAGGTTGGACGGGGGAAATGATTTGCAAAAGACAAGTATTTTGACTTGTCCGTGAATTGGGATCAAAGAAGAAAATTCATGGTCGGAACCACGATTGCAAAGGATCAATTCATAGATACAAGATGAACTTGTAACAGGGAAATAATTATTTTTACGAGCAGCTTCCATGATAAGTTCTACATCGGGTCCATGGGCATGAACACGAAGGTTCAAGGTCGACTCCCACTTCTTTGATGCACAACCTCTCATTCACTTCTCATTTTCGAAGAAATTGTAGTGCTGAGATTTTATCTGGTGAAGCACCAGAAGAGTTTGACTCGCATAACCTTCGAGTTCACACGAATTAGAGAAAGCATAGGTTCAACCCTTCGGGACATTTTACGAATCCATACAACCAGACGCCAAAGCAAGGGATGCGAACTGAAAGCAGAGTATCGGAATCAAAGCGGGTGATACAATGTATCAAAGGTATTGGGTAACGGGGGATAACTATCAAGGTTATGGAATATGGAGAACACTATCAGATAATGTTCCACCAAAAGATCTGGCGGACCGCAAAAGACAAGATTATGAGTATCGGCAATCAATCAGATAAAGAAGGGATGCAAAGGCATCGGATTATAGAAACACCAAAATAATTCGGCGCTTAAGCACAAAGGGGTTACGATTCTCAAGACGAAGGATCAGAAGCAGAAGCTTTAATCAAAGGATGAGTAAGTTGGATAGAGCTAGATGGGCAACCATTTGCAACTTGACTGGCCGAGTTCCAGCTCATCTCCGAAATGATGTCTGAGCCAGAAGGATGAATTAGTAGGGAAGAACTGATGATTGCAAGTATTTGCACACATGTTGAATCAATGGGATCGAAATGATAATGACAAGGGATATCAACAACAATTACTTGACATATGGAGCTAACCATAATATAAGCTAGGAAGAATTTCAGTAGTAGTAGGATGCATGGGATTCTCGGAAGATCAGATGATATTTCAAAGTGTTTTAGGAATCACAGAAACAACTGGGGATGATCGGATCCCCGGTACTGTGAGTAATTAACCGCAGTGCGAAAGAAACTGCACCGCAGTAGGTTCAAAGGATTCTCGGTTTAATGAGGAGTATTACGGGGAACCTCGTACAGGCATGATTGACTGGCCATGATGATACAACGGCAAGGATGTGTAGATATCCACGGGGATTATCGGTGTTAGTAAACTGCAAAAGCAGTGGGTAAAGGGGTCTCGGAAAACTTCGGGAAGTATCTTCGGAGCCTTCTGATGATGTCACGTCATCTTCTGGAATGAGGGGGCTCTCCGGGAGAAAACGGTTACGAGATCCTAATGTCGGAGTTAGTAAAATCTTTAACCCGAATAGGAGAGAGATCAGAGTTCCTAGAGTAAAGATCGAGGAGTAAAAAGATCCTAATACCACCCAGTTGGTGACATGGGCCCGTAAGCCACACAGCCAAGTTAGTAAAACAATTTTCGGTTTCTAGACTCAACTTCGGCCAAGGAATTGGATAGGGGGATTCCTAGAGGCAGTCGGCTCTGATACCAACCTGTGACGACCCCGGCTTAATCGTGCACTAATCATACACGCAAATGCGCACGATCAAGCCTAAGGACTCACTTGAAGATATCACAACACCACTCTAAAACATAAATAAAGTCATACAAGCTTTATATTACAAGCCAGGGCCTCGAGGGCTCGAATACATAGCTCGATGGCATACAAGCGTCAGCGGAAGCATTAGATATCTGGGTACAGATATATTACAGAGAGAGAAATAGGCCTTCATAGAGGCGGGGTAAAATAAAATACTACGATCGAAAGGCGTAGGCCTCCTGCCCTGGACCCTCCGATCCTACTCCTGGTCGTCAGTCGGCTCCTCGTAGTAGTAGTACTCGCCAGGCGGGTAGTAGTACTGGTCGTCGGCTGGGGCGTCTGGCTCAGGGGCTCCGTCGTCTGGTGGCATCAATTAGATATGGGGGAAAAAGAAAATAAAGCAAACGTGAGTACTCATCCGAAGTACTCAGCAAGCAAGGATCTACACTACATATGCATCATTGTCAAAGGAATGGCTGTATATGTGGACTGGGCTGCAGAAATGCCAGAATAGAGGGGGAAGCCTAGTCCTATCGAAGACTAGCATCTTCAACAATCTTCGACAGTCTTGCAGCAATAGAAGAGAGCAGAAAAACATAATGTAAAGTATAGTAGTAATGTCATCAACCTCGGCCAGAGATTCTTCCTCGACTCCCTGCGAGAAAGCAATCCCAAAGCCATACTATCTAGTTCTCATATCAAGTTCTAGTTGTACCGATCGGGATACAACTCCGAGTGTCCGTTACCGTAGGACAGGCTATCGATAGAAGTTTCTTCCCTGCAGGGGTGCACCAACTTACCCACCACGCTCGCTTAACTCCGGCCGGACACACTTTTCTGGGTCATGCCCGGCCTTGGCCAAGCAACACGCCGCAACCCGACCAAATACTTAACTGAGAGGTCAGCACGCCGGACTAAACCTATGCCCCCAGGGGTCTTGGGCCATCGCCCCGGGAACTCCTGCACGTTGCGTGGGCGGCCAGAAGCAGACCTAGCAACCCCTTAATACAAGCGCGGTTGCGTAACCAGTCCAATCTAGCGCGCGCCGCTCAGTCGCTGACGTCCATTAAGCTTCGGCTGAAGTATACGACGCAGAACGCCCATACTATGCCCATGTGATGGTTAGTGCTATCGGGCCAGAGGCCCCTCGGATCAAATATCCAAACCGTAGTGGATTAGGAGCGCGCGGAAATGAGCAGAGACTCACGATCGATGTGACCCCGTCGCCCCGTCTCGAGGACTTGCGGCAAGGGCTAAGAATGCCCGGCCACGCCTCGTAGTTATCTCGCGGGCACCATCCAGGTCAACCCGACTCCACATCACTTCGTGTTAAGCTCGCGCGGGTACCCCTCAGGGCCGACCCGTCTTTAGTATCATGGTTTAGTGCAAGTCCACTCATCAACAGTAACTGTGTGTCTGACACCAGGGGAGCCCTGAGGAATCACCCTCGATGGAACCCCACCTGATGTTATCATCAAGGTGAACGAAGGAGGAATCACCCTCGAGGTCCACACTTGAGGAGTTGCGCGACGACGTCGTTATCGGGGGTGGTGAAGGAGGAATCACCCTCGCTTACCACGACCGAGTAACTAACCTACAAGGTTAACATCAGAAGTGCTGACGAGGTATCACCCTCGGCACTCGACGGTAACCTAGCAGTGTCGGCAACTAAGGGGAAGTGATGTGCGGTGCCAGGGTCTAGTCTTCAATCCCGATGATCGGGTCTTCTGATATCCAGCAGGGCAGTCTGGATCAAGTGGGGGTCTCTATCGTGTCTCTACCCAGCCTATACTAAGCAGTCTAGGATAACCAGAAAGGTAACAAGGCAGGGTACAATAATCAGGCTATGCAGCAGATATAGGAAAACAGTAGCAGTAGCAGTTCTAATGCAAGCATAAGAGAGAAGGGAATAGGCGATATAGGCATGCTCAAAATGGGGGTGCTTGCCTGTTTGCTCGGGGGCAAGGACCAGGTCTTCAGTGGTATCGTCGGGGACGTAGTCGTACTCCTGAGCTGCGTCTGCCTCGGGAGCTACGCCAACGTCAGGGTCTACCGAGAGAGAAGAGGGGGAAGAAACAGGTAAACATAATGCAAACAATTGCAATACGGTGCGTGTGATGCTATGATGCAGTGCAGGGTTGCCTAAATATGCATCTAAGTCATTTTAGTTATTTTTAGAATTAATCTGGGATTTAATAACCGGTGTGTGTGCACTATTCATCTACCGGAATCGGGCTCGAAGTTACGAGTTCTCCTACGTAGGGGGTTCCGATGGAGAAACAGACGGCACGATCAGACTCGGCTCGTTGTTCTGAGCAACTTTCATGTTTTAACTTTTTCGATCCGAGCTACGGTTTAAAAGTTATTAATTTTCGAAGATTATTTGGATTTCTGGAATTATTTAATTCGAATTTGAACAGTAGTAGGAAATGCTGGGTGCACCCGGTGCAGTGCACCAGAGAGGCGCTAGAGGGGCTGACAGTGGGGCCGGCCAGCTGGGTCAGCGGGTCAGCCGTTGACCAGTTGACTGGTCAACCGGGCCCCACTAGTCAGTGACTGGGCTCCGCCCAGTCAGCACAGTGGACCAGTCAACTGGGTCAACTAGGCCCGCGGGGCCCAGCTACTAGTGACCAGAAGTGGGCCCGGGCGACGCCACGTAAGCGCCGGCGCCGGAGAGAGCTCCGGCGAGCTCCCGCGGCGTCTGCCTCGCCGGCGACGCTCGGAATCGCTCCACAGAGCACCAAATCGAGCGCCACCAGGCTCGTTCGAACAAGGGAAGGACGGCGCATCCAGCTGGGCTAGCGCGGCGGCTCGGGGGTCGCCGGAGATGACCGGACGGCGAGGTGCCGCGGCGGTGGGCTTCGGGTGATGTCGGAAACGCGGCAACCGCACGCGTTTGCGCTAACTAAAAGGCCATAACGGCTCTACGAGACGCGGTGAGTACGTTAGACTCGTGCGGGTGACCAAACGGTCACCGGAACATAGCCGGCGACGAGCTCGCGCGGCGGTGATTCGGTTAAGAAGGGGATCGGCGTCTACGAGCGTGGAGAGAGAGGAGGGAGAGAGGGGTTCGTCGCAGTGGCTTACGGTGCGGCTCACGGCGGCCCTCGGAGGTTTAGTAGCTGCCGAAGCGTTGGCGGAGACGAGGAAGTCGACGGCGACCGAATGGAGGAGGCGGCGTTGATTCCTCGCCAGCAGTGCCTCCCGGCTCCGACTCGAAGGCGTGGTCGACGTGGCCGAGGACGGCGGTCGTGGCAGAGACGTCGAGGCAGCAGGAGGGGGCTCGGTCGCCGCGGTGTGGCTAGACGGCGGCGGCTGCGGCGCTCGGGTGCGGAGACAGAGAGGAAGGGAGAGAGAGCGCGTGGGAGAGAGAGAGAGAGAGAGAGAGAGAGCCGGAGTGAGAGGAGAGGCCAGGGGGAAGCACCAGCTCGGCCTTATCGCCTCCTCGCGTCGACGGCGTCGCGGTGTCTACCGGTGAGTGGCGAGCGCGCGCACTGTCCATGGCGGCGCCGACACGGGGCGGGAGCAGGTAGGAGTGGACTGGGCTGAGGCGGCCCAGTCACCAGGTAAATGGGCTGCTGCCCCTTTTTTTTCTGGTTTTTCTTTTATTCATTAGCAGAGAGAGAGAAATGCAATTAATTGGGCAAACAATTAGTGTAGGAAAAATATGGGGCTAGGCCCAATAAATCCAACACACTTTTAGACAGTGCCACAAATATTTTGGTAACCAGAGAAATTCATTTGGAATTTTCAAAAATGAAACAGCATTTAAATACGCTGGATTTGATTTGTTTTAATTGCTACTATTCATCTTTGTAGGAATGATGTTGTTTAAGTTAACAACAAGTTGTTTTGGATTTAATGCTAGATGATGAAAAATTTTGCAGCAACTTTTGAACAACTTTATTTTTCAGTTGAATTTGAATTGAGTTACAAAGAGAAATTTGAATTGAAGTGTTTAAGCCTTATGATCAAGCATGGCAGATGAAGATGACTTGGCATGATTAAGAGGTGATCACTGTAGTGTGATGATGGGGATGTTACACTTTTCATCGTGCAGGCCCCAGACCGCAGTCTTAACTTCATCTCTAGTAATATCTGCGTCAAGGTGCTGGAGGTTGATCGAGGGCAGCTGCAAGGCACTCCAGTTCAGGTTAGGCCGGCCCGGTGTTTTCTTTCCCATGAGCTCTCGGAAGTGGGTTAGCAGAATCTGCTCTTTGGCTCCATGGTCAGAGACATCTCCTGATGGTCCTCTTAGAGTGGGGATATAGTTCTTTCTCCTACGGCCATTGGCCCGCAGGTGGAAAAGTCGCGTGTTGGCATCGCCCACTCTAAGCCAAAGTAATCTTGATCTCTGCCGCCATCGCATCCGCTCAGTTGCAGCAATGCCCAGCAGCCTAGCCTTGAGCAACCGTCTTAAATTCCACTCCTTCGTCGAGAGAGGCCGCGTCTCCATGGCAATATCAAGATTGAAGATCACCTCATTTGCAATGTTGAAGGCCAAGTTTTGGCTGGCTCTTAGCTGCTTGTTCCATCTCCGCAAGGCTGCAGCGGTTCTAGATAGCTTAATATGCAGTGCTCTAATGGCATCCGTGGTGTGGTAGCTCTTGGACCAAGCTTTCTCGATTACCGGTTGAGTCCCATCCATCTTTAGCCAAGCCGACTCAAATCTGAATCCTTTATACTTCTGGAGCTGCATTTTTCTTAGGAGGAGGGGGCAGTGATCCGAGACAGCAGTCGATGCAGGGGGAAGCTGATATTGGGGGAAGGCGCATTCCCAGTCGTTGGAGATCAAAACTCTATCAATTCTGGTTAGGGTAGTGCTCTCCCTCTCATTGGACCATGTGAAGGATCGCCCGGTGAGAGGAAGATCTCTAAGCTCAAGTGCATCAATCATATTTCTGAATCTTCCGAGCATCTGCAGGTTGACGTTGGCGTTACTCTTTTCGCTGGCTCGCTTAATCAGGTTGAAGTCACCCAGTACCATCCATTCCTTCATCATCAGAGGCTTGATTGTGGCTTCAAGGCAAGCATCTGGAAGGTGTGGGCGCCGGGCAAGAACAAGATGTTCTTATGGCTGCTTCACCTGAACCGGCTGTGGTGCAACGACAGATTACAACGGCATGGATGGCCAAACGGATATTTCTGCCCACTCTGCATGCGCAACCTCGAGAGCTCGGTGCACCTGATCTGGGACTGCCCGACGGCCATGCAGGTGTGGACGGCAACATGGGAGGGATGCTCTGCCCTGCACCCAGACACATGGATCAACGGACAGACAACCACGGCCAAGGTCAAGATGATCATCGCCGCCGCCGCCTCGGCTAACCGAAAAGGTGTCAAATCCATGATCGCTCTCATCAGCTGGCAAATCTGGATGGAGAGGAACAACTGTGTCTTCAAAGGAAAACTACCGAGCCCGGCTAACATCATCAGCTGCTGCCGCTCAGACATGGAGCAATGGAGGATCGCGGGCGCAAAATGCTTAGTGTACCCTTTTGGGCACGTCTCGTGAGATATCAGCATGGCGACACTTTTTTTTTCTTTTCTTTTACATGTTTTTCTCCTCCCGCCCACCGATCACTTGATCAAACATTTTGTCGCTCCCTCCTGCTAAGCTAATGAAAACCAGCAATTGCTGACCAGTTCAAAAAAAAAAAAAACTAGAGAATATCTATTGGGAATAAAAGGCACGTACACAGCCCATTGGCACATCCATGACGTGTACGACAGGGATACATGCATATTAGAAAAGCCAACTATAGTTTCTCAAAAAAAAAAAATGAGCCAACTATAGGGAAGGTCTATCCGGAATAAAAACACATTTACACATAACACGCTGGCTGAGTCAAAAAAAAGTTGCAAAAAAAACACGTTAGCTGAGTCAAACTTTTTTGTTTCTGAAATAGCTGATGAGTCAAACGTGGAATCATAAGTAGATCACGTGCACATTAAAAAGGAAACTTAGAAGAAGGCTTTTGAAAAGAGAAACATGAACACGTAAACCTGCCTACAAGGAAAATATATACTACAAGCATATGTACATTTTTTTTGTTGCATCGAACAAGGCTATGTACATGCACGAGCAATATTTGCCCCCATCAATTACGAGGCGCCTACGGTGACTTCGTAAAATCTCAAGATGATATGCCGGCTTAGTTTGTCGAAGATGCTCATAAGGGTAGTGTATGCGTGTGTGTATTCATAGGGGTGAGTGTCTGCGCGTATATATGAGCGCTTGCGTCTGTACTGTGTTAAAAAAAGATACGGTTGATCTAGATTTTTTTTCGAGGGATTGACTAATCTAGATTTTGAGTTGTTCAAAATACTACTACATATCTCTGCCTACAAGGATATTTACATGCACGAGCCATATCTACCCCCATATGTATATCCAACTCAGGTACAAATATGTCACCACAGTTCATCACGGTTGATCCGGATTTTGAGTTGTTCAAAATACTACTAGATATCTCTTATAATTAGGTGGATAAATAATACTACTTAATATATGTTTCTCACATATGAATAAAGGAGGATATTTTTCTCCAAAAAATTGCAAAATTATAAATAATAAACAAAGTATTCAATGTATATTCTTTTATGTAAAATTTAGCTATAGGGCTCAAATATAATATTTAACCCTTGCAGTTGAATATAAAATTAAAGTTAAAATTGAAAAAATCTGATTTCAGTCATAGTAGAATATAAGTTGGTGTAGAACAGCAAGGACACAAAAAAGAACCTATGAACAAGATTCGGTAAGACAAAGTTTAATACCATTTTAAATGAACATAAACATATAGTTACTTGGTTTTAGATAGCCAAACATCATAAACACTTAGAGTAAGAGGACAGTGCCAGCATCTGGAAACAAACATCGAACATGGACATACATGATAATATGATATCTAGAAATACCCTGCAAAAAAAATCTGGAAATGCAATTCCAAAAAGGATAATGGCGATGCAGATTGCGGAGGAGGACATGGAGTTTATTAATTAGGTGGAAGAGAACATATACTACTAGATATCTCTTATTCATTAGGTGTAAGAGGACATGAAGTTTAGGCATTTAATTATTGATGAAATGGTTTTGACATGTACGATACTAACCTTGGTGCCATTAATCATTTGCTGCCACACGTCAATGACTTTAATATCAAAAATATATGTACCAAAAAGATTCCCACAGGAGTTATCCAACTACAATCTTTTTAAGTATTCAAATGATATATAAATGGTGGATGGTAGATAAGTTAATATTTGGCTGTGGGAAAACAGTGACTGGCGAAGAGTAGTAAAAGAGAGAAATATTAATATTAGTATGGAATTATATGGCTTTGAATTGCAGGATGTCGATCTTTGTCAAGAATGGGTTCACTTTATAAAACAATACAATTAAACACAGAATTCCCAAGTCTTCTATGTTTACCAGAGGCGCATGTTTTTGGCTAATATCGTCTTTATATAATTTAGTAATATTTGGCCAAGTGGGAAATACTGTTGGAGAAAAGAATACCAAATATTATTGTTTGGACTGAATGATAGAGAATGTTTTATGCAAAAAGAACTAATCATGTCAAATATGTAATAAATCATTGTACTTTTCTTTAAAAAATACAATTACATGAAAAATAAGTGAACGCCAACATAAGTGACGAGCTTCGGCGAGCCCAATGTGAGAAATTTTAGAAACTTTCCCACCATTCTCTGTTTACATTCTTTTAAATTGGGAAGTAGTATGGATAATGGATATGGGATATATGACAATTTAGTAGAAAAAATGTATAAAATCAAATATTTAACATCAAATATATAAATTTTACAGAAATACATCTTGCTATGTTTAATAATTTATCCAAACACATTTAAGCCACATTTTGTAATATAAAAACTTATGTAGTGGAAAGAAGATAGGCAATGAAAAACCACTGAAATATATTAAAAAGGCAATGAGAAACTACTAAAATATATTTAAAAAACATTGAAGTCTAGCCGCGCAAATGCGCGGGTCACCTTGCTAGTTTATATGATTTGACCTGATCAGCAGGTTTAACTTGCTTTAACATGCATGAAAACAGTACCATTGGATAGATTGGATTTTTCTGATAATTTTTCATATATAAATTATTTCCATTTGAGCTATAAATTATTTTCTATGATTTTTAGAAGTTTTAAATATTTTCTTTAATTTTCTGAATTATTTTTAATCCAGAAAATTGTTAATTTAGTCAGCACTACGTCAGGCTGAGGTCAGCAGGTCAACTGACCCGGTCCAGGTCAAATCTGACGTGCGAGGCCCACATATGAGTGTCTATAGCTTTGAGTGTCTATAGCTTTAATTAAAATGGTTTAATCTTAAGCCGTGGATTAGCTGGGCAATGGGGCCCAGTGTCAGTGACACAGGGGTTTAGTTAGTGGGGTGATTAACCCCCAATAGTGGCTGTCACCGGCGGCTAATCGCCGGAGTAACCAGGACGCGGCGGCGTTGCCCGTCCGGCCAACTCCGGCGACGGGAGCTCGCGCGGCTGGGCGAGTTGGAACCGGCGCAACGAGGCGCATCGGTTGGTGGCCTCGGGCGGTGCTGGGGTGGCCTGGAACATCTACGGCGTCGAGTTCCGCGGCGGCTCAGCTACGGCTTGCACGGGCACGAGGGCTACGGTGCACTAGCGAGCGACCTGAGGCGCGCTTCAGCTTTCTGGGGAAGCCCGGAGCACGACTGCGTGCTTGGGTTGGCCAGGCGGGGCTGCTAGCGACGCCGAGCATCGCGGCGGGTTCCTACGACGGAGACGTATCAAGGCTGCTTTTACGGGCTATACATAAGAAATTAAATAGCAACCCACTCCCTTCACACCGTGGACCGACCAGAGCAACTAGCTGACACAAAGGACAAATGCTTTTCCCACACTCCGGTTGTCAGGATTAAAGCAGGGTGCTCATAGTGATATGAATACCGCTAAAAATTCAAAAAATTCTGATTTTTTTTTTTGTGATAAGCTTTGACAAATGTTTTGTATGCTTGTAAAATTTCAGCACGAAATAACATTCGTACAAGTGGTGGCGAAAAAAACAAAATCGATGTTTCAAAAATGCTAGTTTTCATAACTTTTTGGACTACTGATTTTGTTTTTTTCACCACACCTTCCACGAATGTCATTTCACGCTGAAATTTTGCAAGCATACAGAACTTTTGTCAAAGTTTATCACGGCAAAATTTTAGAATTTTTTGAATTGTTTTTACTATTTTTTTGATTTTACTGTTCATCGAGGAGCATTTGAGCTCGGGCTCATAATAGGACTTTCGGAAGGATAGGCAGCTACTAACGAAAGCACTGCGGCATGGATTCGTTAGGTTCGAGCCTTCTAAGCCGCCGATCTTTATTGCGCGTGGATCCGGATTCGGGTCCTTCGCCTTTCTTCGATGCCAAGTCTCAGGCGTTGTTCCGCGCGCACCAGGTGAGCATGTGTCTTCCTGTCAGCGTCGTCTGCTTGGTAAAACAGAAACATTGTCGAACAATGTGTGGGGTTGGTGGTTCAGGGGCAGCTCGGTTCGGTTGCGGAAAGGGTGTGCACGTGCGCCCAACTCGACTATGTAAAGTTGTGGCTTAGAAGTGCGGTTTGTAGTTTGTGGCACCACAATTAAAGTCTAAATATGTAAAGTTGTGGCTTAGAAGTTTGGGTCAGCAATATCTTGCCACCACCAACAGTAGAAGGGAATGGAAGAAAATAGGGAAAGACATGCGATTCGTGCTCAAGGGCTGACCCAATTTTTTTAGTATGGCATTTTTGGTATGGATGTAAAAAATCAAGTTTTTTCGTTTGAAGAATGGGCTTGGCCCTAATAATCCCCAAGTGCAATGAATTGCCGTAGCACTTTTCGATGATGGAGGTGGTAACTATAGAGTGTCAAACCCTAACACTCCATACCAAAGTAAAAAAGAAAAGCTAGGACGGCCCATCGTGTAACATCCATAAACACTCTCAAAAGTAACAACTCGGTAACTTTCGTACGCATTGCCTTCTGGAACATTCTAAAACGAAACTCTGGCACGCTAAGATTTTTCCAAACCTGTAGGCGCCAAAGCCAGTCCACATCAGTACAGCGACATGATTTTAAGGCCCTTGCTGCTGACTATTCCACCTATTAACTAGAACCGTGACAGGACCTAATAATTATATAGCGTACTTTGTAAAGCTGTGGCTCAAAAGCGTAGGTTGTTGTTTTGTGGTATCTCAATGCTCGAGTGCCGTGCGTGTCAGCAGCCCCAGGTGTACAAGTACTGAAGCTACGAAGACAAACGCTATAACAAGTCCAACAGGCCGCCCACGCCGAGTGCAGTGTTTTGTTCCTCAATGGAACTCAT
The DNA here is from genome assembly GCA_011799875.1 of Thinopyrum elongatum. Classification (NCBI taxonomy): domain Eukaryota; kingdom Viridiplantae; phylum Streptophyta; class Magnoliopsida; order Poales; family Poaceae; genus Thinopyrum; species Thinopyrum elongatum. The sequence goes on along the minus strand of CM022303.1, from coordinate 525,657,465 downwards.
TTTTTCAAACATTCAAACATCACATCTCAAAGTCATAAAAATTCAAAAAAAAAAAATCCACATTGACATATATACTACATATGTGTAAAATTTTATGAGAAAATACATTGGTTTGCGAACTACACAAAAATAAAAATCGTTGGTTTATATAGTGAAAAATGCACACACTGTTCACTGTTTTCAAAATCATCAATTTGTCTTTTTTTAGCTTCGTGTGTCGATGTATTTGGTCATAAAATTTTCACATATGCAATATACATCCGAATGATATTGTGGAATTTTTTCCAGTTCTTTTTTTAATTTTCAAAAAAAAAAGCTCCATGGAGCTGAAAAAAATGACATTCATGGTGGTTTGAAAAAAAAACAGTGCCTCAAGACGCTTTAAAAAATAGTCGAATGATACTTATGTTTATTATTTACAACAATTGGCACGTACTACCTCCGTCCTGATTTATTAGTCCCCCTCGTATTCAGTGTCATACTTTGACCATGATTTTAACTAAAAAAATATAAGTTATACATAACAAAAATAACATCATCAGAAACTATGTTCAAATACAAATCAAACGATATAATTTTTGATGACATGCATTAGTATTTTCTTAGTTAAATCTATGGTCAAATATTGACACAAAATACGAAGGGGACCAATAAACCAGGACGGAGGTAGTACATAGAACAATCAACCATGTGTGTTGCCAAAAAATATGTCAGAATTTTACTTTTCATGAAGGTGTATATGTGCTCAGCGAAGAACAATACATGTCTTCCCTAGAACCTATTAGCTTGCCCCTCCGATGCCTACCTTCTCCTCCTATTCCTCCTCCCCGTTCCTCGCAGGAAAAACTTGAAGCCCTCGAAGTTCCCTTGAGCAACATGGAGTTGCGCTACGAGTTCACGGCTGAGCCACAGGGGCAGAGGATCAAGGTAAGTAGCTGCCGATGTCTCCCGCCTCACTGCCTCCTACTCTTGACCATCCTCGACACCTCTTTCACTTATATTTGTCATACCCTCATCCTCCCTTGTCGCCTCCCGCCTCCTTCATTATCTTAGGCCCACCCGTCGCGGTGGTCTCATGCGATGATGTGAAGGCGTCGACCAAGTAGGTCTTGCACCATGAGTGATTCGATTTTGCTATGAGTTTGAAAATGTGTACAAAATCTTGAAAAGTTCCACAAAAGTTGTAAAAGTGAGTATAATTTTTTTGGAAGTTCATTTTGATGTACCTTTTCAAATAAAGTTTGTTCCCGTAATTTTGGAAATTTCGAAGGAGCATAAGTCAAGTATTTGTTGAAAATATATTTTCTTTTTCAAAATTTCACCATTTATTTAAAAAGCTCAATGTATTTTTTGGAAGTTAAATGATTCTATTTTCAAAGTCTAACTAAAGTTGTTGAAAGCCCGTCCCAACTTCCACCCCAATTTTCTAAAAAAAATCTACCAATTTTTGTAAAATTGCATGGCCAGACAACTCACTTTCTGATAGCTTTATGTCGTTGTCCATATTCCGTCATCTTTCTGTTGTTGTTGAAATGTGACCACTGGGGAAGATTTGGTGGCTTACTGCCACTGGGAAGATTTTTGTGGATTACCCTCAAGTAGATACGCCCATCACTTGGATTCCAATAGAATGCATGAGGAAGGTTTGGAAATGCAACAGATTAGAATGTCCCTAAAGCTTTATTTCAAATCCAAATGATATATTTTTATAAATATTAGGGTTCTCGAGAAAATCTCCAACTTCCAGTGATGGTGTCATAGGGGCGCTAGAGGGTGGCGAGGGTAGTCGACAATATACTAGACGGAGAAGGAGACAACAACAACAGACAAAAGTGATTGACAATACGAAAAGGAATATTGCTGGGTCTATTTTGTGAAATGTCTTGTGTGATGCCTTGGAGGCTAATTTTTTTAAAATAATACATTTTTTTAATAAATTTGAAAAATAATACACGGTTTCAAAAATTTGCAAAAATAATACACCGTCGGCCTCTAATAGGCCGACTGGACCCAGTCAGGCCGACAGGACACTAGTCGGCCCAGAGGAAGCCGACTGGCCTCTCGGCCACCCAGCCATGCATCAGTCGGCCTGTAGTAGGCCGATTAGTGCATGCCTCCATCTTTTCCCCCCTTATGTACTTCCGGACAGTCTTTTTTCCCCCTTATGTACTTCCGGACAGTCTTTCCTATCAAATCTTTACCGCCATTCTCCCCCGCCAACCGATTCCCGCCATTCCTCCCCGCCAACCGTTTCCCGCCATTCTCTTCCCGCCATTCCCTCCCGCCATTCTCCCCCGCCAACCGTTTCCCACCAATCGTTTCCCGCCATTTTCGTGTGTTATCACCTCCATCTTTTCTCCCTCCATGTTCTCTTCTGAACCTATAAAACCCCGCTAATTTTTTTTCCCACCCTACTATCCCGCCATCTTCTCTTCAGAACCTATAAACCCCCCCCAAACCCCCCCCCCCCCCCGCCCGCAAGACTGTAGTGATTGGCTGATTTGTTAATGACGGCGCTGTTTTTTATGCAAACGGTGCTGATTTTTAGGCAAAGATTCGGCCGAGCGCGCGGGTGTCTGCTTTGTCTGATTCCTGTTGTCTGCTTTGTATGATTCCTGCTGTCTGTGGTGCGGTGCCGTGCTGTTGCTACCGACAACACAGTGCTCCTCATCTTTATATACGAGATGCCGTTGCCTGCTCTCTCACGCTCTTCTCTTTGCTTCTGCCCACACTGCTTGCTCTTTCTCACTCTCTTCTCTATCGTCCAGCCGCACTTCAAAACACCAACGCGCTAGTCATTATGAGTTTGCCTTGCTCGGATCAAAGCATTAGGCCTACGAAAATGAAGGGTGCGAGTTTGCCTCGGGGGGTGGAAGTACTTCGTTGTTGGTGTGGCGATCTCTGTAAGGTGAAAGAGGTGACGGATTTTTCAGATTGGTTGGGCATGAAGTTTTTCATGTGCGCCAATTATGAGGAAGATCCACCCGTTGCTACTTCACCGTACATCAGGCCTCCGGTATGTTTCAGTCATGAAGAATAAACACGTTGTTGATATTATTGTTGATTTGATATTTCTATTTCTATTTTGGTTGTAGTCTCCTCCGCCTCTGTGCATGTACTATCGTTGGATTGACACGAAAAAACCGGACTGGGCGGTGACCGAGATTCGTGAAAGAGGTCGTCGTGCATGGGCAAGTTTGGACATAGAAGAGCGCCGCGCGAAGGCGGCAGCAGAGGAGAAAGCAGAGCAGGAGAGAGAGTGGCAAGAGTACTGTGTGAAGCAGAGGGCTTCTCTTGATGAGATGAAGAAGAAAAACCGAGAAGAGGGACTTCGACTGGCGGAGGTTCAACGACAGCGACAGAAGGCCCGTGAGGCTGAGAGGGAGATAAAAAAAGAAAGGGCTCGTGCAGCCAAGGCAGCAGAAGAAGCTGGTGATGGAAAAGGAAAATATCCCCGTTGGACTCAGTAGATTTATGTTATTGTATCGTAACGTTCGCATTGCAGCAAGTTGTATCTTAAAATTCGCAGCAAGTTGTATCTTAATTTGAAACATGTTAATTTTTATGTATCTTATTTTATGCATGTATGTTGTAAGTTAAGTCGTATGTACCGTTTAATTTAGATGTAGTTCTATCAAGTTTGTAAGATGTATTTTTAAATTTAGTTGCACCGTTTATTTCAGATGTACTTCTATCTTAGTAATTTATTGTGTTGCAGTCAGTGTGGAAATGTGACTCGAATAACAATGTGAATTAATAGTAATATGTCTCTCGCATACATAGGTAGAAATATGTCTCTCGCATACATAGGTCGAAATATGTCTCTCGCATACAAATACGTCGCTCGCATACATAAGTATCAGCCACGTCCTCTTCGTCCGCGGCGTGGCTGTGCTGGAGGGGGCGTCGACCAGCCTAACCTGTTCGGTCGCCGAACGTTACGAAGAGGAATCGAAGACTCGTCCTGGCCATACTGTGTGTCCTGCGTGGGCTGTGTGGGCTGTGTGGGATCTGGTGGAGGAGTAGAATAATACGTGTCCATCCAGTTGGTGATGTGCTGCGACACCTGATCCTGTGTGTTGTGCCCACCATCCGGAGCACTGTCAAACGTGGATTCGGAATGGGACGCCTGATGTCCGGACATAGGCGCCCTATATACGTAGGCTCCTGTGGCAGAGAGGCCACATAAGTAATTAAGAAAGAAGTAGTTCCAATTGATATTGAAAAGAATAGATATGAACAAACATACCTGTAGGATGTTGATGCATCACGAAGCTCGGCGGTGGACCGTGCTGCCACGCTGAACTCCCGGCCTGGTCAGGAGCTGGTGGCCTACTCATCCACTGATGGTCTACACGTGGACGTGGCTGATGCCGGTGCTGGCCCGTTGAGTGACGAGGCGGGCGTACCTGGGGCTGTTGGAGAACAACATCCGTAGAGCGGGTGCACGTGATGGTCTGATATATAGCTCGTAGTTTCCCCTCCATGCGCATCAAGAAGAAGTGCACTGGACGAGGATCTAGAAGAGCAGTAGACGATAGTTGCCGTCTATAGCTGGCCACCTCCTCGTGAAGCTCGAGTGACATTTCAGCCTGAAATGAAATCAAAGATTATTACGTCTGCACGACAAAGTATGTAAGAACTAGATGCATTAGATAAGTTCAGTATATGTTACCACGTGCTGTCTAAGGCCCGAAGTATCATAGCTCGGGTACGTATCCCTCGTAGCAGGGGCCGGTATCTCCTCTCTCTGAGGGTGGTTAATGATGCTTAACCGCGTCAGCTGACTGTACTGATTCCAATAGGCATCGAATTCAGCCATATCGAACGCGCGATCCTCGTCCCAAATATGTGTCGTCGCAGTCTCCCACTCTGCAACGTACATCTGAACATGTGCCTGCCACTGAGCCATGGTCCTGTTAATCCCCTTCCTCGTGATCCTGAAATTGCATTGTGTGTGCAATGATTAGTTAATTCTTTGGTATTTCGTAATGTGAAGACCAACCAACATTGAAATACTAGACATACCTGTGGACATTGTCTAACAGACGACGCTCAGTAGGTGGGGGCTGGGCCAACTGTCGAAGACCAAACTGTCTCATGACCCTCTGTTGGGCCATCTCCTCGACGAATACATCGAAGATGATCTTCGATTTTGTCATCCAGTAATCCCGATCTCTTGTGCAAAGCTCAGAAATACCGCCGGGATATCTAGCATCTATGGCTGCCTGCGTGTACGGCTGCCAGATCACCCCAGTGTACACATCGAACTGCTCGTTCAATGCGATGTAGGCTCGCCTAGTCTGTTCAGTAGAGAAGCGTCTCTGCGCAAACCAAAAGTTAGTTTATGTCATGGTGTACATAAGGACATGGTTTACACATAGAAGATGTAACAAATTATAGCACGACACATACCTGGCGACGTGTCCAGATCATACCGAAAGTAGGCATGTCGATGCCCTCAGCATCGAAAAGCTCGTTCGAAGGCCAAGCCTTGTCCACCTTAATGTTCGGTCATGCAATAGAGAATCTCTCCCAGGACCACAGCTGTAAAAATAGAGGGCAACCAAGAAGGGACGCCTTCTTCCCCTCTAGCCTGCAGCCGTTGCACATAGCTCGGTATGTAGCCGCTAAAACAGCAGAACCCCAACTCCTCTGTGTGATCTGCCCCGGGCCCGTAGCTGTAGCGATCTCTAATGCAATGGGGATGTACCGCGCGGTGCAAGTGGTGACATGATTCTCTGTGAACATCACCTTCCCAAGAAGCCACAATAGGTATGCCTCCAGGCTCCTAGTGATCTGTACCGCAGTCATGGGGACTTGTCCATACCCCGGAAACCTCTGGATCTGTAGTCAATAAGTAAAGATGGACAATTAGTAAATAGAGAATATGCAAGACAAGGGGAAGATGGAAGACAAACGACAGATCTGTGATTGATGAACAAACCTCAAAATTCCCCAACCAATCAAACTTAGGTCCGTGCTTCTCCGCGGCTAATGCCGGAGCACCGGGGTAGATATTCTGGAAACGGTTACCAAGTTGCTGGTCCCAACCAGCCGGTGCCTCCAACGGTCCTATGGCATGACCCGACAAGGGTAGTCCCAGTAAAAGAGACACATCCTCCAGAGTAGGAGCCATCTCTCCCCAACGGAAGTGAAACGTGTGGGTCTCCGGCCTCCATCGATCCGCTAAGCACGTGAGCAAAGCGTGGTCAATGGCGACGTGTGTATTGGTATCTGTGGCCTCAACAAGACGCGCGAAAGGTAAAAGCCCAGCCCATTTCAACCTGCGTATAACAAAGCACAAATGTCCAATGAGTTGTTATCGGAAAAAACACCTAACAAAGAACAAAATTAATAAAACCCGTACCTCTCAGTCCAATCCGGATGTATCTTCCAGTCATGCTTAGGAGTTCGAGTGACTAGGGGTACCAGAGGGCGTTCCTCTAACATCGCAGCACGATGGCCGCTATCAATGAGAGGATCAATCAATGGAGGGAGTTCATCCTCCATTCCTGCACTTATGAAAACACAGTTGCACGCACCATACAAATTTAAACAAAGTGCCACAATTAATACAAATTAAACAGAGTGCCACACTTATTACATAATTAAACAGAGTGCCACACTTAACACAAATTTAACAGAGTGCCACACTTAATACAAATTAAACAGATTGCCACACTTAATACAAATTTAACAGAGTGCCACACTTATTACATAATTAAACAGAGTGCCACACATACGCTAGTTTCTTCCTCTCCCTCCTCTCCCTCTTCTTCCTCTTCGTCCCCGGTTTCCTCGTCCACGCCCAATCACGAAGGTGGGACAATTAGTGTCCCTGTGGCCAAATTCATTGCATAGAATGCATTGAATAGTTGGCCCTCCGGCTTCAGATTCATCCATATCATTCCGGATGCGCTAAGTCTGACATCTGCCTCTGCTTGTACGCATATTCCGTGGGTCTGGAATGTACCGCCTTTCAACAGGGTTAACAGTCGTGAAGTTACCCATTGATTGAAATCCCTGCAACTCACCTGTCCAGGTATTGACCACGGATTCTTTCAGGAAATATGGAGACACAAAAGAGAGTGCGTCAAGTCCTAGTTGCCCGCAAGCAGCAAGTACATGAGAGCAAGGTAGATGAAGCAACTTCGGTTTGTTGCATGTGCACTCACACGTTGGCCTGACTTCATTGCCAATTTTCACCTCATGCGTCAACACCTGATTTCCACATCCGAATTTGTTGTTAGCTAATCGGACCTCAAACCTTCTTTCTTGATTTCCGATGGGGACTACAGTGTGAGTCCTAGCTTTTCGCATCTTATCATTCATGTACTTCATAATCCTTTCACAATAACGTGTGTTCGGGTTGTTTGTGATATGCAACTCTGCTGCTTGACGTCTATCTCTGAAATACTTCACCGTGCCATAGAAAATACCCTCAACGATTGCTGTCAGTGGCAAAGCACGGTTTCCTCTGAGGACAAAATTATAAGTTTCAGCTAGGTTGGTAGTCATGACACCATACCTTGCTCCATGTGTGTCATGCAGCAAAGACCACCTCTCCAGAGGCTCATGCTCTATCCACTCCTCAAATGTTTTAATCGTCCTGCCAAGCCATCTCCTAGTACCAGGTGGGTCAAATCCTGGCAAATCACAAAGCCCAACAGGTTCTTCCTCCTCGGCCGCTGGTCCTGTTGCTAACTGTGCAGCTACTGCTTCTACATGTGCCCTCACAGCTGCAGCTCTTGCAGCTTTTCTGTCCCTAACATGTCTCAGAGTGCACACATTAAGTCTCTCACGTATCTTCATGTACTTCCATTCCTGGTTCTGCTTGCAAAGTTTTTTGAATAGATTCATAAGGTTCTTATTTCTGAACTGCGAGAAGAAATTGGCCCCCAGGTGACGCATGCACCAACGGCTCTGCAGGTCCTGCCATGGAGTTGGCTCATCAGGCCCAGGGTTTGTCAGTGTCCTTATTGCACTCAGTATACCTGCATGCCTGTCATGAAGGATGCACACATTCGGCTTATCCTTCACAACTGCTATTTTCAGTTGCCTGAAGAACCAAGTCCAACTTTCAATATTCTCGCTCTCCACAAAAGCAAATGCTAGTGGGACTACTTGATTTTGACCGTCTTGACCAATGGCGGTGAGGATCTGACCCTTGTACTTGCCAGTGAGAAATGTGCCATCTACACATATCACCGGTCTACAATGACTGAAAGCTTCGATGCATACACTGAAAGAGAAGAACAATCGATGCAGCACCATCACAGTTGGGAACTCAGGCATGTGCAAGTCTTGGATGTTAATATAGGTGCCTGGATTCCGGTATTGCAGTGTGCGGAGGAGACGGACAACACAGTCATATGCATCGATATACAAACCAAATCTCTGCTCAAGCGCCATCTACTTAGCCCTCCAAGCCTTGCCATAAGAAATTCTGTAATGGAACCTGACGAAGACTTTTGTCTGGATAGCCTTCACTTCCATCGCTTTGCTCTCCACTATCTCGCTGTAAAGCAATCGAGCAATAAGCGTGGATGAAAGGTTGCCATGATCTTGAGGGATATACGGAATAACACATGTGTGCTGTACGAAGTCACTGATCACCCAACTTGTGCCATACTTTGGGAGATAGCCATGCACCCTCGCAGGACAATCATTGTTCTTGCATACCATTGTCAAAAATTTCTGACTAGACACGGCAGCTCTCAAAACCCTTTGCGTGGACATTGCCCACTGAGTTATTGCATCCTTCTGAGCTTCCTTGTTGGGGTACATACCACCCGTCGCAATATTGTTCTGGTGATATTGCCAGGCAGAATCATGGCCATCATTCACGGTCATTGCAGATGAGAAGTCATGATTCCATGCTGCAGGATTAGGCACCACCTCTACGTTCTCATCTTCATGCGACTCGTCGGAATTATCAGCATGACCAATATCAACATCTGTATCTTCATCTTCCATCAGGTTTTGCATTTGGCCATCTACCTCGTCAGCATCAACCTGGCCAACGTCATAACCATCAGCATTTTCTCCTTCTACCTGACTACTCTGTACTGATTCGTGGTCATCATATCCATCATTTGACGGATCATAACCACCCTCGCCTTCAGGGGCACTGCTCTGACCAGGATCATAACCACCCTCGCCTTCAGGGGCACTGTCCTCCTTCAGGACAGGAAGCACTAAGGCGCAAGGATTTACTATCCTTTTTGCACATCCTTGCAACCAGCGCACCCACTGAGAGTCCCGCTCGATTGGCCTCAAATAAAAGAAAATGTTTGAACTTGACCGGCTCCACAATGCATGAACACCGACGATGTGAGTTTCAGTATTATACCCTAAACATTTTGTCAACCACTCTGTCAACTGACTAACAGACCATGTTTGAGGGGCACTAATTGGCACCACGATGTTCTCGAACTCACTAAGATCTACTCCCAACAGATTTATTTGGACAGTACCATGACCGTAGAAAAAAGTGAACTTCACTACATCTGACATATCTGCCGACCTAAAATATTCAACATGAATAACTATTAAGCAACAAGTCAAACTTATAATATATTATGGGATATTATTGGTGCACTACATTACCGGACGCCTATATTATTACCAGTCACCTAAATATTACCGGACACATAAATATTAAAAGACAACTATATATTATCGGACGCCTATATATTATTACCAGTCACCTAAATATTACCGGACACCTAAATATTAACAGACAACTATATATTACCGGACGCCTAAATATTATTACCGGTCACCTAAATATTACCGGACACCTAAATATTAAAAGACAACTATATATTATCGGACGCCTATATATTATTACCGGTCACCTAAATATTACCGGACACCTAAATATTAACAGACAACTATATATTACGGACGCCTACATATTATTACCGCGTCACCTAAATATTACCGGACACCTAAATATTAAAAAGATAACTATATATTATCGGACGCCTATATTTATACCGAGTCACCTAAATATTACCGGACACCTAAATATTAACAGACAACTAATAATTATCGGACGCCTATATATTATTACCGGTCACCTAAATATTACCGGACACCTAAATATTAACAGACAACTATATATTATCGGACGCCTAAATATTAACGGACACGTAAATACTTGACAAAAAAAATTATCAGACCAACTAAATATATTATGATATATTACCGAACCAACATAAAAATCGCACAAGTAATATGACACACGAAATTTAACTTGTATATACCCTTAGCGGGAGAAGAAACGACGAACGAACGACGCCCCTCAATCACCGGAGAGCACCACCACCACCTCCACGTGCAGCACCCTCTCCTCCACCACCTCCACCTCCAACCACCACGTGCAGCACCCCCTCCTCCACCACCTCCACGTGCAGCACCCCTCCTCCACCACCTCCAGCTCCACCACCACCTCCACGTGCAGCACCCCCTCCTCCACCACCTCCACCTTCACGTGCAGCGTGAGAAGAAAATGGGTATTAATTCGGTGTAGTTTTGCTTAGAAGACAAGAACTGAAGAAATGTGGAAGAAGGGAAGGAAGAAGAGAAGGAAGAAGAGAGCCACGGGCAGCATGGGAAGTGAAAGAAAAGGGAAAGGAAGGAGGAGGCAAGGAAGTGAAAGGAGGAGGCAAGGAAGTGAAAGAAAGCAAAGAGAAAGTGAAAGGAGGAGGCAAGGAAGTGAAATAAAGAAAAGGGAAGGAAGGAGCCGGCCAGGAAGGAGTCACGGGCTCTGCATCACGTGTGTGGGCGCGTGAGGCCCTGTCGGCTTCGGCCAGGCCGACAGGTCGGCAATCGGCCCAGAGGAAGCCGACTGGACGCTGCCCAGCCGTCCCAGCCACTTGTCGGCCCAGAGGAAGCCGACAGGGTCCAGTCGGCCTCTAATGGGCCGACGGTGTATTATTTTTGCAAATTTTTGAAACCGTGTATTATTTTTCAAATTTATTAAAAAAATATATTATTTAAAAAAAATTAGCGCCTTGGAGCACATCTGCTGGCAAAAGCATGGTTAGAAAGACATCATTTTGCTTGTTGTCGATCTCGTCTACAAATGCATAATAATAAAAATATGTGTACATTGACCAGGAAGATGCGTTCTTGTATATTTAGTTTTACTAATTGACAGTTTCTATGATTTTCTTAGTTCTCAGTAGACATCGAGAACAATTGATCCTATGTTGATATCCTTCCAAGATTTCACAATTTATGAACTATAAGAGTGAAATATATATTCCCAAGGTGACTTGGGAAAGTTTTCCTCCCTCGATCTCCACCAGCGAGCCCATGGATTCGCCTCCCTCTGCCTGCCACTCCAGCAGCCGATGGCGGGGAGGAGAATCCTGGTGTCTCGTCTCCCGCTAGTAGATAGGTAGGGTTTTAGTCCTCCCAGGGACGGTGTTTGGACGGATGGTGGCACTCCTTCTTTGAGTCAGTCTTCCGGGCTTCGATTCTCCTCAAGTTCGCCCGTTAGGATAGATTAGACGAGGCTCCGGCGTAGATTCTTGTCGGCTCTTTTGGGCGATGACGTTAGGGTTTCTCGCCATGCGTATGCAATGGCGATATTTGGTGTTAGGTTCTTCAGATCGATTCAAGGATTCAACGGCGACGACTGTGGCACCGGGGCGCTGGTCCTTAGGGGCACGTGCATGAAGACTTCCCGGCTATCATCGACAAGGTCAGGCTGGCTCCGGTATGGGAGCGGCGACAACGGCGCGTCGGCGGTTCGCTCTGGCGGTGGCAATGGTCGTCGGTGGTCCATGGACCACGATGTAATTTTTATTATGTTTGAAGTGCTTTGTACTTCCGGTGAATCTTTATAATAGATCTGATCCTTTTCGCAAAAAGAACAATGAAATATATATTTTACTTTCAAACATGTGTATAAGGAAAAACATGTATTTTTTTGGAAAAAAATAGTTAATTCTCAGTTTGCTGAGATATAGATAAACCCAAATTTATCTATTGTTATGTCTATAACCAATTTTTCTGTAATATAGAAAGCAAACTTCTATCTCCCAGGGCAGCGTTTTTGCTCCCTAGCTCTTCTCGTATGAATAGAATTTTTTTAGAAAATAGATCGAAAGACCTTTGACAACAAACATGTTCAGTCCTCTAACCACATGAAAATTTTCATGATCAAACGGCATATATTGTGATAAGGAACAGTACTATATAAAAAAGCTCATTTTGGGAGAATCTCTTTTCTTAGATCACAACATATATCAATGAAAATTCACACGTAGTTAGAAATCACGGATCATGTTGGTTGTACTGCGACATGATTTTGAGGTATTCATCATCTTAACTAGAACCGTGAATTGTTTTTGATAATCAAAGTGTACTATGTAAAGTTGTGGCTTAAATGATAGTTTTTAGTTTGCGGCACCACAATGAATGAGTGCTGTGCTAGACTTATTATAAAATTTATGAAATTGCATTTCCATTATTGCTTAAAAATCTATGAAGTTTTATTTGCATACTTGGATGCCAATAATTTACATGAGTACCATCAAAGGCAAACATGTGGCAACATTCATGAAGATTGAATCGAAAATCGAAATCATTCATTTTTCTGGGTCGACAAGCTAATCTCTCGCCGCCGGTGATAGAAGCGAATGGAAGAAAATAGGGATAGACACAAGATTCGTGATCGACGGAGGACCTAGCTTTTTCGGAGTGGGGCATTTTTCTTTACTGGATGTAAAAATTTAAGTAGTTTCTTATGAGAATATGAACTAATTCTCTAGAAATTTACAAATTCGATTGGGGGGCCTGGTCCCCACCGAGCTCTATTTTGGTCCACCCATGTTGGCGTGATGTGGAAAGGATATTGACTAGTCTCTTTCAGAAAATACGACGTGTGATACGTTGGGGTGCGTCCGCGTGTAAAAGTATGGTTAGCAAAACATCATTCTGATGTGCTCTCGAGGTGCTGTCCAGAGACGCAAAAACGTACAAGCACAAATGTGAAGGAAAACTTCTCATATGTCTAACATTGCTCTCTCTAGTATTCTTGGTTGAATATGACTACGACGCAAAGAGAGCTCATCATGATCCACTTGACGCCTCCGACGTCAGCTCACATCATCCCATCGTGATCTCACACAACGTTGTGGCGTCGATCACGCGGTGCACAACATGTCGGGTTGTAAGGCATTTGTCCACACATTCGAGCGTAATGAATTGGATTCTTGGTTTTAGACACATCCATCAATTTCTAGATTGGAAAAAATCAAAGTTTTAGTATACCAAAGCATTCTCTTTATTCATATTTACGTTTTGTTATTTGAGGTAGACTTCAGTATTAAAAAGTGCATTTTTCTTTCCTCAAAAAGGGAAAATGAAAAGTGCACTCCCAAATCAACCGGAACTTGAGAAAATCTCTGTGTCGATCTAGAAGTCTTAATCTTGAGAAATAGACGGGCCTTCATTTAGCCCTTCTTCATATTATCAGAAAACATATATGGCGCGACTAAAGAGAGAAAATGATACACCGTCTCCATTCTACACGCTAAGCGTGTGATTCCACGCGCTAAGCGTGTGATTCTACTCGTCAAGCTTGCGGAAAACCAAACCGTAGGCCAGAAAGCTCCCGGCTCCCGTGAAAGAGGAGATATTTGTTGCCATAAAAGGGAAAGAAAAGAAGGAATATTGTTTGCCGACGTGTGGTCCTTCTACTTGTGGACTCGCGACGGCGACAGCTAGTCGGCACGGCACAACGCAACGGCCGGCCGCAGAGATCCGGAGAAAGCAGCAGTCTGTGAGCCTCCGGCCGGGCTGCTGGCCACTCTGGTCCCGAAGTACCACAGGACGACGACGACGTGAGCGTGGGCGCGGCTCCGGCACGCGACAGCGAGACATGCTTGTCGACGTGTGACCCCCTGAACCTGCCAAGCACCTCACCTCTCACGTCTTGCTCCTAGGGAACAGGTGGCTCCTGGTCGCTCTTCCATCCAGTCTTCGTCGGCCGCTCGGCCGTATATAAACCCTCGCTCGATCCGTCCATGGAGGATCCAGCAGCACCACAACACTGTACAGTTTGCCAGAGCTCCGCCTCCTCCATTGCCAGAGCTTGATCGAGTGGTCGGTCGGTCAGGCCGATCCATCGATGGGCTTCCTGGAGGCCCTGTCGGGGCTGTGCCGCTCGTGCCCGGCTCCCCTCACGCGCGGCCACCTGCAGAAGGGGCGGCAGCTGGAGACGGTGGAGATGAAGGTCCGGATCGACTGCGACGGCTGCGTGAGCAAGATCCGCAAGACGCTGGAGGGGATGGACGGCGTCACCGGCGTCGACGTCGTCCCCAGGGAGAACAGGGTGACCGTCACCGGCTACGTCGACGCCGCCAAGGTGATGCGCCGCGTCGCGCGCATGACCGGCAAGCGCGTCGAGCCGTGGCCCTACGTGCCCTACGACGTCGTCGCGCACCCCTACGCGCCCGGCGCCTACGACAAGAGGGCGCCCGCCGGGTACGTGCGCGACGTCATGGCCAACCCCGGCGGCGCGTCGTTCGCGCGCGCCACGTCCACCGAGACTAGGTACGCCGGGGCGTTCTCCGATGAGAACCCCAACGCGGCGTGCGCGATCATGTAGCTCCTCAACTAGGTCGATGGATCTCTCCCCGTTCCGTTTGGTAACAGTAGTACCTAGGTAGTAACTGCTACGTATGTATGTATATTTGGGTTACACTTTTTCCTCGGTGGAGCTGCATGGCTTCTCCGGGTTGGTTCACGCGGCAGGCTGGGCAAGCTGGCCGTCCTGTCGTCGTTCCCGTCGCAGATGCTTCAGGCTGCCCCGCCGTCGTGGTGTTGGGGCCGGTCAAGCTCTTCGACCACTGATGAGGTACGTGGCAATAAACTCCATGACCCGGGCCTAGGTCTGGTCGTTGGTCTTCTTCCCATTCTGCTCTGCTGCAAGGTTGATCGATCTGGAATGATCTTGTACTATTTTGGCAAGTATTATAACCAACTCTACTTCATTTGTTCCGACAACACTAACCAAAACATGGGCAACCAAAACCTTAACCGAATTTGGTAGGGTTGGCTTGGGCTCAAACCGAACCCACCATTATTGAGCTTTTTTGCTTCAAATAACATCGAAGAGTTATTCATGGGATCAAGTATTCTTGTTAGCAGTGTCTACTTATTTTACTTTTTTATTTGTGGGAAGTAGATGTTTTAGTTATTAAAAACATATACTTTCCAAACCTCTAGTCCCTGGACTTAGGGACCGAACGCCGCTCCCCATCCGATGGGATGAGATGAGTAGGAGGAGGAGTGTGGGGACGATGAGCTGGGCGGGAAGGATAAGGGGAGCGGGAGGAGGAGGGAGAAATGGGGATAGTGGGACATGAGTGGCGACCTCATGACAACGAGCGACATACTCGGGAAGGGCTAGAGAAGGAACAAGAGGGGTGGGGGGGGGGGGGGGGGGGGTTAGACCACATAGGGAGAGAGGGTTGGAGAGGTCACTCCCTAATCATATACTTTGAGATCATCACTAGTACAGTTAAGGCCTATGCACACGGTTCGAACCCCACATCACACAAATTTTTGGGAACCGTGTGCTCGAGTGGGTTGGTGATTGGGGGTCCCATAGAACAAGATAAGAAAAATCGTGTGCCATGGGATGGATGTTCCCAAACGGCCTGCTGAAGAGAATCGTTTGTGATGGGTATCCTTTCCCAGATGATTACCTTGTTATTATTCGTGTCCGACGGTGTAGTCACTCCCAAACGGTTTTTCAAGGTGGACTGTGTGTAATGTGCCCTGACGGTGTCCTGGACTGGGGGGTCCTAGCCCAGCCGGACTAATGTATGGGCTGGATTACCAGCCCATTGAGGAAGCAAGACTCCGGAGGCCTTCAGAGTGCGGCAACCGAAGACTTGGCGTGTACTCCAAACATATTCGACTAGATTCGGCATGTAAATCCTTAGATGGCAACCGACCATGTGTAAACCTAGATACCCCTGGTGCCTATATAAATCAGGAGATTTAGTCCATAGAGGGGAATCCATCCATACACCCATTCTTCATACCCCTAGGGTTTAGACCACAACTTACGATCTCGCGGTAGATCAACTCTGTACTTCAATACCTTCATAATATAAACAAGAGCAGGACATAGGGTTTTACCTCCATAGAGAGGACCTGAACCTGGGTAAACTCCTTGTGTGTTCTTCTCCTGTTACCCATCGATCCGTTCTAACATCTTGGCCCCCCCAACCCGAGATCTGCCGGTTTTGACACCGACATTGGTGCTTTCATTGAGAGCTCGCTTTTTTATCATCAAGGGTCGATGGATCGTCTGTAGCATCATCGGCTGTGGGGGCATCTCCCTCCCCGTCCAAGTTTTTGCTTTCGGCAGCATTGTGCTACATGTCGATCCGGTCGGACGTTTAGGCCGTGTAGAGGCCTTCACCCCTAACCAAGTCTTACGTTCAGAAGCCCGGAGTACACCGCGGATGCCCGAGGAGATCTGATCCTTTCGGGATTGGCCTCGGATCAGCTTGAACCCTCCTACACCATGATCCGAGAGCCGACCAACGACGGGATCCTCGGATCCACACCCACCCTCAGAGCCAACCCCAGAGATAGATCCGGCGATCACTACATCCGTCTTAAACACTGTGGCCCCGGATGCCTCCCTTGAGACGAGTTTGTCTTCGGATCCGGCAAAACCGCTCGCACCTCCAACAACCAATGCAATAACTGCCCTCGCCACCCAGGGATCAACCCCGGGCGAGCAAGTGGACGGCGCCACGTCAAGTGACCTGAGCAACCTGTTTCAGATCAGCCCGGCACGTAAACGAGGTACTGCATCAAATCCAAAACCTAGCGATCTCGTCCTCCATCTATGATCAGATCAGGATGTAAGGTCGATGATCGGGAAATTTTTATCCCACCCACCACCCACCTAGTCGCCATGGTCGAGGACTTGATCGATGCGCTCAACTACGGCTTTGATGAAGCCATCGACATGGATGAAGACGTCAGTGTCGATTCCAAAGCAGAACCACCCACGGCCATACTCTGTACAGGGAATTGGGCCGCAACGTCTACCTATGACGTCTACATGGTCGACACTCCAAAGGACAAATCCAAGGATAAGTCAAGTGAAAACCCTAAGCATCGTTGCCCTAAAAGGCGACCCAAGGGCCACAATGGAAGTAGGAGTACGACCAACACCTCGGGCACCGCCGATAACGGCGCTACCCCCGAGGCCGGTGAGAACCAGGGCGAGGACATTCAAGCCTCACTAGCCCAACAGAATGGGCTCGCTGGCACAACTGCCGAGGAAAATCTCGAGGACATGGGTACTTTCGATGACGGGTCAGACAAATACTATATGCCGGAGTCCGAAGAAGATGCAAGTCTCGGACCCGAGGACTTCGACATACCAATCGACCCATCCGAACAAGCACGGTTCCAGCGACAGCTAATCGCAACCGCGTGGAGTATGAAAAAGAATCAGCAAGAGCTGCACACCCATGAGAATGAGCTTAACGACAAGTGGATGAAAATTCTGGCACTCAAAGTGGACCTCGAGACTCGAGGCGCAGCTCCCAAGTCATTCCTGAAAAAGGCGGTTGTTGCTTGACTTCGACGACGAGGCAGCGGATAACGCACCGCTCGCGCATGGCCACGCCAGCCAACCGGACTGACCCCCTAGAGGGCGAGACCGACAAACAAGGGCACTCAATGACCCCCTACCAAAACCCTCCCTCACCGCAAGAGTGCGTTCGAGGACCCAGGGATCTTCGACCTACGCGATAAGCAACAAGCCAATAAAGCTCCTTACCGATCCATCTACAGATCGCGGAGCTGCGCACCACCTGGCCTGGAAGGCTATGACGCCTGGCTAGACATGCACGAGAGAGCTCGGGAGAAAATCTGAGCTAGGGCAATGAATCATGCCCAACCATACGCGGCTCGTTTTCGAGGGCCTACGCACCCTGTATGTTTTATAGATGAGGTGATGGAGCACCAGTTCACAGAAGGGTTCAAACCCATTAACATTGATCAATACGATGGGACAACTGACCCAACAGTCCGGATAGAGGAATTCCTTCTCCACATCCACATGGCTCGAGGAGATGACCTCCATGCCATAAAATACCTGCCCCTCAAGCTCAAAGGGCCCGCAAGGCAGTGGCTCCATAGCCTCCCTCCAAACTCCATCGGAAGCTGGGAGGAGCTTGAGGAGGCTTTTCGGGAAAACTTCCAGGGCACGTATGTTCGCCCCCCGGATGCCGATGACCTTAGCCATATAGTCCAGAAAGAGGGCGAATCAACTCGGAAATTCTGGAATCGGTTCCTGACAAAAAAGAACCAAATTATTGACTATCCCGACGCCGAGGCCCTTGCAGCAGTCAAGCAGAACATCCGAGATGAATGGCTTTCCTGCCAGCTCGGGCAAGATAAGCTGAGGACCATGGCGTCTCTCACCTCCTTGATGACCTGCTTTTGCACGGGCGAGGGCAGCTGGCTGGCCCGCAGCTCCCACAGGGGCAACTCTAGCACATCAGACACATGTGAGGGCAATGGAAAATCTAGGCGCAACAGAAACAAGCGCTGGAATAAAAACAGCGGCAGCAACGGCGAGAAACCAGCAGTCAACGCAGGGTTCATTGGCTCGCGAGGCGAACCTAAGAAGAGGCCTGATACGTCTCCAACGTATCTATAATTTTTTATTGTTCCATGCTATTGTAGTATCAATCTTGGATGTTTATTATGCAATTATATGCAATTATATATCATTTTTGGGACTAACCTATTAACCTAGTGCCCAGTGCTAGTTCCTGTTTTTTTTCTCCTTGTTTTTGGCTTTTCATAAAATCAGTACCAAACGGAGTCCAAACACTACGAATTTTTTTGATGATTTTCTCTGGACCAGAAGGGACCCTAGAAGCTTCGGGAGAAGACCTGAACTGCCACGATGCAGTGACAAGCCTGCCAGGCACACTCTCGGGGGGGGGGGGGGGGGGGGGGGCAAGCTTGTGGGCCCCTTGTGGCACCTCCTGACCTAATTGTAGCTCTATAAATTTCCAAATATTCTCAATACATCAGAGAGCCAGCCGAAACACTTTTTTTCGCCGCCGCAAGTTTCTGTTCCTTCGAGATCCCATCTGGAGGCCTCTCCAGTACTCTACCGGAGGGGGAATCGACCATGGAGGGCTTCTACATCATCCTTGCTGCCCTTCCGATGATGCGTGAGTAGTTTACCACAGACCTACGGGTCCATAGCTAGTAGCTAGATGGCTTCTTCTCTCTCTTTGATCTTCAATACAATGTTCTCCTCGATGTTCTTGGAGTTCTATTTGATGTAATCTTCTTTTGCGGTGTGTTTGTTGGGATCCGATGAATTGTGGGTTTATGATCAGATTATTCTTGAATATTATTTGAGTCTTTTCTGAATTCTTATATGCATGATTGATAAAGCTTTGTATTTCTCTCCGATCTATTGATTTGGTTTGGCCAACTAGATTGATTTATCTTGCAATGGGAGAGGTGCTTTGTGATGGGTTCAATCTTGCGGTGCTCAATCCCAGTGACAGAAGGGGACATGACACACATTTGTATCATTTCCATTAAGGATAAAATGATGGGGTTTATTCATATTGATTGAGTTTACTTTGTCTACAGCATGTCATCTTTATTAAGGCGTTACTCCGTTCTTTATGAACTTAATACTCTAGATGCATGCTGGATAGTACTCGATGTGTGGAGTAATAGTAGTAGATGCAGGCAGGAGTCGGTCTACTTGTCTCGGACGTGATGCCTATATACATGATCATTGCCTTGAATATCGTCATAACTATGCGCTTTTCTATCAATTGCCCAACAGTAATTTGTTTACCCACCGTCTGCTATTTTCAAGAGAGAAGCCTCTAGTGAAAACTATGGCCCCGGGTCTATCTTTATCATATATTAAAATCCAAAAATACCTTGCTGCAATTTATTTACCATTATTTTTATTTTGTGTTTTTGTTTATCTATCTATCACTACGAGATTTGATCCTTGCAATTAACCGCCAAGGGATTGACAACCCCTTGTTTGCATTGGGTGCAAGTATTTGTTATTTTGTGTGTAGGCACTATTCATGAGGCGTTGTGTGGTTCTCCTACTGTATTGATAACCTTGGTTCTTAACTGAGGGAAATACTTACCTCTACTGTAATGCATCATCCTCTTCTCTTCGGGGAAATCCCAACGCAGCTCACAAGTAGCAAGGCCCTTCAAAGGGAACAAGGATAGCCCTAGCGCCTTGGATAGAATACTCGACCGATCTTGCCAGATTCACGGTACCTCGGACAAGCCCGCTAACAACACCAATCGGAATTGCCGGGTGTTTAACCAGGCCGGCAAAACAATGTCTGAACAAACAAGTAAAAGCCCCTCTCACAGCGACAACGAGGATGAACCTCACAGGCCCAATAACGGCGGCCAAAAATAGTTTCCCTCTGACGTCATGGATGTCAACATGATTTATGTCACACACATTTCCAAGAGGGAGCGGAAGCATGCACTTCAGGACGTCTATGCCTTAGAACCCACAGCCCCGAGATTCAACCAATGGTCAGCTTGCCCAATCACTTTTGACAAAAAGGACCACCCGACCAGCATCCGTCATGGCGGGTCTGCTGCTCTGGTCCTAGATCCCATTGTCGATGGGTTCTACTTAACTACGTTCTCATGGATGGCGGAAGCAGTCTGAACCTGATCTACACAGACACGATTAGGAAAATGAGAGTTGATTCGTCAAGAATCCAACCCAGCAACACCACTTTTAAGGGTGTCATCCCCGGCATAGAGGCCCGATGCATGGGTACTGTAACACTTGAGGTTGTTTTTGGCTCCCTCGACAACTTCCGAAGTGAGGACTTGCTTTTCGATAGTCCCCTTCCGCAGTGGCTATCATGCTCTGCTCGGCCGTATGGCATTCGCCTGCTTTAACGCGGTACCGCACTATGCCTACCTAAAGCTCAAAATGCCGGGGCCTAACGGTGTTATCACCATCAATGGTAACACGGAGCACTCCCTCCGAACAGAGGAGCAAACAGCCGCTTATGCAGCTGATTCCCACGCAGCCGAGGAAGCGGCCCGATGATCTGCTCGGCTAGATCTACCAGGTTCTTCCAAACGCATCCGCATTTTCACTCCGGCTCCAAGACACACTCGCATACATCCTAAATAGGGATACACGCTCCCCAACTCTCGTTTCCTGGTAACAGACTACGTACCTGGAGTGCACAACTTTGCGCTTAAAATTCCCTGGGAGCTCAGGGAGCATAAAAACAGGGCATGTCATCTCAGCTCAACCGAACACACCCACAAGCCTGGCGATCTTCCTGGCACAATAAAGGCCTGCCAATATGTATACTTCAGCAGCGTCAAGCTGTCAATACGGCCCTAGCCTCGTAAGGGGCCCTGCAGTCCGGATGCGTCAAGCATAGGCTATGCGGAGTAGCCGGCCGTCCTCTTCTACCCTTGGAATCGATAAGGCGGAGCTGGTCAACAGCACGGAGGCGCAGACGTGCGACAGGGAAAGGTACGGTCTGAACGGCCGGACCATTGATGCCCTGTATCACACTCCACTAATTTTCTTTCTCGCATACTCTCTGTATTGGTTATGGTTTTTCCCATGTAAATAGCTCGGCACTTATAATTGAGCCTCGTGAATAAAAATAAAATGACCTCTTTTCAGTCCCATCACGCATCGCTCTTTCCTTTTTTCCCTTGGCCCTTTAGCTGTACTTGCAGATGAGCCCGGCTTTTAACCGGGAGCTCGGATTTAAAATCAAGCCTATGCTCAAGCCCGATAAATTGTTCGGTGTCTCAGATATAGCATTATATGCACTAGTTTCGAATTGTGATTTTGGTCAATGATTGGGTTGCTTGACTCCTATGTTTACCTCCTATGTTCCGCTATGTTCGGCTAGGAGCATAAAGGGAGAACCACCGCGATTTTACTTCTAGCTCGGCTGGTCAAGTACCTTGGTGGAGAAAGCCGAAAATCGACTGTCATGATACGCGCAAACGGGTCGGCAATTCGAAGACAATGTCAAACTAAAAGCCGCTAGTGGTTACGCCATGATAAACAAAGGGTACCTGTTACAGGGGCCAATGTGTTAAGCTAGGTGCACCTCGGCTAGCCCAATCACCGCTGCATCGGGGGCTAGCTCGACTACCCCACAAATCGACCCCTATGACTAAGTGAAAGCTATCAAGCCTTTATAATATGATTGCCTAGTTTCTCTAAATAGGCCACCACCTCCGGGTTTCGAGATGTCGGCTAAGGGTGTACGCAATTTAAAGAAACACCTCGGGTAGTATCTACCAGGGGGCAGAAGCCAACGATTGGCTGCTTTCAGACTTAAAAATGGTGCACAGGAGCAGCAGTAAAACACTGGATATATAAATGACGATTAGCAAAATATACTTATTCTTCATAGATTCCTCCTCGACATATCGAGGGCCATCTAAAACCTAAGTTCGGCCTTAGAACACTAGGCCTCTGTCACCCGAGCACCTTCGTGCACTGCGGCCAGGAACTGTTCCGGCGTCCGGTTCTTTCCTCCTGGAGGGCCGGAGGCAATTTCCGGCTGCTTTATATTCGAGTAATGCGCCATTGTAGACGCATATGCCCTCTCCACCCCCTCCAGACAAGCCGACCGCTTCCACTTCTCCACCTGGGGGCTGGTTTCTCGAAGCCTGCTCACCAGGCCGAAGAAGCTGGTCGACACCGGCTGACCCAGCCAGAGGTTAATGCAGATGTCCTACATAACCGGTCGGGCTGCGCGGAACAGCTCTGCCAGCTGCTTCATTTGGTTGTTCAAGAGTGGCGGGTGCTCGGGCGCCTGGAACTGGGCCGAGAAGGTCTTCCCCTTGGAATCGCTGGGCCGGGAAGCAAAGTAAGCACCGGCGTCTGAAGCACTCCACGGCAGGTCCCTAAAGACCTCTGAAGAATGCCAGACTTGCGTAAGATGAGCAAATCGTCTGTCACCAAAAATGCAGCGAAGCAGATAGGGCTTACCAGCGACGATTTGCTTCACTTGTTGAAGCACCTCGTGATCCGTCCGGGACTGGGTTGTGGCCTCCTTACAAGCCGAGTTGGCAGTTGCCAGCTCAGAAGTCAGCTTACCCTTTTCTTTCTGAAGGGCATCGCGCTGCTCGCAAAGGCCCTTCAGGTCTTCTTCGACCTCGGCGACCCGGGCCACGTGTCGCTCGCCGGCATCTTTTTCTTTCGCCAGCTCTGTGCTGGCCTTCTCCGCGCAACTCTCTGCTGTTTGGCTTCTCGCGGAGCTATTTTCATCTCGGACCGAAGCTTCTCTAGCTTCGCGGAGGTAGCTGCAAATAGATTAGCATAGGAATTAGAACTTTAAATAGCTGTTGCAATTTCGCAGAGCTACATAAATTGCGGCATTTACCTTTAGCAACCTCCATCTGCTTCTTGGGCAGATCCGCGTCCTTCTCGGACTGGTCAAGCTTCTAGTTCAGTTCTTCCAACTCTCGCGGGTTGGTCACTGAAGCCGAGGCCGATACCTTTCAAAGTAACACAGTTAGCTTCCTTAGATGACATTGATCCCCTGTTTGGCATTTACATGCCAACCAGGGTCTCGGGGGTTAATATGTGTTCAAATTTTCCAAACTATCGGTTTTTCAGAAGAACCCCGAGTAAGATCTTGATATCTCACTCAGGGCTCAGGGGTACTGTGGTCACATGTTCATTATACACATCCGCAGTTCCACAAGTCTATGGAAAATTTTATCTTTTCTCTACCCGTCCGCTAGATATATCTAATAACAACAGCTTTTCACATCGATGTAAAATCTGTTGAATAACTAAGAAATTACATCAAAGCCTTTGTTGAGGCCCTTGAAGGCCTCCTTGATACCGGCCTCCACAGACCGGTAACTTTGCAGTGCCGTGCCCAGAAGGGCGCGGTACTCGTCGATGATGGAGGAGCCCGTCAGCGACGCCTCCATCTCATCCATCCATCCCACAGACAGGGGTGGACAGGTCACCTTGGATCCCCCCTGATGATGTAGGGGCGGCTGCCGTAGTATGCGGCCGAGGTGGCCCCATACCCATAGGGGCCGAAGTAGTCGACTGCCCCAAATTCACCCCTCCTTAGAAGAGGGGTTCTCCTCCATTGGATCCTTGGGAGCCTCGGCCTCGACCATAGAGACCTCAGTGTGCCCCCCATTGCCAGGGCGGGCAGGACTTGCCGGGAGGTTGCCTCCCCTAGCCCGTCGTTGGTAGGAGGGGAGGGGCGACGCTCCTCCGATGCACTGAGAGAAAGAAGCCCGTTGGACGACATCATGTCACTAAGACGGGAGCGTTGTGGGCTGCAGCAAAAATAAAAGGATCATTTGAGATCACGCATACAAGGCATTTGCGCATTCGTGGTGTAGGAAGGCCGGGTACCTTCTCGATGGTGGCCTCGGCCGTCATGGCTCAAGGAGGTCGTCCTCCGACGTGCTGGAGGAGGCCCTGGCTGCAGCAGGGACCTTGCGGGGCTCAGCATCAGCAGCCTTTACAAGGCAACGACGCCTCCGAGAGGTGTGGGCCCCCACGACATCCTCAAACGCCGCTCTTTTTCTCTTCGAAGAGGAAGAACCTTCCTCCACGTCCTCTTCCTCTTTCCCCTCCTCGTCTGAGGAGATAACTCAAATATTTCCGGACTTAGCGTTCGCCGGATCTCGGATCCAAAGACCCTCCTTCTTCTTCTTCGGCTCCTTAGCCTTGGCCGGGGCCTTTCGAGGCACCATAGCCAGCAGAGCCTGCAGCTCGGGAGTCCGGTTGTCCTCGGGCAGCGGCGCTGAGCAAATCATGAGTGCCGCCTGGGACGTACATTTCTGAAGACAAAGGGAGGGAGGTTTAGACAAACATGAAATATAAGAACCGTTGCTGAATATTAAAAAGTAGTGGTTACCTCGGCGGGTCCGCGGATGATGTTGTAGCCATGATCTGGCCTGTCGACAGAGAACTCATTCTGGGACGGCTTGAAGAGAGCTATCCACATCCCATTTATATTGCTGCGAAGAAGTTCCACAATGTTGGTGTGTCCTCGGGCTTGTAAAGCCACATAGGACTAGCTCTGAGCTGGAGGGGAAGGATGTATCGATGTAGCATCACGTTCATCACATCCACCAGCTTGTGTTTTTTTGGATGTTCCAGATCCGCTCTTGAAGAGCCTCAACCTCGTCCGGGTTACCGCACTCAAGGCCCTGTTTCTGCCACGACATCGGATTCCTCGGGGGAGTGCCGGGGAAGGCGGTAGCTATAGCGGACTGGAGCGAGTGGCTCGGTGATGTAGAACCACCCGCGTTGCCAGATCTTCACCGTCTCGATGAAGGTCCCCTCCAGCCAAACTAGCTTATGGATCTTGCTGATCATTGCGCCGTTGCACTTGGCGAATTCAGCGTCGCCGCTCTTTGGCTTGACATAGAAGGTCTTCAGCCATACGCCAAAGTGCGGCTCCACGCGAAGGAAGGCCTCACACACTATGATAAAAGTGGTGAGGTGGAGAATAGAATTCGGGGCTACATTGTGGAAATCTAGCCCGTAGAAGAAAAGAATCCCCCGCACGAAGGGATGCAAGGGGACCCCTAGACCTCGTACAAGGTGGGGGACGAAGATGACCCGTTCTCAGGGTTGGGAGTGGGGACACGCTGGCTGGGCTCTAGGGCCAGTAGGGATGTACCCCACCATGTGAAGCTCTGCAATGGTGGCATCGATGACCTTGGAGGCCACCCACCTCCCCTTTGCATCGGCATCGGCCATTGATGAGGGCATGGAAGCTTGGGTGATGTTCCAAGCTTGAGGTTGGTAATGAGAATGTTTGAGGATTTGGGCGCTGGAGCAAGGGGAGAGCGTGGAGTTCAATTTACTCCCTCTTTGCTCTTTATGAACCTATAAAAGGCGATGCATCCCCCCCTTGCGCCGTAAAAATCACCACGTTTCGGTTTATCGTACCGTTGTGGCCGCTTGGGAAGAATCAATTGATTGATGATATCCCCTAGAATACGGGGCATGATCTATGTTTTGATACGACATGCCAGTACGAGGCTTGCCTCGAACTGTGATTCGAACAAGTAATAACTGGCACATCACATCATTGGGGGTGGTGCTCCAATAAAGTTGTCAGTAATTGACTGCCGAGCTCACCTAAGCTAGTCTTCGAGGCTAAGTAAAGTTTAAACTTTGGATGAAGGCAGATGCGTCTAGCCTACACATGGTCGGGCTTGTTTGGGTCTCCCTAAAAATGATGCATGATTGAAGGAGCTTGGAATTTTCGTATGGTGGCCATCTGAAGACGGGGAACTTGCCTGCCAATCCGAAGACCGCCAAGCCGAAGACATTATCCGACGAAGATGGACAACCTCAGCTTTGAAGACAAGTTCAGGGGCTACTAACGGTGTCCTGGACTGGGGGGTCCTAGCCCAGACGGACTAATGTATGGGCCGGATTACCAACCCATTGAGGAAGCAAGACTCCGGAGGCCTTCAGAGTGCGGCGACCGAAGACTTGGCATGTACTCCAAGCATATTCAACTAGATTCGGCATGTAAATCCTTAGATGGCAACCGACCATGTGTAACCCTAGATACCCCTGGTGCCTATATAAACCAGGAGGTTTAGTCCGTAGAGGGGAATCCATCCATACACCCATTCATCATACCCCTAGGGTTTAGACCACAACTTACGATCTCGTGGTAGATCAACTCTATACTTCGATACCTTCATAATATAAACAAGAGAATGATGTAGGGTTTTACCTCCACAGAGAGGGCCCGAACCTGGGTAAACTCCTTGTCATTGTTCAAGAAATCGGTAACTGGTAGCTGCTCGGTCGGCTTGATAGTAGCGATTAATCGATGAATCCTATTAACTGGATTAATCGGTCGACCATTAATCGGTAAAAATAAGTAGCAACTTCCAACATATATCTAGTTTCTAATGTATTATACCATACTCTCATGCTCTCAACTATGTAATATAGCAAAATATGCTATTGTTAAGTTGAACCCTAGCTATTTAGGAGTGAGACGGGGATGGAGGGGTTACGGGGCAAAATTTTGGGCTTGGTTTACCCACAAGTTAATGGGCCAGCAGCGATTAATCGGCCTAAGAACCAATTAATCGGTCTAATCGGCCAATTAATCGGCCTGACAAGTTAGCACGATGAATAGGTGCTATTCGATTCGGCCACCCTACGAGTAGCGATTAACTGGCCCGTTAACTGATTAATCGGATGAATTCTTGAATAGTGCTCCTTGTGTGTTCTTCTTCTATTACCCATCGATCTGATCTAACAACTCAGGCCCCCCTACCCGAGATCTGCTGGTTTTGACACTGACATGCCTGGTAATCGCGCACCATAATATATTTAAGAATTTGTGCGATGATGATATCTATCGCACTCGAGCGTTTTAAGCAATGCGTGTGCGTTTTTCGGTTTAAGGCTCATGCCTTTTTTGTCAAGAAACATGTGCGATGTTATGTCCAGCACCAGGCATTCAATTATTTATAATTTAGTTATTGCGATAGCTAATTCACCAGAAATTTTATTGCAATTTGAATGCAGGCATAACTGAACATCTTTCATATCATCAAACATAGAGATCAACATATGTTCAATAGTTGCAAGCATCAAATCGAAACAAATACAGCAACACCAATTTGACAATACACACATGGAAACAACACAACTTTAGAGACAATAAAGAGAGAGGCGAAAAAAATTCGGGTTGTTATCGAAGGTGAACAAGTGGTAATGCCATATTGTGCCCTCCTCCATGGAAGGATTTAACAACCTTAATCAACCCCCTTGTGATGACTGTCGGCCCATCCTTCACCATCTTGAGGAATACATCAAATTCATCATGGTATTCTTGGTGAAATACTTTAACTTTCCTTGCCTCGTTAGGGATCACTTAGTGTGAGTGGTAATCCTTAGTGAACTGCTTTGGAAACCACTGAAAACAAAAATATTCAGATATTATGGTGTAACCATACATCATGAATTGGAAAAATGAAAGCTACATATATAGTTCTTACCATCCTGAAAGTCAATGTTTTCTTGGATAATGCACAACCAAATAATTTGATTTTGTTCATCCGTCTATTTTCCTAACAATCTTTGTTAGTTACTTCATTTGGCCCAGCTTCAGAAATATCGCATTACCCCATATGCAAGAAATGGTCGAAGCGTGGATCTGTACCTACATGCAAGAGATCCTAAATATTGCAAAGTTACTTGAAAATTGCACAATAAAATACAATAAGGCTAACCCTAGGAAAATCAAGCTAGCCTTGATGGTAAACAACAACCTCTCCGCATTGTGACCCTGCAATATGTACAAGCATGTTGAGGTGAAACGAGAATAGATTTAGCACACTAGTATACCAAAAGAGTTCAATATGGAAAGGCATTTTCACTTCAACATGCTTGAAAAAAAGACGCCAAATATAATCACATTGCCTGATATATTGAACACTTGAACCAGACACTACATACTGTTAATACAACTGTCTGATTGATTGAACACATATTATGCATAACTGAACAAAAGAGGCCAAATAGTTAAACATCACATCGAATAATCAGCAAATTAGGGCATAGAACAAGGGCTTAATTACGTATAAGTTAGATTTAATTATCTATAATATCAGGGACTGATAACCCACAAGTATAGAGGATCAGTTGTAGCCCGTTCGGACAGTACCATAAGAACATACCCCTCATATCAACCATATCATACCTTAATTAACCCACAGGACAGCAGGAATGTACTCAAACATCAAAGAGGTGCAACGCATCATTGGACAATAATATATAGTATAGAGTACAATGTTCATGTAGAGATTACAGCGGGGTGGGAGAGGTTACATTGCTGCATAGAGGGGGAGAAAGTTGTTGATGATAGCGACGAAGTTTGTTGGAGATGATCGCCGTCACGATGGTTCCCGCGGCAGTGCTCCGTCGCCACCGGGAGAGAGGGGAAGAGATCCCCCCCCTCCTTCTTCTTGCTTGGCGTTCCCCCTAGATGGGAGAAGGGTTCCCTCTCTGGTCCTTGGCCTCCATGGCCCCGAGGGGTAGGAGCTCCTCCGAGATTGGATATATCCTCTTCTTTCTCTCTAGGCTTTCTTCTCTGTTTTGGTTCTGTTTCTGCGGCCGAGCATCATTTCTTAAATAGCCGGAGTTATGTAACTCCAATTGGGCTAAAATTTAACACTATTTTCCCTCATAATTAGCTTGCTTACGCCGGAATGAGAGCTCCAAAAGTTTCTTGGTCTCTCCACAAGCCACCCCCATGCGCCCTAGGTGGGGGCGCCCCTGGCTTGTGAGGCCCATGGGTCTCGTCTTGCATTGATTTTTGCGCCAAAAATTAAGATATATTCCACAACAGATCCACGTTAATTTTCAAGTCATTCCAGCTCCGTGAATTTTTCACCTAATAATCCAAAAATGGTAGAAAACAGGAACTAGCCTTGGGCACTGGTTAATAGGTTAGTCCAAATATAAATAATATAAATTGTAGCCAAAAAGATGTAAAAGTGGTATGATAATAACATGAAATAATAAAAAAATGATAGATACGTCGGAGACGTACCAGGGATTGATTTTCTAAAAGCTACTACTCATTGTCAGAGATGATGATGGGATCCTTCCCCTGAGAAGAGCATGTGCCCTTCTCGTGGTCAACAGAGAAGACGATGGGATCTGCCTTGATGGGCGAGGATCCAGAGGGCATGACAGCGTATATGATGCTGCCAATGGCCTCGATAGTGGAGTCACTCGAGCCACCGTAGCCGGCCCAGGCCATCAAGAAAGTTGCAGTCCCCTCTGCGAGCGAGCTATCAAAGAAATCGACCTTGCAGAAAACCCACTCTAAATGTTCAATAGCATGGTGCAAGACGTCTTCGTGGACGAGCCCAATATTGTAGCTGGCCCTAGAAAGATGTAAATATATATATGCAAGACCACGTCTATTGTCCACTTTCAACTGCACTAAGTATTCCTCGCGTGAGCCGACCTTGATGATGAGGTGGCCTTCTAGGATCTTTGGGTCGGCGCGCATGGAGGCGACCATGGCCACATCCGCGAGTGCAGCCGCAATTTGCCTCTCGAAGCCATATGCTCCTCAGATCCCAGAGGCAGCAGCGACGCTGTGGGGGAGGGGATGGGGATCCCGTGGCTACATGTTTTGCAGGTGCCATTTTTACAAATCTAGCCGACGAGGATTGGAGGGGGCCAGGTGTGGATCTTGAGGAGGGGAGGGGGATTACCTAAGTCAATCGAGGAGAAGTGGGAAGCAGAGCTTGGCGGGGGAGAATAAAAGAAGGGGGTATGAACTTTGGAGGCAGGGCAGTGGAGGGAGGGAAATGGTCTTCTAGGGAAAACAAGGGAAATGGTGTTCTGGGGGAAAACGAGGGAAATGGCACTGATGAATTTTTTTCGCAAAGTGAAAATGATGCTTGAGGAATACATATCACACACAACTGAAACACAAGAATAGTGGGCGATAGCAATCGCTCGAGTTCGAAGTCTTGAGTACGAGCATCCATCGGTCACAATTTATTTGATAAAAACATGTTTGATATTGAGAAAACATTGCAAAGTAACACCTTACTTAAAAACAATTGCACACAATCTGGTTCATTCTCATACATAGCTAACTAAACAAGGGATAACATTTGCTCATTTCGTTGCAAATTACCTAAACAAGGGATACTTAACTTGAAAGTATAATTAATTAATTGAAACAAGCTACTCATCATCATTGTCGCGGGTCTCGACTGTTTGTTGCAATGTTGAAATAATCCCTGCACTGTTGCAACATCCCCTCTCGGAAGGAAGGATCCAGATCCTTTTCGGCGTCGACCATGTCCGTGAACAATGCATAGGCCCATTCATGCTATGCTCCTTATGTGCATTATCGGCGAGCACGGAAAAGGCAGCGATCATGACCAAATCTACGTGCGCGGAAGCGTCTGTGGCCAAATCTGCGTGTACGATCGCGGCCATGGTCACAATCTTGAGTGCATGCAAGGCATGTGTCGTGCATGCATAAACATCAAAGGCATCATCCATGCATACCCTTACAGCCGCAACATCGTCAACTGAGGTTGTCGCCGTGGCTGCGGCCTCTTCCGCGTGTGTCGTCGCGGTCACAATGGCCTTATCCACGTGTGCCACCGCTGCCACAGAATCATCGCACGTGCCACCGCGGTCACTTTCGTGAGTACTGCCACACCTGTGTAGTCTTTCATGAGTGAGAGGGTGGTTTGCATTTCAAAGGCCATGGGTTGTGTGCGAGGAGTATTTGGGGTGGCGAGGAAAGAGGGAAGGAGGAAGTGGAGAAGAGGTGGTGGGCCGAGGGGATATTTATTTCAATGGATGTGAATTGCAGACAATTTTTACAAACTAGGTGTGTGCGATTGTGTTAGCAATTACACACAGTTAATCGTTTTTAACCATGTGTGATTGATTGTACAAGTTTTGTTTCAATAAAAATGGTTTTGAGAGAGTTTCAAAAGATAATTGACATTTCCTTCAGCGTTTGACGTTGAATTTTTTTTCTACGCGACATACACCATGGAATCATTCATGTTCAAATTTGGAATTTCATTTGCTATACTAAAGTAATTTAGTGCATTTCTATAGGCATTTAATGGATATAAATAAAACTTAAACCATCGATACATAATTTACTACATAAAAATGGTGTAAAAACGTATTTAGGGTCTTGTGTACATGTGAATGCCTTGTGCAAGGAATGAAGAGAAATTCAAAGAACTTTGGGGCAAAAGGCAACCACAAACATGGAGTTCCTTGTTTTCTTAATTTTTGAAAATATAAATAAAGTCTTAAAAACTTGATACTTGGCATGGTGTCATGGTATGACCTCAGAATATCATGGTAATAATTGGAGAAGGTTGCATTTTTTTCTCATGTACACTCTTGCGAAACCGAACTTTTCTGACGAAGAATCGTGGTTTCAAGGGAATGCGCCAAGATTGAAGCCGAATTGACATTTCCTTCTTCATTTGACCTTGAAATGTTTTCTATGCTCAACATACACCATGGAATCATTTATGTTCAATGTTGGCATTTTTGGGAGTTCATTTGCTATATTTAAGCCATTTAGAGCATTTCTATAGGAATTTAACAAAAATAATTCAAATTTGAACTACTGGCACATGAACTACTTCATAAAAATGGTTAAAAATAATCATATTTAGAGTCTTGTGTACATGTGTATGCCTTACGCAAGGAATGAAGAAAAATTTCAAAGAACTTTGTGGCAAAGGCTCAATCACAAACATGTAGTTTATTGTTTTATTATCACTTGAAAATGTAATTGAAGTATAAAACAATTGATACTTGTCATGGTGTCATGATATGAACTCAGAATGTCGTGGTAAAAAATTGAGAACATTTGAGTTTTTTGTCATGTACAATGTTTAGAAAGCGAACCATCCCCAACGAAGAATCATGGGTTCGAGAGAGAATGTGTCAAGATTGAAGCCGAATTTACATTTCCTTCGTCAACTCTATTAAAATGAGTCATGATACTAATAAGCTCTTAGATAGAATTCAGATCGCCACCACTGGGAAAAATGATCATCTGCAAAGGACAGAGGGTTAAGTCTGAGCCTCAACCAGCCTCGTAAAAAAACTACTCTCTCTGTTCTATAAATCTTGTCGGTGTTTTAGTTCAAAATGGCAGCTGATTTTATGCTTCAAAGCCCTATATTAGAGTTACGACCTTCCACCAATAGAACAAAGGTAACGAAAGAAAGGGACAATATACTTGAATCCAAAGCCAGGGAGCTTATGACCAACAGAAAACAGATAGTTGGGGTACTAAGAGAGGTTATGTCAGAGTTGAGTGCAAAGGAAGTAGGAATTGGGAGAAGAGGAGATATACAATGTGAGAGAATTGCTGGATAAAGAGGTGATAAAGTAGGGGGTTAAATCACTGATAGGTAGTGTATTTCTACAAGGAACAGGTGCTTTTGGTATCCTGTGGAAAACAAAATGTCCCGAGTGAAGGGACTACCAGAAAATCATTAGGAGATGCTGAGTACTTGATTGGATACCGAAATTGACTCCCAGAAGGCTATTTCCTTACAAATCGAAAGCCAATAGCTTGGAATGCAGAAGGGAGCAACATGAAATTTTGCAGGGTTTGACCTTAAAGAAATTTCTACGCTCAACATACACCACGGAATCATTAATGTTCAAATTTGGTATTCCGGGGTTCATTTGCTATATTAAAGTCATTTAGTGCATTTTTCAAATAGGTATTTACTGGAAATAATTCCAATTCGAACCACTGTTACATGAATAAGTGCAAAAGAATGTAAAAATAACATATTTAGGCTCTTGTGTACACGTATATGCCTTATGCAAGAAATGAAGAAAAATTTCAAAGAATTTTGTGGCACAAGGCTCAACCACAATCATGAAGTTTGTCATTTTCTTAATTATTGAAAATTGAAATGAAGTCTAAAAAAGTTCATACTTGGCATGGTTTCATGATATTACCTCAGAATACTGTGGTAAATTTTTTAGAAGGTTTGACAATTTTGGTCATGTACACTATTTAGAAACCGGACCATCTAGGACAAAGAATTGTACTTCCGAGAGGGAATGTTGGAGATACGCCCTAGAGACAATCATGTGATGATGATTATTTCCTTGTGTATTCATGATTTATTTGTATTGTGCTTGAACATCATCATTGATATGCATGAATAAGTATGTGACTTGTTTGTGAGACCATATATTGTATTATGATTTTCCTAATGGTCCCTAGTTGATATGGTTATGCGGACACATCAAATCTGAACTACTAGTACAAGAATTAGAGCAGAAAAATGATTTAAAAATATATTTAGGGTCTTATGTATATGTATATTCCTTATGCATGAAATGAAGAGAAATTTCAAAGAACTTTGTGGCAAAGGCTCAACCACAAACATAGAGTTTATTGTTTTCTTAATTCTTGAAAAATGTAAAATGATGTCTAAAAAACTTGACAATTGGCATGGTGTCATGATATGACCTCAAAATGTAATGGTAAACAATTATGATGTTTCGATAAAGTTTGCATGTATTACAATAATATCACAGTAACTACAAATAGCAAATTTGTATTAGATTTGCAAAGAAAATGTAGATATAAGACAAGTGGGTCCCGAACGAACACGCTAATATTGCTGGCCCATCGGTCACAACCCGTTTGCTATTGTTTCACTAATACAAAAAGGCCCAAACCCTTCGTACGGCTCCTAGCCCAACACAATCCTCTCTACACAGAAATTTTAGAAAAATGTGAAATTCTACAAAAATATTATGAACTATTATGTATACAAAAACAGAAAAATAATAAAATTACATATGCAGTGAGTTTTTGCCATGTGTACAAAACAATTATGAACTACTCCCTCTGTAAAAAATATATAAGAGCGTTTAGATCACTACTTCAGTGGTCTAAACGCCTTATATTTCTTTACGGAGGGAGTATTATGTACTATAATATATAAGTGTTTGCCATGATATATATATATATATAGGGTCGCGCTATTCGTCACCCTGGGTGAGGAATAGTTATTCTTCACCCCCTCTCTATTTTGAGGTCAATGCACCATTTTTAGGTTTCGTAAATTTTTGTCTTATTTCATACGTAAAAAGAGAACGTAAGAAAATATATACTGGCCGTAAAAAATATTTATGCTACGTAAAATTACGAACGAAAAACATAGTGTAAAACATACATAAAATGCGATATTTCTGGTCTTATAACCTATTTTTTTGTTTTCTAATACCAAATTTTACGTAGTGAATCAATATGAATGTAACTATTTGTATTCCAAACGTAATTTATTTATGAAGCAATCGTAAGATTACCTCGAGTGAAGAATAACTTATTCTGCATCCTGGGTGATGAATAGTATTACTATATATATATATAACAAACACTTGACTACTACTATAAATGCTGAAAAAATCATGCATGGAAAAAATGCCATGGAAAAATAAAAAAAATTAAGTTTTTCCGTCTGGTTAATAACCATGATTACAATATAAAAACATATTATGAATGGACATGGCAAAAATGCTTGGAATTTATCATCTAAAAGCATGGCAAAATGTTCTGGGAAACAAGAAAAATCAAAGTTCAAAATGCAAGGTTAGAAAAAAATGTTAATAAGCCACATTACATATTTCTATTGACATGACGGCAAAAGTATGCATCATTGGTTTGCCACGTGGTCCAAAGATAGATTTTCCATCATAGAGAACAAAAACAATATGTGTGATTTATTATTCAGTAGAAGTTGTCATGGTACATTGGGTAGGTTTGCCATGGTAAAAAAAATTATATTTGCCTTGGGCTGTGGAGTTAAATTGACATGGGATTTAAAGTTAAATTGACATGGCTACAAGGTTAATTTTCCATGGACTTTAAATTAAAATTGCCATGGGTTGAAAAATAAATTGCATTGGAAAAAAGTAAAAAAATCCATGGGCTATGAAAATTTCCCATGGATTTAAAGTTAATTTGCCATGGCTGTAAGGTTAATTTTCCCATGGACTATAAATTAAATTTACCATGGGTTATGAAAATTAAATTGCCATGAGCTCTGAGTAAATTTTGCCATGGGTTATAGAGTTAATTTGCCATGGCTATAAGGTTAAACTTGCCATGGACTATAAAATAAATTTGCCATGGGGTGTGATGTTAAAATACCATGGGTGTAAGGTAAATATCCATGGAAAAATTTATTTTATATCCATGGCAAAACTATTGTGTATACTATGGTATTTTTTTACTTGACACAAATATCCATGGAAAAAAGTACATACTTTTGCTTACAGAACAAAATAATTTTTTCATGATCCAAAATAAAAAATTGCCTTGGTTAAAAATGCAAATAAATTTGCTATGATCCGTTAAACTAAATTTGCAACGATGTGTGAACTAAAATTTCCATGGTCCAGAAAAGTAAATTTGCCATGGCATATACATGACATGATGGCAAAAGTATGCATCGGTAGTTTCGCATGACAACATTCTTCGAATTGAAAATTTAGCAAAACACACAAGGAAATTTTCATCATGACAATGTATGCTTTTAGTTGCTATGGCAAATACATTTCTAAATTAACAGAATTACATATTCTTTTAATTCTCATGGCAACTATATGCTTTAAGTTGACATGCATTTACTGATCAAATTAACAAAATTATAGTGAGTTTGTAAATCAGAAAATCTGTTGTGCATCTCCTAGGACATTACATGGCAATTTGAGAAAAATGAACTAAAAATGAAACAAAAAAGGCTATGCAACATATCAAGCAAAGTGTATATCATCAGATGCATGGCCTTGTTTCGTTGTTGGATTTGGCAGCATCTTTTGTCACAAAGATGAGATGGGATTTCATAGTGCAGGAACATAAAAAGCAAACCAATACTGAGAGCGGCGGGGGGGGGGGGGGGGGGGGGGGGGGTGGAATTTTCATTCTTCACGTTCGCTCATACCCAGTCAACCCGATGAGGAGCTACTGCAGGTAAAACAGACAGACGGGATAGCTGCTCCCCAGTGTGCCCAAGCGGTTATCCTCGCCACCGTCGCTGACGAGTTCTTCTTCCATGGGGTCCTAGCGCCGAGCCGCTTGTCATCCGTTGCACTGCCTAGCCGTGTTCATCACCGGAGCTCTTTCGGCTGTGAGCCGCCGATGAATCCAAGGACGGCCTCGCCAGATCCTTCCATTCCTCGTGTTCCCGAGCTCCACCGCCGTCCGTTTGCATTGATCCCGGGTAGGAGTTCACACGGAGCGGACGAGCAGGCGGTGAACGGTCTCTTGGCATCTCTCTTAGTGTGAGACCGAGACAAAGAGAAAATATGAGAGTTTGACCGAGTAGAGAGAGTGGGCAGTGGGGTGAAGAGAGAAATCGTTAAGAGACGTGTGGCCGTGGAGGAAGGAGGCGTTCGCGATGACCCGTGCTTTTCCTTAACGAAAAAAGTCGCTGACTGGCCGATTAACCTACTCTAAGATTCGTGCCTCGATCCAACGGCCTAGGAGACGTTCGTCCCAACAGATAAAAATCTGATGTCACATTTTTAGCCTTTTCGTCCCTTTTTGTGAACAATCATATCTAAGGCCCTTTCGACAAGAAAACCCCTTTTCCGTAGCACGTGGATTGATATCAGATTCGGGTTATTGCACTGCTCCAAGGCCTTAGATATGATCGTTCGCAAACCCAAACCGTGGGACTTTGCATCTACCTTTGCCCAGGTTTTTGTTGCCAGCGATATTGCTCGGCACGTTGATTAGTGGAATAAAGTTTTGCAGTTAAAGAAACTGGCTTGCTAAAAATCAGTCGACTGAAATTTAACGAAGTCTCAGTCAACCTTGCAGCATTTTGTCCCATCTTTTGCAACATTTTTTTCCGCCGGTTGCAACATCCGTCTTGCTGGTTGTAGCATGTCGTCCCTCGTCGGTTGTACCACGTCATCTCATCGGTCGCAACATCCTCGTTTGACGGTTGTAGCATTTTTATCAGAACAGTTGTAGCATATGTTGTCGTGGCTTGCAGTACCGTTGCAACATTTTTCAACGCCGTTTGCAGCATCCAGCCATGCCGCTTGCAGCACCACAAACATGATGATGTCACTTGACTTAGACTTCGTTAAATCAGTCGACTGAGTTCTAGACAGACCCTTTCTTGTCAAGAGCGTGCATGTTCTCACGCTGGCCGTTCCACGCCGCATGCAAGCTTGGCGTGAGCCTCATACTATACGAGGTCGCCGCATATGCAGGCGGCTCGCGTTACGCGTGACGAAGACCAGTAATTAACACACTAACTTAACGACCGCAGTAACGATCGATACATTACAGCCACCTTTTAGCTAGGACACGCTCCACAGCCCTGCAGGCGAACTCAACAACACGGAGTACTCGATCATCAACACGTACGTACCGGCGCCCGCGCATGGCTGGGAGGAGCGCCAGGGCGGCCGCACCCATCGTCCCCACAGTCGTCTTCGTCTTCTTCCTGCTTCTTCCTCTCTGCGCCGTCCGCCATGCGCGGGCGCAAGAAACTGGTAGGCGATCGAGCCACACGCCTGTACTTACGTAAGTACGAATGAATGATTAGTCGATGATCCATGCATGCATGCAAAACTCAGACAGCGAGGAGGAGTTCAGCTACCGGAGCGGCCGGGACAACAGCCCGGACCGGTGGGGCCTCCTCCGGACGGACTGGGCGGCCTGCTACTGGGGCCGGATGCAGTCCCCGATCCGCGTCCCCGGCGTCGGCCCGGTCACCGGCCCCCGGAACGGCCGCCTCGCCCGCACTTACCACTACTCTCCGGCCACCCTGGTGAACCGCGGGCACGACATCATGGTGAGGTTCGACGGCAACGCGGGTTCCGTGGTGATGGACGGCGTCTCGTACAGGCTCCGGCAGATGCACTGGCACTCCCCCAGCGAGCACGCCCTGGACGGGCGCAGGTACGACCTGGAGCTGCACATGCTCCACCAGAGCGACAAGGCGAGCAACAAGTACGCCGTCGTCGCGCAGCTCTTCCAGATCGGGGAGCACCGCGACGAGACCCTGCACATGGTATCCTATCCTCTCGTTTCATCGGCACCAGCAGATGCATTCGGTCTGATCGGAAGGATGCCCACACCCACGCACGTAACCTGTATGCATGCATGTAGCTGGAGCCGTACATCGAGAGGATCGCGGACAGGAGGAAGGGGCACGAGGAGGAGATCGACTACGAGGTGGACCCGAGGAGGCCCGTGAGGGGGAGCGACACGTTCTACAAGTACACGGGCTCCTTCACCACGCCGCCGTGCACCGAGGGCATCGCCTGGGCGGTCGCCACCAAGGTGCGGCATGTGTCGCGTCACCAGGTGGAGCTGCTCAGAGACGCCGTCCACGACGTACGTGACAATGCACGCTTCCATGCCATCCATCTTTCTCGTTGGTTACGTGGTGATTTTGTTACTAATATCTTCCATCCACGACGTACGTGACCATGCAGCATGCCAGGAGGAACGCTCGGCCGCTCCAGGAGGCCAACGGCAGGAGCATCGCCTTGTACTACGGCTGGCCTCGTTCCGGCGACGGGAATTAAGACGGGCCGGAAGCGTCTATGTTGCGTTAACCCTGTTGCACTGAACATTGTAACGTAGTTGATCTTGCATGCACTGAATCTGCGTTCATGCTGTGGCTGAATATATAGGTCATAACTTACATGTTTTTTCTGTTGTAATCACGTAGATGCAGGCCACGATATGTCCGTGTGATGGCACGGGATAACCGGATCATGACCAGCAAGTTTGTTAGGCTGAATAAAAGGAAAAGCCCGAAAAGACGCAAGGTTGAACGCATCCCTCTCCTCTCTGCCCAGTGTTCGCGTGTGTCTTCTGGACCACCTGGTGTTCTTCTTCCTCCTCTAGTGAGTGAGTGTAAGATCCAGGCAAGGAGCCTAAAATCCTCTGGTGAGTGAGTGTAAAATCCTAGAAGGAACGTAAAGTCTTCCTAGGAGCATCAAGTTCACCCTGGAGCCTAAAATTATGCTAACATTTCGCATCAGAGCCACTGTTTCGGAGCGATCCGGCCGTCGAAGGAGTTGTGGCGGCGGTGATGAGCACCTCCCCGAAGAAGGACGTTACCAGCGTGAGCGGCAAAAAGTACACACCAGCCCGAAGAGAGACAGGGATGAGAACGCGACGATCGTGTCGCGCTCGTTGACGAGGACCCATGGTGCTCTGATCCAGGACCCAATGCTTTCGGACTCAAATTATTAAACAACAAAACAAACCTCGATTAAGGGTCTACTGAGCGCCGATCGCTCCAAGGCGTAAACGTCGGCAAGGAACGCTTGCACGTCTCGTTGCATGGCGACGTTGACCTCACCACTCGGCCGCGTCAAAGGCAAGACCATGGGCTCCTGGCTTACCGCCAAACCCTTTGTTGTAGCGCCAGCCAAGTTCCCTCACTCTGCTTCTCGGCTAGAGCGAGACAACCCGGACAAGTGCCCAACTTCACGGACCCAAGGGCTTGAGATTGACAGGTAGGCAAGGCAGATGGCGTGTCACCTGTGGTAGAGGAGGGAGAATCTGACATCATCTCCGGTACAATAGCCACCTCGGGATCTTCTGTCAGAGAAGGCGTTCGGTCAGCCGGCTCCCGCTTATTGGCGACCACCATTGGCTTTGTGTCCTTAGTGGACAATGCCGACTCCAAGATGGAGGCTGGCTAATTAGGAGCTAATTGTGCACTTAACATTGAGGCCACATACGGCTTCACATACTTTGTAGTTGCCACCATATCAGTGGTCAGCTCTGATACCTCCACGTTGGTCGGCTCTGATACCTCTCGCACCACCTCCACAACAGTGATCTTTGGTATTGTTGCCTCGCCCGAGGATGACACGGAAGGGTTTCGCCCAGTGGTAGTTGGCCTCACTGGTTGCTTCTTCCCTGAGGGTTCTTCGGACTCTGAAGGGAATGCAATCAGCAACAAGGAAGGAGCCAGGTTGGAGACATATTACCAAACTCTACAATTATGAGCATAAGATAAGACTAGGCAACTTACTTGGAACCCATCAGGATGGGTTTGGGTCCGATGTGCCTCCAACTCATCTTCATGGGCGAAGCAACGATGGTAACCGGCAACGGGTCCGGGCGGACAATCTTATCTGCCGCCCCTGGGATGTTGCCTTCCCTCACGCCGGCGCCACTCCGCAGCCTCTTTTGGGTCTGCATCTGAGGAGAGGGTGTCGTTCCTTGCGAGATGGGTGCCTGATGTCCTGCAAGTGCATAGGGCTTTGTAGGAATTTTGCGGTTAGTAAGGTTTGTCGATCCCATAGGTAGCAGAAAGGAAGGCACTATTAAGCCTGCAACTATGTTTCCGTGCACACCCAAACTGGAGTTTGAAAATAGTTTAGTTCTATCAGTTGCTTGGGAAAACGAATAAAAGGAGTATTTAACTAAACTATGAACAAACAGATAAAAAGGGGAATTAAAAGGTACTAAATGATAACCCACAAGTGTAGGGGATCACAACAGTTTTCGAGGGTAGAGTATTCAACTCAAATTTATTGATTCGACACAAGGGGAGCCAAAGAATATACACGAGTATTAGCAGCTGAGTTGTCAATTCAACCACACCTGAAAGACTCAATATGTGCGGCAAAGTTTTTAGTAGCAAAGTACTATGGAAATAACGGTAACGGTGACAAAAGTAACAGTAGCAGTTTTGTAGTGATTGTAACAGTAGCAACGGCAAAGTAACTTAGCAAAAACCAATATGTGAAAAGCTCGTAGGCATCGGATCAGTGATGGATAATTATGTCGGATGGCATTCATCATGCAACAGTTATAACCTAGGGTGACACAGAACTAGCTCCAATTCATCAATATAATGTAGGCATGTATTCCATATATAGTCATACATGCTTATGGAAAAGAACTTGCATGACATCTTTTGTCCTACCCTCCCGTGGCAGCGGCGTCCTAATGAATACTAAGGGATATTAAGGCCTCCTTTTAATAGAGAACTGGAACAAAGCATTAGCACTTAGTGAATACATGAACTCCTCAAACTACGGTAATCACCGGAAAGAATCCCAATTATTGTTTTCCTTGGGGTATGCGGATCATAACACGTAATAGGTGTCTACAACTTACAAGATAGGATCAAAAACACAAATATATTCATGAAAACATAATAGGTTCAAATCTGAAATCATGGCACTCGGGCCCTAGTGACAAGCATTAAGCATAGCAAAGTCATAGCAACATCAATCTCAGAACATAGTGGATACTTGGGATCAAACCCTAACAAAACTAACTCGATTACATGATAAATCTCATCCAACCCATCACCGTCCAGCAAGCCTACGTTGGAATTACTCACTCCCGGCGGTGAGCATCATGAAATTGGTGATGGAGGAAGGTTGATGATGATGATGACGATGAATCCCCCTCTTCGGAGCCCCGAACGGACTCCAGATCTGCCCTCCCAATGAAGAACAGGAGGTGGCGACGGCTCCATATCGTAAAACATGATGAATCCTTTTCTCTGATTTTGTTCTCCCCGAATAGGGTTATATAGAGTTGGAGTTGAGGTCGGAGGAGGTCCAGGGGGCCCACAAGCCTACAGGGCGCGCCCCCTCTGGGTGGCCCCCCTCTGGATAATTCTTGCGCCAGTATTTTTTATATATTACAAAAATATTCTCCGTAAATTTTCAGGTCAATCCGAGAACTTTTATTTCTGCACAAAAATAACACCATGGCAATTCTGCTGAAAACAGCGTCAGTCCGGGTTAGTTCCATTCAATTCATGCAAATTAGACTACAAAACAAGGGCAAAAGAGTTTGGAAAAGTAGATACGATGGAGACGTATCAACTCCCCCAAGCTTAACCCATTACTTTACCTCAAGCAATTAAGTTGACAAACTGAAAGTGACAAAGCAAAACTTTTACAAACTCTGTTTGATCTTGTTGCTGCAAATATTTATAGCCAGCATCCAGGTTTTCAGCAAAGATTATGAACTAACCATATTCACAATAATATTTAGGTCTCATATTTTCTCATATCAATGGCATAATCAACTAGCGAGCAATAATAATAAATCTCGGATGACAACACTTTTTTCAAAACAATCATGATACAATATGA
Source organism: Thinopyrum elongatum (assembly GCA_011799875.1). Taxonomy (NCBI): domain Eukaryota; kingdom Viridiplantae; phylum Streptophyta; class Magnoliopsida; order Poales; family Poaceae; genus Thinopyrum; species Thinopyrum elongatum. Next base: position 525,614,699 of record CM022303.1, on the reverse strand, counting down.
CAAAATGGTATCTCGCTAGCCCTTTCTGAGACCGCAAAACATAAATGCAGAGCACCCCTGAAGATTACGGACTGACTAGACATTGTAATTCATGGCAAAAGAGATCCAGTCACACTCATACTCAATATCAATTAATAACAAAGCATACAAGTGACAGTGGTGCTCTCTAGCTGGTGCTTTTTATAAGAAGATGATGACTCAACAATAAAAGTAAATAGATAGGCCCTTCGCAGAGGGAAGCAGGGATTTGCAGAGGTGCCAGAGCTCGGAGCTTTTAAAACAGAGATGAATATAATTTTGAGCGGTATGCTTTCATTGTCAACATAACAACCAAGAGATCTCGCTATCTTCCATGCTAGATACATTATAGGCGGTTCCCAAACAGAATGGTAAAGTTTTTACTCCCCCTCCATCAACAATCACACTCCATGGCTAGCCGAATCCACGGGTACCGTCCATACCAACAACAGTCCTGGGGGAGTTTTGTTTTATGGTTATATTTTGATTTGATTTCGAGCATGGAACTGGGCATCCTGATTACCAGCCACTTTCTCGTGAATGACAAGTGAATAAACACTCATCGTGAGAATAACCCACCTAGCATGGAAGATACTGACAGCCCCCAGTCACTACATGAGCGATTCGGGCATACAAAATAGATTATTATTTGAAGGTTTAGAGTTTGGCACATGCAAATTTACTTGGAACAGCAGGTAAATACCGCATATAGGTAGGTATGGTGGACTCATATGGAACAACTTTTGGTTTGAGGAAGTGGATGCACAAGCAGTATTCACGCTTAGTACAAGTGAAGGCTAGCAAAAGATTGAGGAGCGACCAACTAGAGAGCGACAATGGTCATAAACATGCATTGAGATTAACCAACATTGAGTGCAAGCATGAGTAGGATATAAATCACCATGAACATAAATATCGTGGAGGCTATGTTGATTTTGATTCAACTACATGCGTGAACATGTGCCAAGTCAAGCCACTTGAATCATTCAAAGGAGAATACCATCCTATCATACTACATCATAACCATTTTAAATTGCATGTTGGCACACAAGACAAACCATTATTCACTCCTAGCTAATTAAGCATGGCATGAGTAATTATAATCTCTAATTGTCATTGCAAACATGTTTCATTCATAATGGGCTGAATCAAGAACGATGAGCTACTCATATTTACAAAAACAAAATAGGTCGAGTTCGTACTAGCTTTTCTCCATCTCAATCATTTCATCATATATCGTCATTATTGCCTTTCACTTGCACGACCGAACGGTGTGAATAATAATAAGAGTGCACGTGCATTGGACTAAGCTGGAATCTGCAAACATTTATTCAAAGGAGAAGACAAGGTAATATAGGCTCTCTGTTAGATCAACAATAATGCATATGAGAGCCACTCAACATTTTCATCGTGGTCTTCTCCTTACGACCCAAAGAAAAGGAAAATAATTTCAAAAAAACACACTGAAATATTTTTGGAGTGTTTTGTTTTTCTGAAGAAAGTAAAACGAAAACGAGAAAAACTATTTACACGGGAAAGCTCCCAACAAGCAAAAGAAGAACGAGAAATCTTTTTGGGTTTTCTTTTAATACTACTACTAAATTAAACTAGAAAGAAAAGCTAAAAAGAAGCGAGAACTAATTTTTTGGATTTTTCTCAAAGTTTTTCAAACACACAAGAAGAAAGCGAGAAAAAGAAATAAACTAGCATGGATAATACAATGGAAAAGTATGAACACTCACAAGTGAAATGAGTGTGTGAGCATGAATGTAATGTCGGTGAAAAATATGTACTCCCCCAAGCTTAGGCTTTTGGCCTAAGTTGGTCTAGGGCCACGGCTGGCCTGGCGGATATCCAAAATCATAGCTGGGGTTGTACTGAGAAGCGGCAGCTACCGCTTGGAGGGCTGCCTCGTGGAGGCGAGCGGCCTTCCCTGCTCTCTCATACTCATCTGCCTCCTCTCTGGTTATGAAGTATCTTCGTTTTACCTGAAAGTCAAAGAAGGCAGGAGCAGGAAGCGTAATATGGAAGATGCGCTCCCTGTCAAAGATTAGTCGGTACAAGAGGGACTGATCGTTCCTCTCAAGAAACTGGTAGCGTACCATAGCATTGTAATCAAGGAAAGTAGATGGTAACTCAATGTCATTTTCTCTTATGGGTACCCCAAGATATTGATAGCAACTACTCCCACAAGTGTCTAGAGGCTATATCATGCAACAAAACTACTTTGGACCATATAAATTTGACATGCAAGCTCAAGAACAAGGCACCACAGCAACAAAAATTTGCAATATATAAAGCACTAGAACCAAAACTAATTGGACCATTGGAGGAGTCACATACTGAAGAACAATCCCTCAAAATAGTTTTGCGAATGGAGCTTTGAGCAAGAAGATCGAAAATGGTAGCAAAATGAGCTAGAACACGGGTTTGAGCTATGGTGGGATTTTTTCTGGAGGAAGACGAAGTGGATGGGTACTGGAATAAGTGAGGGGGATCCACGTGGGACCCACAAGCCCTGTAGGCGCGCCCAGGGGGTGGGCGCGCCGTGTGGGCTTGTGGCCCACTGGTGCACCCCCCTGATGTGTTTTCAGTGCCAGAAATTCTAAAATATTGTGGAAAAAATCATACTAAATTTTCAGGGCATTTGGAGAACTTTTATTTTTTGGTCATTTTTTATTGCACGGATAATTCAGAAAACAGAGAAATAACAATATTTTTTCTTTAATTATTCTAAATAACAGAAAGTAAAAGGAGGGTACAGAGAGTTGTGTTTACTAAATTCATCCATCTCATGCCCATCAAAAGGAATCCATTAACAAGGTTGATCAAGTCTTATTAACAAACTTCTTCCGAGTGACATGAAACCGGAGAATCTTCGAATAACACTAGGTTACCTCAATGGGGATATGCATGTCCCCAACAATAAGAATCTCATATTTCTTTTTGACAGTAGGGAGAGGAAACTCAAAACCTCCAATATTAATTGTTGAAAATTTTCCAATAGAGTTGATACTATTCACTTGAGGTTGTTTCTTCGGAAAGTGCACCGTATGCTCATTACCATTAACATGAAAAGTGGCATTGCCCTTGTTGTAATCAATGACAGCCCCTGCTGTATTCAAGAAGGGTCTACCAAGGATGATCGACATACTATCGTCCTCGGGTATATCAAGAATAACAAAGTCCATTAAAATAGTAACATTTGCAACTACGACAGGCACATCCTCACAAATACCGATGGGTATTGCAGTTGATTTATCAGCCATTTGCAAAAAGATTTCAGTTGGTGTCAACTTATTCAAATCAAGTCTACGATACAAAGAGAAAGGCATAACACTAACACCGGCTCCAAGATCACATCAAGTAGTTTTAACATAATTTCTTTTAATGGAGCATGGTATAGTGGGTATTCCTGGATCTCCTAGTTTCTTTGGTATTCCACCTTTAAATGTTTAATTAGCAAGCATGGTGGAAATTTCAGCTTCCAGTATCTTTCTTTTATTTGTAACAATATCTTTCATATACTTAGCATAAGGAGACATTTTCAGAATATCAGTCAAACGCATACGCAAAAAGACAGGTCTAAGCATTTCAACAAAGCACTCAAAATCCTCATCATCCTTTTTCTTGGATGGTTTGGGAGGAAAGGGCATGGGTTTCTGAACCCATGGTTCTCTTTCTTTACCATGTTTCCTAGCAACAAAGTCACTCTTATCATATCTTTTATTCTTGGTTTGTGGGTTATCAAGATCAACAACAGGTTCAATCTCCACATCATTATCATTGCTAGGTTGAGCATCAGCATGAACATCATCATTAACATTATCACTAGGTTCATGTTCATCACCAGATTGTGTCTCGGCATCAGAAACAGAAATATCATTTGGATTCTCAGGTGTGTCTACAACAGGTTCATTAGAAGCATGCAAAGTCCTATCAATTTTCTTTTTCCTCTTTGAAGGACTAAGTGCATCAGTATTAATTCTCTGAGAATCTTGTTCAATTATCTTAGGATGGCCCTCAGGATACAAAGGTTCCTGAGTCATTTTACCACCTCTAGTCATAACTCTAACAACATTATCATTCACCTTATTATTCATTTCATTCAACAAATCATTTTGTGCCTTGAGAACTTGTTCTACTTGATTTTTTTACCATGGAAGCATGTTTACTAATAATTTTGAGATCCTTAACAGTTCTACACATGTAGTCACCCAAGCAGTCAAGCATATAAGCATTATGTTTCAATTGTCTACTAACATATGCATTGAAGTTTTCTTGTTTAACAATAAAGTTATCAAATTCATCCAAGCATTGACTAGCAGATTTATTATAAGGAATATCTCCCTCATCAAATCTATAGAGAGAATTTACCTCTACTACCTGTGTTGGAGTATTAAGACCATGTATTTCTTCAATAGGTTGTAGGTTCTTAACATCTTCAACTTTAATACCTTTTTCTTTCATAGATTTCTTTGCCTCTTGCATATCTTCAGGACTGAGAAATAGAATACCTCTTTTCTTCGGAGTTGGCTTAGGAGGTGGTTCGGGAAGTGCCCAATCATTATCATTACTCAGTATATTATTCAATAGTACTTCAGCTTGTTCAACAGTTCATTCCCTAAAAACACAACCAGCACAACTATCTAGGTGGTCCCTAGAAGCATCGGTTAGTCCATTATAAAAGATATCAAGTATTTCATTTTTCTTGAGAGGATGATCAGGCAAAGCATTAAGTAATTGGAGAAGCCTCCCCCAAGCTTGTGGGAGACCCTCTTCTTTAATTTGCACAAAGTTAAATATTTCCTGTAAAGCAGCTTGTTTCTTATGAGCAGGAAAATATTTTTCAGAGAAGTAATATATCATATCCTGGGGACTACGCACACAACCAGGAGCAAGAGAATTAAACCATAACTTAGCATCACACTTTAACGAGAAAGGAAACAACTTAAGAATATAGTAGTAACAAATTTTTTCCTCATGAGCAAACAGGGTGGCTATATCATTCAATTTAGTAAGGTGTGCCACAATAGTTTCAGATTCATAACCATGGAAAGGATTAGATTCAACCAAAGTAATTAACTCAGGATCGACAGAGAATTCATAATCCTTATCAGTAACTAAGATAGGTGAAGTAGCAAACTTAGGATCATGTTGCATTCTAGCATTCAAAGATTTTTCTTTCCACTTGCATAGTAATTTCTTAAGATCATCTCTATCCTTACAAGCAAGAAAGTCCCTAGCTACCTATCCATCCATAACATAACCCTCAGGTATAACAGGCAATTCATATCTAGGAGAGCTAGGTCTAGCGGGTGTTTCAATGTGTTCATTTTCAATAATTTCATCAGTTTCAGAGATATCATCAGTTTCAGCATTCTCAATATCTTTAGCTCTAGCAAGTTGTTCATCAAGAAATTCACCCAGTGGCACAGTATTATCAAGCAAGGTAGTAGTAGCATCATGCATCGCAGAAGTAGCATCATCAATTACTTGCGACATATTAGAATTAATAGCAGGTGGTGGTGTCGCAAGCTTAGTCAAAACAGAAGGTGAATCAGGTGCAGAGCTAGATGGCAGTTCCTTACCTCCCCTCGTAGTAGAGGGAAAAATCTTGGTTTTGTTATCTTTCAAATTCCTCATAGTGATCAACAGATATAAATCCCAAGTGACTTGGAGAATAGAGCTATGCTCCCCGGCAACGGCGCCAGAAAAAGGTCTTGATAACCCACAAGTATAGGGTATCGCAACAGTTTTCGAGGGTAGAGTATTCAACCCAAATTTATTGATTCGACACAAGGGGAGCCAAAGAATATACACGAGTATTAGCAGCTAAGTTGTCAATTCAACCACACCTGAAAGACTCAATATCCACAGCAAAGTTTTTAGTAGCAAAGTAGTATGGATATAACGGTAACGGTGACAAAAGTAACAGTAGCAGTTTTGTAGTGATTGTAACAGTAGCAACGACAAAGTAACTTAGCAAAAACCAATATGTGAAAAGCTCGTAGGCATCGGATCAGTGATGGATAATTATGTCGGATGGCATTCATCATGCAACAGTTATAACCTAGGCTGACACAGAACTAGCTCCAATTCATCAATATAATGTAGGCATGTATTCCGTATATAGTCATACGTGCTTATGGAAAAGAACTTGCATGACATCTTTTGTCCTACCCTCCCATGGTAGCGGGGTCCTAATGGAAACTAAGGGATATTAAGGCCTATTTTAATAGAGAACCGGAACAAAGCATTAGCACTTAGTGAATACATGAACTCCTCAAACTATGGTAATCACTGGAAAGAATCCCAATTATTGTCACCTTGGGGTATGCGGATCATAACACGTAATATGTGTCTACAACTTGCAAGATAGGATCAAGAACACAAATATATTCATGAAAACATAATAGGTTCAGATCTGAAATCATGGCACTCGGGCCCTAGTGACAAGCATTAAGCATAGCAAAGTCATAGCAACATCAATCTCAGAACATAGTGGATACTAGGGATCAAACCCTAACAAAACTAACTCGATTACATGACAAATCTCATCCAACCCATCACTGTCCAGCAAGCCTACAATGGAATTACTCACTCTTGGCGGTGAGCATCATGAAATTGGTGATGGAGGAAGGTTGATGATGATGATGGCGATGAATCCCCCTCTCCGGAGCCCCGAACGGACTCCAGATCCGCCCTCCCGATGAAGAATAGGAGGTGGCGACGGCTCCATATCATAAAGCGCGATGAATCCTTCTCTTTGATTTTTTTCTCCCCGAATAGGGTTATATAGAGTTGGAGTTGAGGTCGAAGGAGGTCCAGGGGGCCTACAAGCCTACAGGGCGCCCCCCAGGGGGTGGGCGCGCCCCTAGGGATTGTGGCCTCAGGGTGGCCCCCCTCTGGATAATTCTTGCGCCAGTATTTTTTATATATTCCAAAAATATTCTCCATAAATTTTTAGGTCAATCCGAGAATTTTTATTTCTTTACAAAAATAACACCATGGCAATTCTGCTGAGAACAGTGTCAGTCCGGGTTAGTTCCATTCAAATCATGCAAATTAGAGTCCAAAACAAGGGCAAAAGAGTTTGGAAAAGTAGATACGATGGAGACGTATCACTAAACTACCTAAAGGCGGAGTTTGAGTAGTAAGGCGTTCTCGATGGTTTTGGAGTCATAACCTCTACCATGATCTACACATCACATATCCCACTTGAATATGTGCAATGTGTAGGGGTAGCCAAATAAAGATATGTGCAATATGTGAAGGCAGAGTTTGAGTAGTAAGGCGTTCTCGAGGACAATCAAGTTTAAGCTTGGGGGAGTTGATGTGTGATATTTTTACACTCATGCGCACTTAGTTTAAACCGAGATATTTCATATTAATAGATGTATTTGCTCCGATATTGCTACTAATGACTAATGAATGCAAAGGATTCCACAAATCCTCTCTTTGATGTGTTTCCATAAGAAATGGGCTAAAAAGGGAAGAAATCAGGTGTGAACATGGAAGGGAATGGAAATGAAGAAAGAAGCAATCACTAGGAGGCGTGCCAAATGCAACAGCACAAAAGAGGATGTTTCCCGCCCGTATGAGCGCCCGTATGGCGTGGAGGATTCCGAGGCAACTCGTCTACAAGAACAACTTTTATAAAGGGTACCCTATCGAAATGTCAAAAGAAGAGCATCGAACGAAGCCAGATCAGAACCATCATCATATCCTCTCATCAACCCTAGCCGCCGCCATTACCTTCTCCATAGCTACCATCACCACCATATTCCAACACCACCTAGTTCATACTTGTAATCGTGCATCTCACAAGGCATCCACTGTAAGACATATTTGCAATCAATCATTCCTCAAAATGTGTTCTTCAATGATTTCTTCTTGCGATTTGATCTCCATGTGTGAGCAGTTTGGTAATGTATGGGTTGAGGCATAGGCCTTGCAACCCTCTATATTTGTTCTAGGGATCAATGGAAGAGCTCTGAATTAACATCCCGTATGTGTGAAATAAAAGTGTTCCGTAGATGTCTCTTGTCTTATCCGTGATCTTCATCGCTGCAGGTACCCAGGATCATGGAGATCGAGCAACAGTGAGGCTAAATGCAGGGAGAACGTGAAGTGTTATTCTGAACACCAGTGAGAGAAGGGTTTAGTACGGTAACACGGATCCAATCCTTGGGGATTCATTAGGTGTGGTCATTACATGCCCAAAGCTCTCGTCTGATATTTATTATCTTAATTACCGAGGCGACCTCGCACGACGGATAGGGCCTGCTGTCGTGGAATTGTCATGGCAGATGTCCTAGTATGAGGACTTGGGTGTGGAGCCATCGCGACGAGGTTAGCTTGAAGGGGTTAAAACGGGACAAGGGACACAGAGTTTACCCAGGTTCGGCCCCTCTCAACGAGGTAAAGGCCTACTCCTGCTTTAGGTTGTATTGCTTGGGTTTCGATTACCAGGGAGCGAATATGCTTGACCTAGTTCTCGACTTGTTCTTTTTTCCCCTAACCCGCCGCCGGGTCACCCCTTTATATACACAGGCTGATTCCTGGCGGCTTACAGAGTCCCGGCCGGCTCATACACAACGTGTCCGGCTCGGTAATAGAACTACACTTTCCTTAACGTATAAGTTAAACTTATGGCGGTTTATGCCTGCGGGCCTCAAGTCTCCTCCGGGTCTTGGGCCTTCAATAAGCTTGCTTCGTGAACCGCCATCTCTTCTTGGGCATCTTCATTATGAACCGCCAATGGCATGACCCGGCCCCTCCTGGGTGGGTCATACCCAATAGCTATATCCCCAACATTAGGCCCCAGGTTGATGTGAACTTGTTCATATCAATCTTCAACACTTAGAAAAAAAATCCTTCCTCATCTGTCCTCGCGGGATCTCATAACCCGCCGTGACATCATCTCCTAAAATTGCGGTAACCCGCCGTGATGTCATCTCACATTAATATCACACGAGGCCCAAATCTTAATATGTCGTCACTTTAATGAATCTCCGAAAATCGAGGCGTCTGTGTTGTCACATATCCATTTTTCAATCTCCTCGATTCCCACGCATGCCACTTATCCTTTCTGCCTTATAAATAGGGCCAGGGGTCCCTTTCACTTTTCCCCTTGCCTCCTCGTCTTCATCCTCTTCCTCACGACGCTTCCACGCACCCAAGCTTCGCCGCCGACCTCGCGAACTGCCTCAACTCCGGCCGCTGCATCGACCTGAATGCACCAGAGCACCGCCGCGTGCCTCCGCTGCCCAACAACTCCGGTAAGTTCTCCTCTTTCCTCACCGCAGATCTCCATTAGGGTTTGCTTGAGTTCATCAAAGTTCATCTCTGTTCTTCCCTAGATCCTGTAGTTTTTTATCCAAGTGTAATACCAATCTTGTGCGGTAGCAGTTTGGCACTTGTTTTTAATATCTAAATGCCTCCCCTCCATAGAAGATCTCATCTGAGCATGTGAACTGTCCTGCTGCCGCCACTTTATTTTTAGAATTTTTCTTCATTATCTGAACTGATGTAGATCCAAAATTATAACATCGATCTGTGAAAACTGTTTGTCCAACACTTAGCAATTTTTCCACTTCATAGATCTGAAAATCGATAACTGTGCGGGCGGCTTAACTCAGAAACCGTAACCCGCCAGGTACCATTAGTCCCCATTTAAGCCGCCAATATGAATATCTGCATATTTCAAATGCTCATCTCCTGGCTTAACATAGTAACATTTCACCTTTGAATCCATGATCCGGTTAATAATAAGATCATAAGCCGATAACGTTTTCGTCTTGTAGGCCTTTTTTCTCAAAAATGGTCAAGACTGTCACTGCCTGCAACTGGGTCATTTCCCGAGTCACCGAGGAAGACTTGAGAGATTATGTTCAGACTGGCGTTTTAGCCAAAAAATAAGTCATCCACTGGAGGGTCCCAGGCAATGAGACTCGTCCTGAGCCCAAGGACGGCGAAGTCATCGTTTTTACTGATCACATAAACCGGTGCTTCAGCCCTCCTGGCTCAAAATTCTTCCGCGATGTGTTGCATTTCTTCAAACTCCATCCACAAGATATCGGCCCAAAATCCATCTCAAATATCTGCAACTTTCAAGTGTTCTGCGAGGTGTACCTTCAACAGGAGCCCACCGTAGAACTATTCAAGGAATTTTACTACTTGAACCGGCAAAGTGAATTCACTAATGGGCCTAGTTTGGAGCTAGGCGGCATATCTATACAACGCCGGAAAGAAGCCACCTTCCCAGCTGCCACTCTCCCCAGTCACCCCAAAGACTGGAACCAGACCTGGTTTTATTGTCAAGATACTTCGCCGGAAGGAGAAAACCCCTTGCCGGGTTATCGCGCCAGCCGGCTTAGTAGCAGACATCATCTTCCAGACCGTATCAGCACAGCAGAGCGGAAGAAATATGTGCTAGTTTTTGCAAAGATCCGGGCCTTGATGGCCAACGGCTTGACCGGAATTGATCTAGTTCACTGCTGGGTCGCCTGGAGAGTCTTGCCTCTAAGCCGCCGGCCCGGCTTAATGTGCGAGTATACCGGCAAGCTAACAGATCCTCAGCGCCACTGTCAGATCGAAATAACTGAGGAAGACATCAATAAGGTGACCAAGACTCTGCTGAATGAGAGCTTGGCAGATTGCAGTCAAGTCGGACTGAGTCCTGTCTGTACTCTGAATAAACCGCCAACTGTAAGTTTTGAATCAGGCTCATACTTGACTCATATTTTGATTTGTACGGCCTGTTCATACTCATTCAAATGTTTACAGGCCGATTCACCCTTTTGGACCAAGAAGCTTCAAGATAAGACAAAGAAACTCCGGACGAAGAACAAGGCTAAAAAGCCTGCTAAGAAGAAAACCAATACCACCGAGTTATTCAACTTAGATGAGAATGCTGATGATGAGTCGGAGGTAGAACTTGATTCCCTTGGCTCATTTTTTGTACATCTTATTAACAATGACCATTATCAGGATGATGCGGAAGCCAGTCGTGCAGATGATGACGAGGTAATTATCCTTTCCTCCGGCTCAGAACCTCTGCCAACATAGAAAACTCGACAAGCACGCCAGAAAGTAAGATTTTCTCACCCTTTAGCTTACTTGGACCCCAACTTTCTTTTGAAGAAGCAGCAAAACGAAGCTCACCGCACAACCCGGCGCAGTGGCGGTGGAGCTTTATCCTCTGGCTTACCGAATACCCCAGCACCTCGCAAACATCGACCGAAGGTTTCAAAACTTTCTGACTTAGATTATCCCAAGGCAGGTTTCTTCCGTCAACCTCTTAATCTGTCTGATTCAAACTATCAGGGAACATCTCACTCCTCCTCCGGTGACTCAACGGGAACTCAAATCCCGGCCTTAAAGACCGTGCCTGGGTAAGGGTGCATTCAATCAGTTGAAACTTCATGCTTAATCAATATGCTGACATCTTTGTATTTTATTTTCCAGTGGTATGGCCAAGCCCAGCAAGAAGGCGAAATTGAACAAGCCAGCTGAAGACTCCAACCCTTCTGAGCCGGAAAAACAATTGCCAGAGACCTCTTATCCAACCGCTGAGGCCACCATTGATGACCCGCTATCAGAAGAGCACGATGTTACCATCGACCCTATGGTCATTGCACCGGTTATCCCTAATCCGCCGAGTCCCATCAAGCCTACTGAAGAGAAGGCTGACGATGTCGTCGTCACCGGGTTTGGTTATACAGCGCCGGGTAACCCCACTGTCTTATCCAAGCACAACGCCAAGGAAGAGATTACTGCTACTGACAAAGGCAAGTGGAAGGTAGACTTAGAAAGCTACGCCCACTTTGGCGCTCAAGAAATCCATTCCGGTTATTTGAACCGCTTATATACCAGCCGTGATTTTGAAGCCGGCTTGGTCAATCTGATGAAGGAACGTTATGAGGTAATTCAATCAACTCTTCCTCATAAGCATATTGCTATCAGCTGCCAAGTCTATAAAGTATGATAGGATTGAATACTCTGTAGACTTTCAAATAGTCGTAAAAATAGAAGAATATCATCACTAGTAGCCCCCAAGGGCCGGCTTAACTATTATGTTAAGCTGGGACTTCAATTAGCAGTAATCAACTGTGCACCTGTACTTCAATTAGTAGTAATCAACTGTGCACCTGTAGCCCCCAAGGATCGGCTTAATCAACATGAATAAGCCGGGACTTATCATCATGTATGAAACCAATATCCCAACATGTAGTCTTTATAAACCGGATCATATCATTTTGTCTGAGTCAGTAGATAAATTTGTCTTAAAAAAGAGCAATAGGCATTAGCCCCCAAGTGCCAAGGAAAATACTTGTATTGTGCTTGGGACTTTAAAAATAATCATGATCATAATACCTTCCATGTTTGTTCATGTCACAGGCTGAACTGACTGAGAAGGATTCACAGCTTAATGATCTGAGGGCCAATGTTAAAACTCAGCAATCCGAGACATCCAAGGCCAAATCAAAATTGAAGACTACTTTGGAAAAGATTGAGCAGCTTAAGCAAAGCTTCAATGCTGATAAAACCGGCTGGGAGACCGAGAAGGCGGCTCTATTGAAGAGAGCAGAGGATGCTGAAGCCGCTCTTAAACCGGTGACTGACGAGTTGTCCGGTTTAAGGCAGCAGATCAATAACATGTCATCTGCCATTTTTGGTAAGTAGTAAACATGACTCTTGTCATCCCAATAAACATATTATAAACATCTGCCGGCTTATTAACAAATTTACTGATACACGCTCTCGGAGCGTTAAGTTGGGCTCGGATATGCGCATCAGGCTTAAGGCTGTCTATACTCTTGTAGAACAACTATATACCGGTGCTCAACGGACCATTGCTGCTGCAATTCATAAAAAACAGCCGCCCACCCTCATCAAGGAAACTTTGGAAAAGTTGTCAGTGCTGCCCCAAAGGATTGAAGAGTTGAAGCGAGCCTCTACCAGAGCCGGCGCTTTGACTGCTTTAAGCCGGGCAAAGACGTGGCAAGCAGATCTTGATCCGGAAGACTTGGCCAATGGTTGCGCAAGTGTGAAAGAAGATGGGTCACCCTTCAGTGCTGATGACTTTGCAGAAATAGCAAGAGCAATGCGTCCATTAGCAACCCGGCTGGCTGAAGAGACCAATCTATCTCAGTACCAGGCGGCTTATGATGCCGACAATAAGAAGTTGAAGGCGCGGGTTCATTCAGAGGTGGATCTGATCCCACCGGAGCATAAGCATATCTTTGCTCCTGACATTGATCCATCCAACCTTATTGATGATGAAGCTGTGTTTAGAGCTTTGACCGGTATCAACTGGTGTACGCCTGATTTCCAGCCAATGGATAATCAAGGAGCTGCAGACGAAGAAGCACAGGATGACCCGGAGGCTACAACCCGCCAAGAATAAAAATCTGAATTCATGAGCCGGTGCTAGTCATAGCGTTCTGACGCTACATATCAAAAACACTTGTCCTTTTGGGCCTTCAGATGCCTTGTAATAGGCTAGTTTAAACAATTCCGCTCTGTCACGCCATCGTGCGTGTTTTATTCGCATTGCACTGCTGATCCATCATTTAAAGATCCGCCACTTATGCTTCTTAGTACCATCAATGATGCAAGGCAGTTTAATCATTTGTTCCTGCACATAAACAGATAACAAGTGTCCTGGCGGTTTACCCCAGGGCGGGTGACAACACCCCTTTATAAAAACCACTGATGACTAAATAGTTCATGATCAGGGCCGGCTTATCAAAACCTCATATAATAAGAAAATAAACATCATACCTGTGATGTTTAGGCATACTGCCGGCTTATCATGCCAGCAAGGGTAATAGCCCAGATAGAACACAACGCCCTGTACAATTTTATTCATACTGCGGGCTTATCATGCCATATGCAGTAAGGGGTAATATCCCAGAACTTAAAGCACAATACTCAAGCAGATAATCATCATATACTGGCGACTTAAAGTCCAAAGCCAGACCGGGCTAATAAACTCTGGATAAGCTCATACATAAACCATAAGGCAACATAGCCCTCATCGGTTTGCAACCATGTACCAACATATCACAAGAGACGAACCTCAAAAAATGTTCAAAATCAAATATAATTAAAAACCAAGGCTTTCATAGGCTGCCAAGCCTCAAAGTCAAGTGCTGTTCAAGGGCCGCACAGCCACTGAGTTAAACCTTCATTCAAACCTTGTAAGCCGGGCCTCACATGACCAATCACTGTTTTAACCTTGACAAGTTCAGGGTCTATAAGATTGACTGTCAAGAGTACGGCGAGTCATTCCAGGATTACCTGGGCGGAGTGGCAGACTTACAAAGGCAGGATAACCCAGATTTTTTGGTGAATACACCTGGCGTCCAAGCCTATTACAAGGGTCAACAAAGCTCTGTCCATTAACAAAGAGCCCCCATGTAATATTTCATTCCAGGCGTATAAGCCGGATCAGCTGGGTAGTCATAGCTATGCTCAATGAGCAGGAAGCCCCCAAGTGATTAGATGAAGTAATAATAGACTCATATTCTTTAGAAATGAAATGACAAAGGCCCTGAATTCAGGGATGCCGGCTTTATTATATTCATCATAATGTATACATTGACAAGGTATGTACATAACAAGAGCCGGTGGTGATGGTGTAATAAGGCCGAAGATGAGCAATATTCCACGGCCGGCGGGTTTCCTCCCCCGACGTGCGTGAGTCCTTGTGGTCTCGAACATCGATAAGGTAGTATGACCCGTTGTTCAGATTTTTCCTGACCACAAAGGGTCCTTCCCAAGGTGGGGATAGCTTGTGCATATCAGTTTGATCCTGGATAAGCCGGAGAACCAAATCGCCTTCTTGAAAGGTCCTGGTTTTAACCCGGCGGCTATGATAACGGCACAGATCTTGCTGGTAAATCGCCGAACGAGCCGCCGCCAGGTCATGCTCCTCATCCAACAGGTTAATAGCATCCTGACGTGATTTTTCATTATCAGCTTCAACATAAGCCGCCACACGGGGCGAGTCATGACGGATGTCACTAGGGAGAACCGCCTCTGCTCCGTAAACCATGAAGAAAGGCGTGTAACCTGTAGATCTGTTGGGGGTGGTATTGATGCTCCATAATACTGAGGGTAATTCCTCCACCCAACAACCCGGCGTCCTCTGCAAAGGGACCATAAGCCGGGGTCTGATACCTCCCAAGATTTCTTGATTGGCTCTTTCAGCTTGACCATTAGACTGGGGGCGAGCCACCGATGACACATCAAGCCAGATATGCTCTTGTTGACAGAACTCTTTCATTGCACCCTTAGACAGATTAGTACCATTATCAGTAATGATACTATGAGGGTATCCAAAATGAAAGATCACCTTCTTAATGAATTGAACCGCCGTTGCTGCATCACATTTACTGACCGGCTCAGCTTCAACCCACTTTGTGAACTTGTCAATAGCTACCAAGAGATGAGTCTTTTTGTTGTTGGACCTTTTAAAAGGCCCAATCATATCCAGCCCCCAGACTGCAAACAGCCAAGTAATTGGAATCATCCTCAATTCTTGAGCCGGCACATGAGCTCGTCTTGAAAACTTCTGACAGCCATCACATTTACTGACCAGATCTTCCGCATCAGCGTGAGCCGTCAGCCAATAAAACCCGTGACAAAAAGCTTTAGCAACCAGAGATTTAGAGCCGGCATGATGACCGCAATCTCCTTCATGAATCTCCCTTAAAAATTCACGGCCCTCCTCAGGAGAAACACATCGTTGAAACACCCCTGTAACACTGCATCTATGTAACTCCCCATTGACAATAGTCATTGACTTAGACCTCCGGGTTATTTGCCTGGCCAAGGTTTCATCCTCAGGTAATTCACCCCGGGTCATATAAGCCAAATATGGAACAGTCCAATCAGGAATAACATGGAGAGCTGCCACCAATTGTGCTTCCGGGTCAGGGACTGCAAGATCTTCCTCCGTAGGCAATTTAACTGATGGATTATGCAAAACATCGAGGAAAATATTAGGGGGTACCGGCTTATGCTGAGACCCCAGCTGGCTTAAAGCATCAGCAGCATCATTTTTCCTTCGATCAACATGCTCCACTTGATAACCCTTGAAATGACCAGCAATAGTATCAACCTCTCGGCGATAAGCCGCCATGAGTGAATCCTTGGAATCCCAAGTTCCTGACACCTGCTGAGCCACCAAGTCTGAGTCGCCAAAACACCTCACCCGGCTTAAATTCATCTCTTTAGCCATCTGAAGACCATGGAGTAAGGCTTCATACTAAGCTGCATTGTTAGTAGAAGGGAACATCAACCTTAAAACATAACAAAATTTATCACCTCGCGGGGAAGTCAATATAACTCCAGCCCCCGAGCCTTCCAACTGCCTGGACCCATCAAAATGAATAGTCCAATATGTATTATCCGGCTTATCCTCAGGCATCTGCAGCTCCGTCCAGTCATTGATGAAATCCACAAGTGCTTGAGACTTTATAGCCATCCGAGGCATATACTTCAAGCCATGGGGACCAAGCTCAATAGCCCACTTAGCTATCCTGCCTGTGGCTTCTCTGTTTTGAATAATATCCCCCAAGGGAGCAGAACTAACCACAGTGATGGGATGACTGAGGAAATATTGCTTCAACTTGCGGCTAGCCATGAACACGCCGTAAACCAATTTCTGCCAATGTGGGTATCTCTGCTTGGATTCAATGAGCACCTCACTGACATAATAAACCGGCCTTTGAGTCGGATACTCCTTGCCTGACTCTTTCCTTTCAACCACAATTGCCACACTGACAGCTCTATTGTTTGCAGCCGCATATAAAAGCAAGGGCTCCTTCTCAATAGGAGCTGCAAGAACCGGCGGCTCAGCCAGCTATTTCTTAAGTGACTCAAACGCCTCATTGGCAGCATCACTCCAGACAAAGTTATCTGTCTTCTTCATCATTTGATACAAAGGGATAGCCTTTTCTCCCAGCCGACTTATAAACCGGCTCAAAGTTGCAATCCGACCTGCCAACCGCTGGACGTCATTGATACATGCGGGCTTAGCCAAGGAAGTGATAGCCTTGATTTTCTCCGGGTTAGCTTCAATGCCTCTCTCAGAAACCAGGAAACCCAATAGCTTGCCTGCTGGCACACCGAAGACGCACTTGGCTGGGTTAAGCATCATTTTATAGACCTGGAGATTGTCAAAGGTTTCTTTCAAATCATCTATCAAAGTCTCTTTCTTCCTGGATTTTACAATGATATTATCCACATAGGCGTGAACATTGCGTCCAATCTAGTCATGGAGGCAATTCTGAACGCACCGTTGGTAAGTCGCCTAGGCACTCTTGAGCCCAAAAGGCATAGACACATAGCAGAAGGCTCCAAAGGGAGTGATGAAAGCTGTCTTCTCCTGGTCCTTAACTGCTATTTTAATCTGATGATAACCAGAGTAAGCATCCAAAAAGCTCAAACGCTCACAACCCGCCGTAGCATCAATAATCTGATCAATACGAGGGAGAGCAAAAGGATCAGCCAGACAAGCCTTATTAAGGTCTGTATAATCCACAAACATACGCCAAGTGCCATTTTTCTTAAGCACCAGCACCGGGTTAGCTAACCACTCAGGATGAAAAACCTCAATGATGAATCCAGCGGCCAAGAGCCGGGCCACTTATTCACCAATTGCCTTGCGCCTCTCTTCATTGAAATGATGAAGAAACTGCTTGACCGGTTTAAATCTTGGATCAACATTAAGAGTGTGCTCAGTGAGTTCCCTCGGTACACTTGGCATGTCAGAAGGTTTCCATGCGAAGATGTCCTGGTTCTCACGGATGAACTCGATGAGCGCACTTTCCTATTTCGGATCCATATTGGCACTTATACTGAACTTTTGGATGAGTCACCAGGAACAAAATCGACCAACTTAGTATCATCTGCCGACTTAAATTTCAACAGGGGGTCATTCTCTGTAGTTGGCTTCTTCAAAGGTGTCATATCCGCCGGGTCAACAATATCTTTATAAAACTTCAACTCTTCGGTGGCACAGGCCGACTCAGCATACGCAGCATCACCCTCTTCACAATCCAGAACAATCTTCCTATCCCCGTGCACCGTGATGGTGCCCTTATGACCCGGCATTTTAAGCTGTAAATAAACATAACAAGGCCGTGCCATGAACTTGGCGTAAGCCGGCCGTCCGAACATGGCGTGATACGGGCTTTTGATCTTGACCACCTCAAAGGTTAATTTCTCAACTCTGAAATGACGGTCATCTCCAAAAGCTACCTCCAGGGTTATCTTACCCACTAGATATGCCGACTTACCAGGCACCACCCCATGGAAAACAGTAGAAGATGTCTTAAGATCTTTGTCAGACAAATTCATGCGACGAAAAGTATCATAATAAAGGATATTGATACTACTGTCCCCATCCATGAGTACTTTTGTAAGCTTATATCCTCCTACCTGAGGAGCCACCACCAATGCTAACTGACCTGGATTATCAACCCGGGGCGGGTGATCCTCACGACTCCATATGATGGTCTGCTCAGACCACCTCAAATAACGAGGTACCGCCGGCTCAACCGAGTTTACTGCCCTTTTATGGAGCTTCTAATCCTGCTTACATAAACTCGTGGTGAAAACATGGTACTGTCCACTATTCAACTGCTTCGGGTTACTCTGATAACCAGACTGCTGTTGCTGATTCCCTTGACCAGATTGCTGATTAAAGCCACCTTGATTGCCTTGGCCCTGGAAGCCAGAGTTTGAACCGCCACCACCAAAGCTAGGCCCATGAGAGCCGGGTCCTGAACCGCCATTCGGGCCATGATTGTTCTGGAAAAAATTGGAATTCTTATATTCCTTCATGATGAAGCAATCCTTCCACAGATGAGTGGCCGGCTTCTCGTGCGTACTATGCTTTGGACAAGGCTGATTCATCATTGCCTCAAGGTTAAATTTTGGCCCCCCAAACCGGGCCGGCTTTCCCTTGCGACGCTGATTATTATTCTGCGTATTGGTGTTAGCCACAAAGTCTATGTTGCCATCAGCCTTGCGCTTACCATTGCCGCCTTGACCTGCTGGGTTATGCTGCCCTTTCGTATTGCTGCTTCTTTTTCCCTTACCCGGCTTCTCATCATCAGACTCGGGGTCCTTGGTACTATCAGAGTCGGCATACTTGACGAGAGCCGCCATGAGCTCCCCCATGTCGTTGCAGTGGCGTTTAAGCCGCCCCAGCTTCTGCTTAAGGGGAAGGAAATGACAATTCTTCTCCAACATCAGGACTGCTGAACCGGCGTTGATACTGTCTGACGAGTGTATAATAGCTGAGATCCGGCGCACCCAATGTGTTGTTGACTCGCCTTCACCTTGGACACAAGAATCCAAATCCAGGATTGACATAGGTTGCTTGCATGTGTCTTTAAAATTTTGTATGAAACGAGCTTTCAACTCTACCCATGATCTAATGGAGTTAGCAGGGAGCCCCTTCAACCAAGTACGAGCCGGCCCATCCAACATCATGGTGAAATACTTAGCACATGCAGCATCACTAACATCCAGCATCTCCATGGCCATCTCATAGCTCTCGATCCAAGCCTCTAGGGGCTGATCCGCTGTATAATTAGGCACCTTACAAGGGCCCTTGAAATCCTTAGGCAAACGCTCATTGCGTAGAGCTGGCACTAAGCATGGCACACCCAAAGTTCTGGAGGTCACTCCTGCCTCCACCGATGTAGATGGATAAACCGGCGACTGTTGTTGTGCCGCCAGCTCGGCCTCCGACACGCTCTGCCCTGATCCACCAAGGTCTGAGCATCACCACCACCGCGCGCCGGGTTATGCCCACGAGGCTGGTTATGGCGCTGTTCACTGCTTGAAACCGCTGGCGACTCAATGCGTCGGCTATAACTCCGGCTTGGCCGAGGGGTTGAGTGAATCCTTTCGCGACTATACGAATAAGCCGCCTGCTGATCCAATGATCTCTGAAGAAGCTCTCTAACCCTCCGTGTCTCTATCGCAGCTGGAGACTCGCCTTCAATTGGCAGGCCCGCCAATCGAGTTGCTGCAGCAATCATATTATCCAAAGGGTTAGAATAATGACCCGGAGGTGTCGGAACATGTTGAGGCGGGGTATTATTCAAACGAGGCGGGTCCATCGCACGTGGCTGAACCGGCGCTCCTGTCACAGGTGCTTCGACCGCCCAGTTCACCGCCGGCGGGTCACTGGTTCCTGCTCCAGGCGTGTTGAAGAGGTTCCTTGCCTCATAAACCGGGGGTAGTCGACTCTGGTGCCTCCTCCTCATGATCTCGTTTGAAGCGTTTTGATCCAATGTGAGCCGGAAGGAGTCTGCCTGAATCCGTTGTGCCTGGGCATCCAAAGCAGCCCGCTCCGCGGCCATCCTAGCATTTTCAGCCGCCAGTTCCTCCTTGGCTTGGGCGATCTTATCTCGCACCTTCGCCACATCCACCTTATGCTGCTCCTGAGTATCCGGGGTTACCTCCACCCCCATTAAAGTCGCCAAAGCTTCCAACAATTCTGTGAGAACTTGAGCCGATGGGCGCGTAGAACCGCTAGCACCAGCCACCGCCGCAGCCGTTGAACTGGAGGTTATAGCCGCGGCGGTTGTCGAACCAAGAGCCGGATGTGTACCGGCCATGAAAATCGCGACCCTGTTCGGCGGTTCATAGGGGTTCGGAATACTGTCACCATCGGAACAGCCCCCAAGCCGACCGTCTTGCAGTTGATACATTGAGTTGGTCTCGCCGGTTAACGACTCACCATCAGAGTAGATGGCCATCTCACCACCAGATACAGATCCTTCCTCCAATTCTGCCCCATGGATAAATCCAACAAAGGCGCGCTTAACGACGATTGAACCCGGGCGGGTCGCGCACGCTGAGCCGTCTCGATGACGTCGGTGCAGGTGTCCGGCTCAGGGCCCGGTTCGCCGATCTTGCCTATGAAGACGTGGATTCCGCCGAAGGGGACCCGGTACCCGTACTCAATTGAGCCGGCCTCGGGGCTCCAGCCTACATCATCGATGTAGAGCTTGCCACGACGACTCTTGGTCATCCGGCCCACAGCGTATCCCTTGAGCCCTGCGAAGCTGCCCTTCAAGAACTCGAAACCACCATGCGCCAGCCCCATGGTGAGCGCCATTTGTCATGGAATTGTCACGGCAGATGTCCTAGTATGAGGACTTAGGTGTGGAGCCATCGCGACGAGGTTAGCTTGAAGGGGTTAAAACGGGACAAGGGACACATGGTTTACCCAGGTTCGGCCCCTCTTAACGAGGTAAAGGCCTACTCCTGCTTTAGGTTGTATTGCTTGGGTTTCGATTACCAGGGAGCGAATATGCTTGACCTAGTTCTCGACTTGTTCTTTTTTCCCCTAACCCGCCACCGGGTCACCCCTTTATATACACAGGCTGATGCCCGGCGGCTTACAGGGTCTGGGCCGGCTCATACACAACGTGTCCGGGTCGGTAACAGAACTACACTTTCCTTAACGTATAAGTTAAACTTATGGCGGTTTACGCTCGCGGGCCTCAAGACTCCTCCGGGTCTTGGGCCTTCAATAAGCTTGCTTCGTGAACCACCATCTCTTCTTGGGCCTCTTCATTATGAACCGCCAGTGGCATGACCCGGCCCCTCCTGGGCGGGTCATACCCAATAGCTATATCCCCAACATTAGGCCCCAGGTTGATGTGAACTTGTTCATATCAATCTTCAACACCTGCGGTAGGACAACTGGTTCTTGATGCAGGACTCGTGCCTGTCAAGATGTTATTTGGACACATCCCCTACTTCGGTTCGTAACAAGCACATCTCGATGAGTGACTTCCAGCACACAAATTAAGATCATATCTGGTCCCAACGCTAATACATGGTTGTAAGCACTAAGACCTCATACCCATACCTCTTTTTATTAGTGCTTGATTGATCTGATCAAAAGATGGAATTGATCCTTTAACAAAAGCTTGCGATAGACCATTGCTTCAAGGGAATCTTCCTCTTGTGGGTTAGATAACCCAGGGTCACCTCTGGGGAAATATGTGCGGGATACTTTTCTGTTCCATTGACGGATCACTAAAAGGAGGTATCACCTTGGAGATGCCCTTAGGAGATGTTTGATGAAGTTTGATGCCCTAGTAGAATAGAAAGTCACAGAGGAAATCGTCTGGAGGTAGAAAGAGCCCTCACGGCATGAATGGTGTCAACAACACCCGCTCGTGTGTGTGCGGCTCCAGAACTACCTCCCACGCCACCACGCCCTTCTGGACTGGTGCCCGCCAGCACATGTTCTCCTCTGGATGAATGAAGTCGTGGCCGCAAGCCCCTCCAACACAGCCTCTATTATGATGGAAGGAATCCACTGTTCCTCCCTGGCGTTGGTGGAGGCATCACCTTGACCAACAGTTCTGCCTCAACCGGCAGCACTGCCCCCGAGTGTGTGTGCCTGAACTTATTCTTGCATCATCGCATGACAGTCACCTGAGTGGTTGCTAAGTGGTTGTAAGCATGGAAAGGCACATGCATGTTAAAGCTTCATCAGAGAGCAATGTTGGAGGGATCGCAAGGAAGAAGATGGCCGGAAGGGGTGAAATCGACAGGTCGTCCCTCTTAGACATCAAAACGACACCCCGTAAATCATGCCACATGGTCGCGTATCCTGTTCCAATATCCCACGACGCGCACGCCTGGCACAGGAAGCGAGGCATATGATGATGACGGTCCGAAACCCCACATGCCTGACGTGCCGTCTGCTTGCATTTACAGGGGCAGGTAATAGGACATGACCTAGCTAGGACACACGCCGCGGAGTTCTCCTGTTTGACCATATCCAACTTGTTGGATTCGGTGCACCTCCTCGGTAATCAGGTCAGGATAGGCCTCACCATTGTCATTCGTCACACACCGAATGACCTCATCAAAGATTCACAATGCTTAGCGATACTACGACCCGGCTTGGACAGGTTCGGGTGGCGCGTTAGTCTCAATGATGCGAAGTCGGCCCTCAAGATTTGGGCCCAAGCTTACCATGTTTGGTT
Source organism: Thinopyrum elongatum (assembly GCA_011799875.1). Taxonomy (NCBI): domain Eukaryota; kingdom Viridiplantae; phylum Streptophyta; class Magnoliopsida; order Poales; family Poaceae; genus Thinopyrum; species Thinopyrum elongatum. The sequence goes on along the minus strand of CM022303.1, from coordinate 525,591,633 downwards.
AGAGGTAATTAGAGAGGGAGGGGATTTCCCCAATCGGGATTACTTTCATTTGTGGAGAAGCTCAGGTCTAGGAAAGATACAAAGCGTGGGACACTTTGAGAGGAATCACAAGGGCTAGTGCACTTTCGTGGGCAGTGATGACCCACAAGTATAGGGGATCAATCATAGTCCTTTCGATAAGTAAGAGTGTCGAACCCAATGAGGAGCAGAAGGAAATGACAAGCGGTTTTCAGCAAGGTATTTTGAAAGTAGAAGTGATAGATCATTTTGTAGCAAGATAATTCGTAACAAGTGACAAGTAGCAATAGTAACAAAGGTGCAGCAAGGTAGCCCAATCCTTTTTATAGCAAATGACAGGCCAGAACGTTCTCTTATAGTAAGCAAACCGTTCTTGAGGACACATGGGAATTTCATCTAGTCACTTTCATCATGTTTATTTGATTCGTGTTCGCTACTTTGATAATTTGATATGAGGGTGGACCGGTGCTTGGGTGTTGTTCTTACTTGAACAAGCCTCCCACTTATGATTACCCCCTCTCGCATGCATCCGCAACTACGAAAGAAGAATTAAGATAAATCTAACCATAGCATGAAACATATGGATGCAAATCAGCCCCTTACGGAATAGCGCATAAACTAGGGTTTACGCTTCTGTCACTCTAGCAACCCTTCATCTAATTACTACTACACAATGCCTTCCCTTAGGCCCAAGTATGGTGAAGTGTCATGTAGTCGACGTTCACATGACACCACTAAAGGAAGCAACAACATACATATCATCAATATATCGGACGAATACCAAATTCACATGATTATTTATAACAAGACTTCTCCCATGTGCTCAAGAACAAAAGTAACTACTCACAAATCATGAAAGATCAGAGGGGTATTGAATATCATTAAGGATCTGAGCATATAATCTTCCACCAAATAAACCAACTAGCATCAACTACAAGATGTAATCAACACTACTAGCAACCCACAGGTACCAATCTGAGGTTTTGAAACAAAGATTGAATACAAGAGATGAACTAGGGTTTGAGATGAGATGGTGCTGGTGAAGATGTTGATGAAGATTGGTCCTCCCATGATGAGAGGATCATTGGTGATGTTGATGACTTCGATTTCCCCCTCCCGAGGGAAGTGTCCTCGGCGGAATCACTCCGCCGGAGAGCAAAAGTGCTCCTGCCCAGGTTCGCCCCGAGACGGCGACGCTTCATCCCGAAAGTTGTCTCTTTATTTTTTTTTCTAGGTCAAACCATTCATATAGCAGAAGATGGGGGTCGGAGGCCTGCCAGTGGCCCCATAAGGCACTAGGGCGCGCCCAGGGGGACCGAGCCCTGCTGCCTTGTGGGCAGCTGGTGGGTCCCTCTGGTACTTCTTTGCTCTAGTATTTTTTATATATTCCATAAAAATTCTCCGTGAAATTTCAGCTCATTTGGAGTTCTACAGAATAGGTATCTCTGCCATAGCTTTTCCAGGTCCAGAATTCCAGCTGTTGGCAATCTCCTTCTTCATGTAAATCTAGCAAATTAAGAGCAAAAAGGCATTATAATTGCATCACAAAGTACTATAATGATAAAAAACATTGTAAATATCATTAGGAAAACATGATGAAAAATGGACGTATCAACTCCCCCAAGCTTAGACCTCGCTTTCCCTCAAACGAAAAGCCGAAATCGATAATCATGACCACATGTTTGGAGAGGGAGGTATCGATAAAAAAAATACGGACATAGTGGCAACATGATCATTATCATAGCAGCAATATCTCATCATAAAACTTCTCATGATCAAGTAACAATCCATCACAATAAGTATAAAGTATAAACTTTCTTGAAAACTAATAAACTTTGTTCTTAGTCAATGAACCAATCACAATTCATCATATTCTCAGAAAGAATCTTATGTAAAAGCTTTTTGTTTAGCTAGTCCACATACTCAACTATCATTTAATCTTCTATGATTGTTGATACTCATTACATATATATATGGACCGAAAGTTTCAGTCAGACACATAGAAATATAAGGGCTTATAATTTCGCCTCCCAACTCATTTACCTCAAGGGTAATGTCAACAATAATAATTCATGATCACTCATATCCAACTGGATATATGTGCCTAGATCTTTCCCCACCACACGATGCTTGCAAAGAAAAAAAATGAAAAAAAGGAATAGATAAGAACATTATTGACTCTTTCATAAAAAGTAACCACAAAAAAGTAAAAGATAGACCCTTCGCAGAGGGAAGCAGAGGTTGTCATGCGCTTTTTATTTTTTAATTATGCAAGCTCTTAATGTAAAGGAATGTCACTTTATATTGCCCCTTGTGATAGAAACTTTTATTATGTAGTCCGTCACTTTTATTTCTTCCCCATCACAAGATCGTATAAAGCTTATTTTCCCTTACAATAAAAGATCATACATATTTAGAAGCAATTTGTATTGCCCTTTGCACCGACGACAACTTACTTGAAGGATCTTGTTCAATACATAAGTAGATATAGTGGACTCTCATGACATGAAACTGGTTTCAGGGTTTTGGATGCACAATTAGTATCTCTACTTAGTGCGGATTTTTGGCTAGCAAAGATATTGAGCAAGCACCACATGTTGGAGGATCCATGACCTTATAACTTCTATGTGAATATAAGAAAATGATAACCCACAAGTATAGGGGATCAATTGTATATTTTTCGATAAATAAGAGTGTCGAACCCAACGAGGAGCTAAAGGTAGGATTTATATTTCCTTCAAGTTCTATCGACCATAGATACAACTCTATGCACACTTAACGTTCGCTTTACCTAGAACAAGTATGAAACTATTTTGTAGGTGTAGGGATAAGTTTGTGAGGATAAAACTAGATGTACTTAGCGAGAATAAAACTATGAGTAATCTGGAAGATAATAAAAGTTATTTGTTTAGCAGAAAGCTTTTTGTAACACAAGACAAGGATTTGTCCCTAGGCAATCGATAACTAGACCGGTAATCATTATTGCAATTTTATATGAGGGAGAGGCATGAGCTAACATACTTTCCCTACTTGAATCATATGCACTTATGATTGGAACTCTAGCAAGCATCCGCAACTACTTAAGATCATTAAGGTAAAACCCAACCATAGCATTAAGTAACAAGTCCTCTTTACTCCCATACGCAATAGCCCCCTTACTTGGGCGTAAGCTTGTGTCACTCTAGCCACCCACTATAAGCGAATTATGAACGTATTGCAACACCCTACAACGGTAATCCCACACGCTTGCGCGACACGGAAGGCACCATAGGACAGCACCAAAATAAAACATACAACTCAAACCAATCACGATCTTCAATCAACCCATAGAACAAAATGAATCTACGCAAACATTATAGGATGGCCATACATCATTGGATAATAATATATAGCATTAAGCACCATGTTTAGGTAGAGATTACAGCAGGGATAAGAGGTGTTACACCGCTGCATAGAGGGAGAGAGAGTTGGTGATAACGGCAACGAAGTTGTTGGTGTAGATCGCCGTCACGATGATTGCCCCGGCGATGTTCCGGTGCCACCGGGAGAGAGGGGAAGAGCCCCCCTCCTTCTTCTTGATTGGCCTCCCCCTAGATGGGAGGAGGGTTTCCCCTCTGGTCCATGGTATCCATGGCTCCCGGAGGGCAGGAGCCCCTCCAAGATTGGATATCTCTCTCTATTCTCTTCTCTTTCGCGTTCCTGTTTTCTGGCCCTTCACCGTTTCTTAAATTCCAGGAGATTCGTAACTCCGACTGGGATGAAATTTTGAGGGGATTTTCTTTCGGATATTATCTTTCTTGCAGCGATAGAAGGGCATCAACCGCCATACAGGGGCCCCACAAGCCTACTGGGCATGCCCGGGCGCGCTCCTCGAGCTTATGGGCCCCTCGGGCATCGTTTCACGTTGATTCTTTTTCCCAAAAATCACATACATCCCAAAATAAATCTCCGTAAATTTTTATCACATTTGGACTTCGTTTGATATGGATATTCTGTGAAACAAAAAACATGCAACAAACAGGAACTGGCACTGGGAACTGGATCAATATGTTAGTGCCAAAAATAATATAAAATGTTGCCAAAAGTATATAAAAGTTGTAGAATATTGGGATGAAACAATCAAAAATTGTAGATACAATGGAGACTTATCAACGTCTCCAAGCTTAATTCCTACTCGTACTCGAGTAGGTAAATGATAAAAAGAAAATAATTTTTGATGTGGAATGCTACCTAACATAATCTTGATCATATAATCTAATCATGGCATGAATACTAAGATATGAGTGATTCAAAGCAATAATCTATAATTTGACATAAAGACATCAATACTCAGGCATACCAACAAACAATCATGCCTTTCAGAATAACAATGCTAAAGAACGCTATCCCTACAAAATCATATGGCCTTGTCATGCTCCATCTTCTTAACACAAAGTATAAATCATGTACTACCCCGGTGTCAGCCAAGCAATTGGTTCATACTTTTTAACACTCTTAAGCTTTTTCAACTCCCACGCAATACATGAGCGCAAGCCATGGATATAGCACTATGGGTGGAATAGAATGCAGTGGTAGAGACTAATAAGGAGAAGACAAAAAGGAAGATAGTCTCACATCGACACGGCTAATCAATGGGCTATGGAGATGCCCATCAATTGATGTCAATGCAGGGAGTAGGGATTGCCATGAAATGGATGCACTAAGAGCTATAAGTGTATGAAAGCTCAAACTCAAAACTAAGTGGGTGTGCATCCGACTTGCTTGCTCATGAAGACCTCGGGCATTTGAGGAAGCCCATCATCAAAATATACAAGCCAAGTTTGATGACCCACAAGTATAGGGGATCAATCGTAGTCCTTTCGATAAGTAAGAGTGTTGAACCCAACGAGGAGCAAAAGGAAATGACAAGCAGTTTTCAGCAAGGAATTTTCTGCAGGCACTGAAATTATCAGTAACAGATAGTTTTGTGATAAGATAATTTGTAACGGGTAACAAGTGTAACAAAGGTGCATCAAGGTGACCCAATCCTTTTTGTAGCAAAGGATAAGCCTGGACGAACTCTTATATAAAGCAAAGTGCTCCCGAGGACACATGGGAATTATCGTCAAGTTAGTTTTCATCATGCTCATATGATTCGCGTTCGTTACTTTGATAATTCGATTTGTGGGTGGACCGGTGCTTGGGTGATGTCCATACTTGGACAAGACTCCCACTTATGATTAACCCCTCTCGCAAGCATCCGCAACTACAAAAAAAGAATTAAGATAAATCTAACCATAGCATGAAACAAGTGGATCCAAATCAGCCCCTTACGAAGCAATGCATAAACTAGGGTTTAAGCTTCTGTCACTCTAGCAACCCATCATCTACTTATTACTTCCCAATACCTTCCCCTAGGCCCAAATCAAGGTGAAGTGTCATGTAGTCAATGTTCAAAAGACACCACTAGAGGAAACACAACATACATCTCATCAAAATATCAAACGAATACCAAATTCACATGATTACTTTTAACAAGACTTCTCCCATGTCCTCAGGAACAAACGTAACTACTCACAAAGCATTCTCATGTTCAATATCAGAGGGGTAATAAATATCATTAAGTATCTGAACATATGATCTTCCACCAAATAAACCAACTAGCATCAACTACAAAGAGTAATCAACACTACTAGCAACCCACAGGTACCAATGTGAGGTTTTGAGGCAAAGAATGAATACAAGAGATGAACTGGGGTTTGAGAGGAGATGGTGCTGGTGAAGATGTTGATGAAGATTGACCCTCCCTCGATGAGAGGATCGCTGGTGATGACGATGGCTTCGATTTCCCCCTCCCGGAGGGAAGTTTCCCCTGCAGAATAGCTCCGCCGGAGCCCTAGATTGCTTCTGCCCAGGTTCCGCCTCGAGATGGCGGCGCTTCATCCCGAAAGCTTCCTTATGATTTTTTCTAGGTCAAAACCTTTCATATAGCAGAAGATGGACACCGGGGGCTGGCCAGGAGGCCCACAAGCTCAGGGGGCACGCCCTGGGGGTAGGGCATGCCCCCCAGGCTTGTGACCACCTGGTGGGTCCCCTTCTGTTGTTTCTTCGCCCAATATTTTTATATATTCCAAAACAATTCTCTGTAAATTTTCAGGACATTTCGAGTTGTGCAGAATAGGTATCTCAGATTTGCTCCTTTCCGGTCCAGAATTCCAGCTGCCGGCATTCTCCCTCTTCATGTAAACCTTGTAAAATAAGAGAGAATAGGCATAAGAATTGTATCTTAACGTGAAATAACAGCCCATAATGCAATAAATATCAACATAAAAACATGATACAAAATGGATGTATCAGCTCCCCCAAGCTTAGACCTCGCTTGTCCTCAGCGAAAGCCAAAATCGATAATCATGACCACATGTTTAGAGATAGAGGTGTCGATAAAATAAAATACGGACATGCGGGCATCATGATCACCTTTAGAACAACAGCATATTGTCATATAACTTCTTATGCCAAAGTGATAATTTGTTCACAAGGTAAAGTATAGACCAAAGAACTTTATTGAAAACTAACAAACTATGATCTCGGTCATTGAAACAATTGCAATTTATCATAACATTGGAAAGAGTCAATGTAAGAGCTTTTATTTAGCATGTTCACATACTCAAACATCATTTAATCTTTCATAATTGCTAACACTCACGCGATACTTATGAGATCAAAGCTTCAATCAAACACATAGGAAGATAGGGGCTTATAGTTTCGCCTCCCAACCACTACTGGAGTCAGCTGCTTTGCCATCTGCCATAGCAGATGGCAAAGGCATGTTTGGCGGACGGCAAAGCCTTTGCCATCTACCAGCAGACGGCAAACACTCCAGCTGAACTGCTGCCTGTAAAGGCCGCTTTGCCGTCTGCTGGCGAACGACAAAGAAGGAAAGTTCTTTGCCATCTGCTAGCAGATGGTAAAGCTTGTGGACGGCACAAAAAAGGTGACAGCCCCGTTAGGGGGCTAACGGCGCTCTTTGCCGTCTGCCAGCAGATGGCAAATACATTGCTTCTTTGCCGTCTGCCAGCAAATGGCAAAGAGCTTTGCTTCTTTGCCGTCTGCTGGCAGATGGCAAAGACATTTCTTCTTTGCCGTGTGCTGGCTGATGGCAAAGACCTTTGCTTCTTTGCCGTCTGCTGGCAGATGGCAAAGACCTTGCTTCTTTGCCGTCTGCCAGCAGATGGCAAAGACCTTTTCTTCTTTGCCGTCTGCCAGCAGACGGCAAAGAGGCCAAATAGGCAGCCCAGGTTGAACAGGCTGCTGCCACGTGGCCTATTTGCCGTCTGCTAGCAGACGGCAAACCCCTTTGCCGTCTGTTAGCAGATGGCAAATTGGCTATATAGCCCCTGTTTTTTCTTAAATTCAATCAATTTCACAAATATATATATATATATATATATATATATATAATATAATATATATATATATATATATATATATATATATAATTCATTTCAAAATATTTCAACAAGTACATATAGCCAACATACCCTGCCATATGGATCATCCAACATATCCAACACATATTCATCAATCCAACACATATATACACCAAATGAAAAGTCCAACATATCCAACAATTAAGCAAAAGGTCCATATACAATATAGCCACCATCCATCCATACATATATACGTAGCAAGTTTCAAATTGTTCATCCTACAAAATCAAAACTAAAAGGAAGGACAAGGAGAAGAGTAGACTCCAACGCAAGCTTCCGTGATCTGAAGCAAATCTGCAAAATGGGAAAGAAGAAAGTTAGAAGAAGAAGAAGACTAGAAGACTAGAAGAAGAAGAAGAAGAAGAAAAAGAAGCAGATTTTATCTTCTCTTTCTTTTTCTTCTTCTTATTGCTTACTTGTGTCATTTTAGAGCTAACCTAGTTAAATAGGCCATTTTTGACCTAAATAGGCTAAGTATGTCATAAATGAACTAAATAGGTCATTTTAGAGCTAACCTAGTTAAATAGGTCATTTTGGAGCATATTAAGTCATTTTGGAGCTAAATAGGTCATTTTGGAGCATATTAAGTCATTTTCGAGCTAAATAGGTCATTTTGGAGCTAAATAGGTCATTTTGGAGCATATTAAGTCATTTTGGAGCTACATAGGTCATTTTGGAGCATATTAGGTCATTTTGGAGCATATTAAGTCATTTTGGAGCTACATAGGTCATTTTGGAGCATATTAGGTCATTTTGGAGCATATTAAGTCATTTTGGAGGAATAAATGCTAAGTATAGGTCATTTTAGAGCTATCCTAGGTTAAATAGGTCATTTTTGAGCTAATTAAGCTTATTTTGTCATTTTTGAGCTAGCTAAGCATATTGAGTCATTTTGGAGGGAAAACTGCTAAGTATATGATTATGTCGCTAGTATCCATGTGGCAGAGAACCCGGGCCGACATGACTAGTCATAGAACCAAGGTGGCACAAACGTACAGGGACAGGCATACATGACCCAGCAATGCACGTGTCGGTCATCAGCGAGTGCAACCAAGTCGTAGCAAGCTACAAGGACTTCGGTGATACACCGCGTGACATTTCCCTGTAGGGACAGACACAGGAGCAAAGAAGGACACATGCCTGTCAATCCATGTGTTCCGGAGCAGTAGCGAACTACCATGGCTCAGTGGAAGCAGTAGGAGGCATTTCCCTGTATGGAAGGCTACCAAAGGCACACGACTAGGTCATTTCTTAAGCTAAGTATGCATTTGTTAAGCTAAACACTTGGGAAAACTTACCGTCATCAAGGAGGTGTAGCTGTAGGACCGGTCGCGCCAGTGGCAGACGGAGAAGCATCGGTCGATGCTTGTCGGGAGTTATGCTGCACCAAAGATCATTTCCAATGTATCGTTAGCATGATGCAACTCAAATGTGAAGACTAGTAACTAATGACCATTCAAATGAAACTTATCGTGCCCGCCGGAACAATGTCTGGCATCGCCGGAGGAGTCGTGCCGGTCTTCTCGCACATGGTCTGCACATTTGGTTTTGACGAGTCAGTCATATTAGATACTAATGTAAGGAACATTACATGCATGATTTGGCTAACATGCAAAATAAAATTACCGCGAACATCTCGTATAGGGCCCGGGTAGCCATCATGTTCCGGTTCCTCTCCTCCTCCAACAGCTTGGCCGTCTGCCGGTCCCTCTCCGCTAGAAGCGCCTGCGTGTTCGTTCTCTCTTCCTCAATAGCAGCCTGGGTCTTCGCTCACTCTGCCTCAATAGTAGCCTGCAACACCACTCGTTAGCATTGTAATAATCGACGGCTGCACACACAATGTAATGGAGGAAAGGTATCTGATTCCGTATACCTAACCTTGAATTGGAGCTCCACTGGCCGTGCATGAGGCAATATCTCAGGATCGGAGCTGGTCTGGCGCTTCTTGATCTGCGGGAGAGTGCTACTACAATGTATCAGTCCATTCCCAATGGCTAACGAGCCATGGGACCTCCCGCCACCAGATATCATCACCAGCTCTGGATCAAGAGGTTGGCTCGGGTTAAAGTCCGTCCCTTTCCTCGCCTTCCCCTGGTCTCTGTACATCACAAGCTTGTGGTGGGAGGTGGGGTTGGTGAATTTCTCTGGATCATCGAGGTCAGACTCAGAGAATACCTTGGCCTTCTTGTACGAGGCAGTATTGGACATGGCATAGAGGTCGAACAGCTTTGGCACTGGAGCCTTGTTGTGTCGCGCCTAAAAGATAGGAACAGAGTATTAGTTAAGGGCTCAAGCTAGCATGAAGAATGAATTTGCATGAATCATGAAGCAAACCACATACCCAGTTTTCCCCGAACTGACGTAGGTTGACGCTGCCTAGATGGTGTGGGACACCTTTCATTTGGGCACGCTTGTTCTTTGCAGTGTCGTGGACGGAGCACCATTTGGGAGTGCACCACTCTTCCACCAACGCCTCCCAAAAGTCCATCCTATCCGCACACCATCTCGGGGGCACCTAAGTTAAGCAAGAGAAATTTGAGCGCTACGCCTATGAATCAAATCAAGGAAACTAAGTACAAGGCCTTAAGAATAGGTAATTACCTTCATGTACTTCTCCTTACTCAGATACTTGACGCGGCACTTCTCTTTTTTCCTCCTAATACCAGCCGAGGCGAAGTAGTCTCGAACAGCCTGTGTCCGAGCCTCGTACCGAAAGTTTTGAAGTAGGCGCCTGCACTCGGTGTCGATAACCCGAGCCGCAGCCTCCTCCTGTCCCTCAGCACACCTGTAGAAGGTCTGCAATCAAACAAGAAAACACGGATTAGTACATACACTAGGGTTGCCAATCAAAGAAGAAAACACAACGTAGACGGCAAAGGAGAAATTACCCAAAACGTCTGGATCACAATGTCGGCGACCGTGTGGCACTCGACATCGCCAATCCTATGCCCCGGCGGGGCCGGGGCAGCCAAGTAGTGCTCCCAGGTCATTCCTAGCTCTCGAACCCGGCCCTCACCGGGCAACGTGACCCACCCCGGGAAGCTCTGGCGACAAATCACACCAAGGACACTGTTGGGCTTGCGGACATTCGGCTCGTGTGTCCAAGACCTGCAGTATGTGACAAGGCCAACGCATTAGATATTCGAAGAAAAGTGAAGACAAAAGGTTAAAAAAGAGTAAATGCACTTACTTCTCCCCGCTAGGAGCAATCAACCACCTCTGGTCAGGGGTCGCCGGGGTGTCAGGGAGCTTTGTACCTCCACGCTGGTAGACTTTGCGCCCCTCAACCCACTCACCCTAGCTATAGCTATCAGACCTATAGCCACCCTCAGCACGGCCACTCGACTCCGGCGAGTCCTCCAAAGGGATCTGCTGCGACTCAGCATGATCCCTACTAAGTTCCAGAGTCTCGTGGGACGGTGTCTCGCGGGACGAAGGCTCGGCGGCCCGACGCTCGTCGGCCGTAGGCGCGTCTGCCATAGGCTCGTCGCCCCGAGGCTCGTGGACCGGAGTCCGAGACGGCTCCACCTTAGGCGGCTCCATCTCAGATGGAGCACTCCTGTGGTCGGGTGAATCAGCTGGGGGTGGCGGCGAGGAAGGTGTAGCAGCAGCCTTCCTACCTCGGCCGCCGCCACGTCCACCTCTAGCAGCCTTCTTCCCCCCCCCCCCCGACCTCTCCCGGCCGAAGAAGAAGCGACCGCCGATGGTGTCTGTATACCGAGATCCAGCGCTCTCCGGAGTCTCTGGGGTGGAATGGAACTACCCCTCCCACCACGCGCCGCAGAAGGAGCCTCGGAGCGCTCTCGACCCACGCCCACCATCTGTCAACACCTGTAATGACAAAGAGTAAACGAAATTAGTACAACATAAAAAGATTGAATACCTGACATGAATAATATGTATATAATTTTAGTGTATCATCATCATGAACTAATTAATAATATATATGTACATAATAATAATTGAATACCTGACATGAACTGTAATATTAATCTTCATCGTCATCATTAATAAATGCATCATCATCGTCGTCTATATATGCTTCGGGGTCAATAAATGCATCATCATCATCACTATCAGTAATGACATGCTCATCATCATCAATAAATGCATCAACATGTGGGAGGCCTCCTGTACGTAATCGGTCAAGCATTGACATGTCATCCGCAGCAGTAACCTCTTCTTGTTCCGGCTCTTCTTGTTCCGGCTCAGGCTCGGATTCACTGCCGCTGTCTACTTCAATGTTCTGGGGTGAAGTAGAGCGGTTCTTGAAACATTTTTGGAAAGATGTGTTTCTTGGAAGAATTATCCTTCATATGTGTCTGGGTTAATGTGAGGTTCATAATCCTCTTCATTGGGGGGAGGTGGTCTAACATGTGGCGACACTTCATAAACGACATCCCAACCTTTGAGATTTGGATCACTTTGGCAGGCCCATGGTAGATAGAAAACTTGGGTCGCCTGTTGAGCCGTAATATAGACATCGGGAACATTCAAATGGGTGCTTTGTTTGATTTCGACTAGCCCTAGATGTTCATGAGTCCTTCTAGTCTCCTTCGGCTGGAACCAATAACATTTGAAGACTATGACGTTTGGTGGGTTGGCACCATAGAATAGAAGTTCATAAATTGCTTCAACTCTTCCATAATACTCGGTATTTCCTTCGCCGATAGCAGAGACACAACAATTTGTAGACTTTCGGTCGGCCATAGATAGCTCTTTGCCATAGGTACGAAAGCGATACCCGTTGATGTCGTATTTGTCAAATAAGCGGACCTTATAGTCAAAACCATTAGCGACTTGTCTCAATTCGGCGTCCATAGACTCTGAACTAGCCTACAAGTTTAATACGAAAGGATTGTTGCATTAGCCGGAAATTAGAAGAAGAAATGAAATGGTCTAATGGAAATTCCCGTTTGTTTGAACCAAGAGATGAAACCGGGATAGCCGCCTCCATACATTGCCAGAAGCTCATACTCTTCGACGGAATCCTTTTGGATCACCGCTCCATACGAGAATTTGGCGACGTATCGACTATATCAAATATCCGGGAATAAGAGCAGTTCAAAGGAATTAGAGGTTGCGAAACAATGTACCGAGAACTTACTCGATGTACGGCCGCACTTCTATTAGGTTGTTCAAGATATACAACGTAATGGTCCGCCATTCGTCGACATCCAACGATAAGGGAGTATAAGCACCGGCTGGTGCGAGCTTCCCTTTGAATAGGCTGAGGTTGGATCCACCCTTTTTAGGGTCGCCAGCATTGTACCGAGGCTTCGGATTATGCAAATGATGATTTTTGGCTTCGTAGTGTGCTGTCACAAAGTTTGCCGCTTCCTCAGTAATGAATGCCTCGGCCATCGATGCTTCAATTCGACGTTTATTTTTACATTTTTCTCGAAGCATCTTCTGCATCCTCTCAGTTGCGTAGCACCAACGATTCTGCACGCCCCCCCCCCCCAATCGTGCCTCGGTCGGGAGATGCAAAATCAAATGCTGCATTGGATTAAAGAAGCCCGGTGGAAAGATCCTCTCTACCTTGCAGATCAACTCCGGCGCCAACTCTTCCAGTTCTTCTAGCAAGCCAGGCGATAGTTCTTTCGCACAAAGAAGATGGAAGAAATAGCTCAGCTCTGCCAGTACTAGCCATTCATCCTCAGGGATAAAGCCACGCAACATCACCGGCATTACCCGCTCAAGCCATATGTGCCAATCATGACTCTTGAGACCAAATATTTTCAATTTTTCAAGGCTCGCTCCCCTCTTTAGATTCGCTGCATACCCATCGGGGAACATCAACTCCTTTTTCACCCACAGGAGTATTTCCCTCATAACTGGCCTTCCAAGATTGAACCATGCCTTTGGCTTCGTCCAGTTCTTCTTTCCTTTTGGTTGTTGCATGTTTTGTAGCGGTCTATCACATAGAGCCTACTGATCGACTCTCGCCTTAGGATTATCCTTTGTTTTTTCCCTCTATGCCGAACAATGTACCAAAGAGGGCCTCGCCGACATTCTTTTCAGTGTGCATCACGTCGATGTTGTGTGGGCAAAGGAGGTCTTTGAAGTAAGGCAGATCCCACAAGCATGTCCTGTGAGTCCAGGCGTGTTCTGAATTATACCCCTTGAAATACCCTGGACGCTCCGGATCCGGCTCGAGAGAGTTTAACTGATCCAGGGTCTGTTGGCCAGTCAACATAGGTGGTGCAGAGTTTTTGACAACTCTACCTTTGATGAAGTTCTTCTTGTCTTTTCTGAACTTATGGCGAGGATCCAGGAATTGTCTATGCATGTCGAAGCAAGAAAACTTGCCACCCGCCTGCAGCCGACGAAACTCAAGAGCTGCCTTGTGTAACACCCCATGTATTAAGCTACAGTAATCCCCTTTTGATTATGCCATGTCATCAGGATCAACAGTGCTTAATCATCATTTGTATTATATCTCATTTCAAATTCAAACTCAATTGGAAATTCAAACTGAAAGTGAAAATAAAAGTTGTCCAAACTCAGAAACTAAATTATTCATTTAATAGCAAGTAAATCAGAGACAATTCTAAAATTGAAACCAACATTATTGAAATTGGATAAGTGGCTTGAACATCCTCAAACAGTGACTGAAAACCATATTTAATAACCTATTAATAAATATAAAATAAATCTGAAATGATAAATACCCCAAACTAATTTTTGGGGATAGGGTATGCTGCCCTGTGAATTATGGACCAGTTTTATCTTTTACAAATTCTTTTGGTACCTAACTATTTGCAAAACAGAGAAAAGAGGAAAGAAAAGAAAAGAAGAAAGCAAAGGAAAAGAACAGAACCCCCCCCCCCCCCGCTGGCCTACAGGCCCAGCTGTCACCCGCGCGGCCCAGCCCAAGTAGCTCGTCCCCTACCTCCCCTTGTTCACGCCGCTCGTTGTCGCCGCACCCGCAGCCGCGCCCCCCCCCCCCCCCCCCCTTTCCCCTCGCTCGACACCGTGCCGTCCCGCGCCCGCCAGAGGGGATAAGAACCCCTCCTTCACCCCCAGGACAAACCCTAGCTGCCCCCTCTCCCTTTCCCTCTCGTTCTCCCAACTCACCCGACACGGCCATGGCTCCGCCGCCGTGAAACACGCGACCACCGCCTCCACCTCGTCGCGTGACCAGACCCGAGCGCTCCGCCACCATCCGCTACCCCACCCCGCGCCGCTGGACGGTGCTGGGAGCCTCTGCCTCACCCGCGTCAACCTTCTCCCTCCTCGGATCGCCGCCGCACGCCGTCGTCGATTCCGGCCACGTCGAGCCTTCCCCGAGCCCATTACGCACACCTGCAGGAGCGCTGTAAGCTGTCGCTCCCTCTCCCTCTCCTCACGCCGTTGTTTGCGACCCCTAGCAAGCTCCTCCACCGTAGCCTTACGCGCTGCCACTTAGCTCGTCGCCAGCGCCGTTCCGGCGACCAGCTGGCCTCGGGCTCGTGCCCGTTGAACTCACACGCGCGCGTAGGTGCCTCCTAGCTCCTTCATTCGATTCGCGCGTGACCGCGCTGCCGTTTACCATCGCCACCCGAGACCGGCCGCCGCCAACGTGCTCACCGCCGCCGCTACACGTTATCTCCGGCCACGCCACCACCACCAATGCACGCGGCGTGGACCGCCCGTTCGAACGGACCAAACCTCAGCCCCGGAGATGCCCCGTACGCAAATCCCGCGCGTCGCCGCCATCTTCTGTGGTCGCCGACGATGCTCCGGCCGCCTTGCCGGCCGGTTCCGACATGGCACGCGGGCCCCACCACCAGTGCCACTGACTACGGGCCCCACTGGGCCCCGTTGACCAGTCAGCGCTGCTGACCGGACCACCCGTGTCTATGACACGCGGGTCCCACCCCTTAAAATGATTTAAAATAAATAAAACCATAATTAAAATGCTAATTAACCTAATTAGTTAATTGATTAAGTTAACAGACACTGACAGTAGGCCCCATCCCCCGATAATTAACCTAACTTAGTTAAATTAACACTAATTATGCCTGTGTCTCAATGACATGTGGGCCCCACATGTCAGGTTTGACTCTGGTCAGCCAGAGTTGACTGCTGACATCATCATTATGTCATGCTGATGTCACCCTCATACTGTATTGGATAATTCGAATTTAAATAATTAAAACAATTCCAGAAATCAATAAAAACTTTAGAAAATCATATCTTTTAATCCGTAACTCCGATGAAAATAATTTATATATGAAAAATGCTCCGAATTTCGAGACGGATCCGAATACGCGGTCCGTTCGTCCACCACATGTCCCTAGCTACCCGAACATGGAACCGTTCCCCTCCGGTCATCTGTCTGACAAATGTCCAGAACCGGGAAAACATTCCCGGATGAATTCCACCTTCGCCAGTATCACCCGGCACTGTGTTAGATCACCTCTGTCACCCGCGTATTGCCATGTTATGCTTTGTGCTGCACTTGGTTGCTCTGTATTTATTGTTTCCTCCCCCTCTTCTCTCTTGTTAGACCCCGACATCGTCCCCGAGACCGACGCAGCTCCGGAGCCCGGCGCCACCGTTGACGACCTTGCCCTTGCCGCCGAGCAACCAGTCAAGCCCCCCCCTTTGATCATCCCGATATCGCCCATTCTATTTTCTCATGCTTGCATTAGAATTGATGTGCTACTGCTTTACCTATTCTGATGCATAGCCTGTTTATTGTAACCTGCTGTTGATAATTACCTGCATATCCTAAACTGCTTAGTTTAGGCTGGGTAGAGACCTATCAGTGACCCCACTTATCCCGATTGCCCCGCTAGATTATCCGAAGACCCGATCAACGGGATTGAAGATCAGGCCCCGACACCGCACATCACCCCCCTTAGTTGTAACGACACTGCAGCGTTAATATCGAGTGCCGAGGGTGATACCTCGTGTAGCACTTCTGATGTTAACTCTGTAGAGTAGCTATTCGGTCATGGTCATCGAGGGTGATTCCTCCTTCACCGCTTCCGATAACGACGCCATCGTACAACACCTCAAGTGTGAACCCAACGAGGGTGATTCCTCTGAGTTCACCTTGACGGATACATCGAGTAGGAATCCAACGAGGGTGATACCTCGGATTCCCCTGATGTTATGGACACACGGATACTTGGACTGTACTATTGTTACTTGGAAAGGCGGGTCGACCCTGAGGGGTACACGCGTGTGATGTGAAGGCGGGTTGCCTGTATGGTGCCCGAGTGATGAATACGAGGCGTGGCCGGGCATTCTTGGCCCTTGCCGCAAGACCTCGAGACGGGGCGACGGGGTCACATCTTTCGTGAGTCTCTGCTCGTTACCGCAGCCCCTAGTCCAATAATTATTTGGATATTTGATCCGAGCAGGCCTCTGGTCTGATAGCACTAACCATCACGTGGGCATAGTGTGGGCGTTCTGCATCGTAGCATCAGCCGAAAGCTCTGTCAGACGTCTAGTTCAGCCTTGCGGCCGGGACGGACCGGCACCCCCCTGGTGCCTGGCTTCCCCCTGCACACAACGACTCGGAGTGCACAGGGCGATGGCCCAAGACCTCTGAGCGCTTAGGATGTAGACCGACGGGGACCTCTCTATTGAGCTCTAGGTAGGGTTGCGATGTATCATTTGGCCGAGGCCAGGCATGACCCAGGAAAGTGTGTCCGGCCAGAGTTAATCGAGCATGTTGGGTAAGCTGGTGCACCCCTGCAGGGAAGAAAACTTCTATCGATAGCCTGTCCTACGGTAACGGACACTCGGACTTGTATCCTGATTGATACAATTTAGAACTGGATACTTGGATACTATGGCTCTGGGATTGCTTCTCGCAGGGAGTCGAGAAGGGATCTCAGGATGAGGTTGACATCATTACTGCTACATTATATTGTACTGTGCTACTCTCTTCTATTGCTGCAAGACTGCTGAAGATGCTAGTCTTCGATAGGACTAGGCCTTCTCTCTATTCTGGCATTTCTGCAGCCCAGTCCACATATACAGCCTTCCTTTGAAAATGTTGCATATGTAGTGTAGATCCTTGCTTGCTGAGTACTTCTGAGTACTCACGGTTGCTTTGTTTTCCTTTTCTCCCCATATCAGTTTGTTGCGACCAGATGACGAAGCCCCTGAGACAGCTGCCCCCGCCGACGATCGCTACTACTACCCCGAGGGTGGTTACTACTACGAGTTGGCTGACGACCAGGAGTAGGATCGGAGGGTCCCAGGCAGGAGGCATGCGCCTTTCGATCGTAGTGTTTTCTTTTGCCCTGCCTTCTAAGTGCTTATCTGTGTTTTCTTTTATATCTGTACTCAGATATCTGATGCTTCCGCTTACGCTTGTACGCAAGCTTATGTATTCGAGCCCTCGAGGCCCCTGGCTTGTAATATAAAGCTTGTATGACTTTATTTATGTTTTAGAGTTGTGTTGTGATATCTTCCCGTGAGTCCTTAGGCTTGATCGTGTGCATTTGCGTGTATGATTAGTGCACGATTGAGCCGGGGGCATCACAAGTTGGTATCAGAGCCGACTGCCTGTAGGATCCCCCTTTCCAACTCTTTGGCCGAAGTTGAGTCTAGTAACCGAAAACAGTTTTACTAACTTGGCTGTGTGGCTTACGAGCCCACGTCGCCAATTGGGTGGTATTAGGATCTTTTACTCCTCGACCTTTACTCTGGGACTCTGACCTCTCTTCTATTTGGGTTAAAAGTTTACTAATGCCGCCACTTAGGATCTCGTAATTCTCGTCCACCCGGAGAGCTGGATATCTGTGCGATTTCCCTGATATTGATCTGATTAGTCTGATAATCATTTTCCTTTCCATTGTTTTGTTTAACCTTTTCTCTTCGAGTTGTACTATACACCGAGTTGTCATTCGATAAGACCGGATTCTGCATCAGAGTGCGCACGAAGAGTAGGATCCAGCAAGTTGATCGATCATCGCTATTCTCTAAACTTGATTTGAGGTTGGGTTATCATCAGATCCGTGTTCGTGAAGAGGATATTCCCAAGACTGCGTTTGTTACTAGCTATGGCTCCTACGAGTACACTGTCATGTCATTTGGCTTAACAAATGCTCTAGCCACATTCTCCCGTCTGATGAATTATATCTTCATGGATTATCTCGACAAGTTCGTCATGATTTATCTAGATGATATTCTGGTAGATTCAAAGAATAAGGAAGAACATGCCGAACACCTCCGTCTTGTACTGGAAAGGCTCCGAGAACACCAGTTGTATGCCAAATACTCCAAATGCGAGTTCTGGTTATCTGAAGTGACATATCTCGGCCATGTGATTTCGAAAGATGGCATTGCCATTAACCCAGAACGAGTTCAGGCTATTCTTGAATGGACTCCACCGAAGAATGTCAAGCAAGACAGAAGTTTTCTCGGCCTTGAAAGCTATTGCCGTCGATTTG
This sequence comes from Thinopyrum elongatum, assembly GCA_011799875.1. Taxonomy (NCBI): domain Eukaryota; kingdom Viridiplantae; phylum Streptophyta; class Magnoliopsida; order Poales; family Poaceae; genus Thinopyrum; species Thinopyrum elongatum. The sequence continues at coordinate 525,572,747 of CM022303.1, read as the reverse complement.
TCGAGAACTTTTCCAAGATTGCTAAGCCTTTGACTGATCTACTTCACAAAGGCGTTAAGTTTGAATGGACAGAAAAATGTCAGGAAAGTTTCCAGACACTCAAAGACAAGCTAACATCTGCCCCAGTACTATCTCCTCCAGATACCCGCAAAGACTTTGTGATTTATTGTGACGCATCCTGTGAAGGATTAGGCTGTGTCCTAATGCAAGAGCGTAAAGTGATTGCTTATGGCTCTCGTCAGTTGCGCCCACATGAAGAGAATTATCCGGTACATGATCTAGAACTAGCTGCTATGATCTATGCACTGCAGTTGTGGCGACATTACCTTCTCGGTAATCGTTGCGAGATATACATGGATCATAAAAGTCTGAAGTACTTGTTCACTCAACCTTCTCTAAACCTCCGTCAGCAAAGATGGATGGAGGCCATTGCGGACTATGATTTGGGTATTTCCTATACCCCTGGCAAGGCTAACGTGATGGCTGATGCCTTAAGCCGCAAGTCCTATTGCGATAATCTCATGGTTAGGCGAGCTCAACCTCGTCTTTATGAAGAATTGTGCAAGCTAAATCTCCGTATTGTCCCACAGGGTTCTCTTAATAACCTTGTGATACAACCAGATCTTGAGAAAGCTGTTAAGAATGCGCAAGCTAAAGATGCTGAAATTGATCTAATGAAGAAAGACCTTCACCTTGTAAAGTACAGGGATTTCTCGCTGTCTGAAGATGGAACCTTGTATTTCAGAAACCGCATTGTCATACCTCGCTTCGAGCTTATGACCGACAAGGTCATGAAGGAGGCACATGATACCCCACTGTCTATTCATCCGGGTAGTACCAAGATGTATCGTGATCTCCGTCAAAGGTACTGGTGGTCTAGAATGAAGCAGGACATTGCTCGTTATTTTGCCGAATGTGATGTGTGTCGTCGCGTTAAAGCAGAACATCAGAAACCAGCTGGAATTCTGCAACCACTTCCTATTCCTATATGGAAATGGGATAAGGTTCAGATGGATTTCATTACAGGACTTCCCAGGTCACAGAAGGGTCACGATGCTATTCTTGTAGTTGTCGATCAACTTCCTAAAGTTGCACACTTTCTGCCTGTCAAAGAGACTATCACTGCTAGTCAGTTAGCAGAGTTGTATATCTCTAGAATTGTTTCACTCCACGGTATTCCGAAGGAGATTAGTTCAGACCGTGGCGGTCTTTTCACTTACAAATTCTGGGAAAGTTTCCAAACAGCTATGGGAACTCATATTACCTGGAGTTCAGCTTATCACCCCCAATCCCAAGGCCAAGTCAAGCGAGTCAATGAAGTGCTTGAAGACATGCTTCGGGCTTGTGTTATATCGTTCGGTAAGAAGTGGGAAGAATCTCTTCCTTATGCGGAATTCTCATATAACAACAGCTATCAAGCCAGCTTGAAGATGGCCCCCTTCGAAGTACTCTATGGACGTAAGTGTTGAACCCCTCTGAATTGGTCAGAAACTGGGGAACGACTGCTCGTGGGTCCAGATATCATTCAACACACTGAAGAACAAGTCCGTATCGTCCGTGAAAACCTCAAAGCGGCTCAGGACCGCCAGAAGAGCAACTATGATCGCAAACGATGGGGTTTGACTTATCAACCTGGTGATCAAGCTTATCTGCGTGCCACTCCTATGAAGGGCACTCACCGTTTTGGAATCAAGGGCAAGTTAGCTCCACGCTACATTGGTCCCTTCCCCATTGTTGCAAGACGTGGTCAGGTGGCATATAAATTGGAGTTGCCGCCGCAATTCTCTCATATCCACGACGTCTTCCATGTATCGCAACTTCGTAAATGCTTCAAGGAATCTCCGCACCGCGCAGTGGATCACGAGATGCTCGAATTGCAAGATGATCTATCTTATAAGGAGCATCCGATCCGCATTCTCGATGAAGCTGAACGTCGAACCTGTCAGAAGGTTACCAAGTTCCTCAAAGTGCAGTGGTCAAATCATACTGAAGATGAAGCCACTTGGGAACGCGAGGATAATCTTTGTGCGGAACACCCCGAACTTTTTCCTTCTACCTCTTAATTCTCGGGACGAGAATTCTTGTTAGTAGAGGAGATTTGTAACACCCCCATGTATTAAGCTACAGTAATCCCCTTTTGATTATGCCATGTCATCAGGATCAACAGTGCTTAATCATCATTTGTATTATATCTCATTTCAAATTCAAACTCAATTGGAAATTCAAACTGAAAGTGAAAATAAAAGCTGTCCAAACTCAGAAACTAAATTGTTCATTTAATAGCAAGTAAATCAGAGACAATTCTAAAATTGAAACCAACATTATTGAAATTGGATAAGTGGCTTGAACATCCTCAAACAGTGACTGAAAACCATATTTAATAACCTATTAATAAATATAAAATAAATCTGAAATGATAAATAGCCCAAACTAATTTTTGGGGATAGGGTATGCTACCCTGTGAATTATGGACCAGTTTATATATTTTACAAAATTCTTTTGGGTACCTAACTATTTGCAAAACAGAGAAAAGAGGAAAAGAAAAGAAAAGAAAAGATGATGGCAAAAGGAAAAAGAACAGAACCCCCCCCCCCCTTGGGCCAACAGGCCCAGCTGTCACCCCGCGGCCAGCCCAACAGCTCGTCCCCTACCTCCCCTGTTCACGCCGCTCGTTGTCGCCGCCCCCGCCCCCCCCCTTCCCCTCGCTCGACGCCGCGCCGTCCCACGCCCGCCAGAGGGATAAGCACCCCCTCTTCACCCCCAGGACAACCCTTAGCTGCCCCCTCTCCCTTTCCCTCTCGTTCTCCCAACTCACCCGACACGGCCATGGCTCCGCCGCCGTGAAACACGCGGCCACCGCCTCCGCCTCGTCGCGTGACCGGACCCGAGCGCTCCGCCACCATCCGCTACCCCACCCCGCGCCGCTGGATGGAGCTGGGAGCCTCTGCCTCGCCCGCGTCAACCTTCTCCCTCCTTGGATCGCCGCCGCACGCCATCGTCGATTCCGGCCACGTCGAGCCTTCCCCGAGCCCATTACGCACACCTGTAGGAGCGCTGTAAGCTGCCGCTCCCTCTCCCTCTCCTCGTGCCGTCGTTTGCGGCCCCTAGAGAGCTCCTCCACCGTAGCCGAATGCGCCGTTGCTTAGCTCGTCGCCGGCGCCGTTCCGGCGACCAGCTGGCCTCGGGCTCGTGCCCGTTGAACTCACACGCGCGCGTAGGTGCCTCCTAGCTCCTTCGTTCGACTCGCGCGCGACCGCGCCGCCGTTTGCCATCGCCACCCGAGACCGGCCGCCGCCGACGTGCTCACCGCCGCCGCTACACGTTGTCTCCAGCCACGCCACCACCACCAATGCACGCGGCGTGGACCGCCCGTTCGAACGGACCAAACCTCAGCCCCGGAGATGCCCCGTAAGCAAATCCCGCGCGTCGCCGCCGTCTTCTGTGGTCTCCGGCAATGCTCGGGCCACCGCGCCGGCTGGCTCCGACATGGCACGCGGGCCCCACCACCAGTGCGACTGACTACGGGCCCCGCTGGGCCCCGTTGACCAGTCAACGCTGCTGACTGGACCACCCGTGTCTATGACACGCGGGTCCCACCCCTTAAAACGATTTAAAATAAATAAAACCATAATTAAAAGGCTAATTAACCTAATTAGTTAATTGATTAAGTTAACAGACACTGACAGTAGGCCCCACCCCCCCTAATTAACCTAACTTAGTTAAATTAACACTAATTATGCCTCTGTCTCAATGACATGTAGGCCCCACACGTCAGGTTTGACTCTGGTCAGCCAGAGTTGACTGCTGATGTCATCATTACGTCATGCTGACGTCACCCTCGTACTGTTTTGGATAATTCGAAATTAAATAATTAAAACAATTCCAGAAATCAATAAAAAGTTTAGAAAATCATATCTTTTAATCCGTAACTCCGATGAAAATAATTTATATATGAAAAATGCTCAGAATTTCTAGACGAATCCGAATGCGCGGTCCGTTCGTCCGCCACATGTCCCTAGCTACCCGAACATGGAACCATTCCCCTCCGGTCATCTGTCTGACAAATGTCCGGAATCGGGAAAACATTCCCGGATGAATTCCACCTTCGCCAGTATCACCCGGCACTGCGTTAGATCACCTCTGTCACCGCGTATTGCCATGTTATGCTTTGTGCTGCACTTGGTTGCTCTGTATTTATTGTTTCCTCCCCCTCTTCTCTCTCGTTAGACCCCGACGTCGTCCCCGAGACCGACGCAGCTCCGGAGCCCGGCGTCACCGTTGACGACCTTGCCCTTGCCGCCGAGCAACCAGGCAAGCCCCCCCTTTGATCATCTCGATATCGCCCATTCTATTTTCTCATGCTTGCATTAGAATTGCTGCTGCTACTGCTTTACCTATTATGATGCATAGCCTGTTTATTGTAACCTGTTGTTGATAATTACCTGCATATACTAAACTGCTTAGTTTAGGCTGGGTAGAGACGTATCAGTGACCCCACTTATCCCGATTGCCCCGCTGGATTATCCGAAGACCCGATCAACGGGATTGAAGACCAGGCCCCGACACCGCACATCACCCCCCTTAGTTGTAACGACACTGCAGCGTTAATATCGAGTGCCGAGGGTGATACCTCATGTAGCACTTCTGATGTTAACTCTGTAGAGTAGCTATTCGGTCATGGTCATCGAGGGTGATTCCTCCTTCATCGCTTTCGATAACGACGCTGTCGTACAACACCTCAAGTGTGAACCTAGCGAGGGTGATTCCTTCGAGTTCACCTTGACGGATACATCGAGTAGGAATCCAACGAGGGTGATACGTCGGATTCCCCTGATGTTATGGACACACGGATACTTGGACTGTACTATTGTTACTTGGAAAGGCGGGTCGACCCTGAGGGGTACCCGCGTGTGATGTGAAGGCGGGTTGCCTGTATGGTGCCCGAGTGATGAATACGAGGCGTGGCCGGGCATTCTTGGCCCTTGCCGCAAGACCTCGAGACGGGGCGACGGGGTCACATCTTTCGTGAGTCTCTGCTCGTTACCGCAGCCCCTAGTCCAATAACGATTTGGATATTTGATCCGAGCAGGCCTCTGGTCTGATAGCACTAACCATCACATGGGCATAGTATGGGCGTTCTGCATCGTAGCATCAGCCGAAAGCTCTGTCAGACGTCTAGTTCAGCCTTGCGGCCGGGATGGACCGGTGCCCCCCTGGTGCCTGGCTTCCCCCTGCACGCAATGACTCGGAGTGCATAGGGCGATGGCCCAAGACCTCTGAGCACTTAGGATGTAGAACGACGGGGACCTCTCTGCTGAGCTCTAGGTAGGGTTGCGATGTATCGTTTGGCCGAGGCCGGGCATGACCCAGGAAAGTGTGTCCGGCCAGAGTTAATCGAGCGTGTTGGGTAAGTTGGTGCACCCCTGCAGGGAAGAAAACTTCTATCGATAGCCTGTCCTACGGTAACGGACACTCGGAGTTGTATCCTGATTGATACAATTTAGAACTGGATACTTGGATACTATGGCTCTGGGATTGCTTCTCGCAGGGAGTTGAGAAGGGATCTCAGGATGAGGTTGATATCATTACTGCTACATTATATTGTACTGTGCTACTCTCTTCTATTGCTGCAAGACTGCTGAAGATGCTAGTCTTTGATAGGACTAGGCCTTCTCTCTATTCTGGCATTTCTGCAGCCCAGTCCACATATACAACCTTCCTTTGAAAATGTTGCATATGTAGTGTAGATCCTTGCTTGCTGAGTACTTCTGAGTACTCACGGTTGCTTTGTTTTCCTTTTCTCCCCATATCAGTTTGTTGCGACCAGATGACGGAGCCCCTGAGACAGCTGCCCCCGCCGACGATCGCTACTACTACCCCGAGGGTGGTTACTACTACGAGTTGGCTGACGACCAGGAGTAGGATCGGAGGGTCCCAGGCAGGAGGCCTGCGCCTTTCGATCATAGTGTTTTCTTTTGCCCTACCTTCTAAGGGCTTATCTGTGTTTTCTTTTATATCTGTACTCAGATATCTGATGCTTCCGCTGACACTTGTACGCAAGCTTATGTATTCGAGCCCTCGAGGCCCCTGGCTAGTAATATAAAGCTTGTATGACTTTATTTATGTTTTAGAGTTGTGTTGTGATATCTTCCCGTGAGTCCTTAGGCTTGATCGTGTGCATTTGCGTGTATGATTAGTGCACGATTGAGCCAGGGGCGTCACACCTTGCATGTGGGGCACGGGAACCTTCCATGCACACACCAGCCAACGAATAGCGCATACGCCGGCAAGTCATGCATCGAGTACATGTACCACGCACGCATTAAGAAGTTTTTTTTTGTAGCGGCATCGTATGTCTTGATCCCATTATCCCAAGCTTCTTGCAGTTCATCCTTAAGCGGCTGCATGTACACATTCATATTCTTCCCCGGATAGTTGGGCCCCGGAATTATCAACGTCAGGAAAATGTTCTTTCTTTGCATAATCTGTCCGGGGGGGGGGGGTGGGAGATTGAGTGGAATGACAAATACAGGCCAACAACTGTATTGGGCTGCCATCATACCAAACACATTGAACCCATCCGTGCTTATGGCGATTCGAGGATGCCTTGGATCTGCCACTTTAGCATGATGTATTGCATCGAAGCGCTTCCATGCAAAAGCGTCCGATGTGTGTACCAACATCGGCTCCCCATCTGCATCTAGTTCGGTTCTTTTACCCAATTTGTGCCATGTCATCTGTCTGGCCGTCTCTTCGACCATGAAAAGATGTTGAAGTCTTGGTATGATTGGCATATACCGAAGAACATTAACTGGGATTTTTGTCTGACTCTTCTCACCCATACCGTTGTCTACCTCAACATACCTGGAAGACTGGCAAACGGGACAATACTTCAAGTCCGCATACCCAAGCCTAAATAAGGCACATCCTTTCTCACAGGCATCTATCTTCTCATAGGGCATCTTAAGTACACGGAGGATTTTGTCCGACTGGTACAGGTTTGTAGGCATTACATGGCCTTTGGGTAGAAAGCGTCCAAATAGTGTCATCATCGCGTCGTAGCATTCTCTGCCCAAGTTGAATTGAGCCTTCAGAGCCATTACTTGTGCGATGGCATCCAGCTGACAAAGCTCGGTGTGCTCGTGGAGAGGACGCTTCGAAGACTCCAACATATCATTGAAGGCCCTTGCAGATTCCTCCATCTCATCGTCCGAATCCCGAGCATCATCAAAGTCTTCCACCATGTCTTCCATCCCGGTACCATGCTTGTCGGTGCGACGACGGCCCTCCTCAGCTCTGGCACGTTGGGCAGACTCACCATGAAATGTCCAAAATGTATAATTAGGCGTAAAACCCAACTTCTGCAGGTGTTTGATCATTTCAAACTCTGACTTCTTATTAAAGTTGTCGCAGTCGACACAGGGGCACCAGGTTGTTTCCTGTCCATTTGCAAATGCGGCTCTCACAAACCCCTTGGTTTTTCTCATCCATTCATGGGTCATGTCTTTCTGACTAGTGTGACCGGTGTACATCCACGCACGATCACTCATCTTGCCTAGCTACTGGACACACAAGAAATACATACATAATTCAGCAAACCATATTCATCAGTTAATAGAGTTTGTCAGTTTTATTACGTCCATGCAACCTAGACGCTAGTAGGTTAAGATAGGTCCTAATCCCACCCGAGTATGTGTAGATTGGGTTCATTTTCCCATGCTCTGCTCCGGATCCGACGCAAAATTTCGGCAGCACCTCCCCGCTGTTCTCCTGATGCACGTCTCGGCAATAAGCAGAGAGGATGTGTACCCGGAGAACAACAGGGAGGCACTGACAAAATTCTGCATCGGATCTGGAGCAGAGCATATGGGAAAACGAACCCCATCTACACATACTCGGGCTGTCCATGGATAACGTTGGACAATTTGAAAGAATCACGGTTATAAATATGCAAATGAATGCATATTTATAGATGTAACCCTTTCGAATGGGAGACGCATAGTGGTCACGCATACTGATGATTGACACCTATAGCTAGCAAGTTTCATCGGCACGAAGACCGGAACAGAGCAAATGAAGGGGGAAGGAGGAGATGTCATTTGTGCTCACCCACAAACGCAGGGGCGGAGGTCGTCGAACGCACGGGGAGGTCGTCGAACACCAGACCCTCGCAGCAACGAAAGAACTGCACATTTAAATCCACCCGATCAACAAAAATATATATGATGTTTTTCTTAACAAAATCGGAAAATATACTTCCTAACTCATAATTCACAAATATATGACCCCGTCGGCCTCTGGAAGGCCGAAGAGCACCTTTTCGGTCAACAGGAGGCCGAAGAGGTGTCGGGGGTCGGGGGTGTCGTGTCGGGTGTCGGTGTGTGGGGGTGTCGGGGTGTCGTGGTGTCTGGGTGTCGGGGTGTCGTGTTGGGGTGTTGGGGTGTTGGGGTGTCGTGTCAGGGTCGGGGTGTCGGGGTCGGGGTGTCGTGTCGGGTGTCGGGGTGTCGGGGGTGTCGTGTCTGGGTGTCGGGGTGTCGTGGTGTCGGGGTGTCATCCCTCGACCACTCGACCCCTCGACCCCTCGACGACCCGCGACCCTCGACCCCTCGGAGATTCTTTTCCTTCTTTTCTCTCCTCTTTCTTCTTCTTCTTCTTCTCCTCCTCTTCTTCTTCCTTTCCTTTTTCCTCTTCTTCTTCTCCTCCTCTCCTCTTTTTTCTTCTTCTTCTTCTTCTTCTTCTTCTTCTTCTTCCTCTTCTTTTTTCTTCTCCTCCGTCTCTTCTTTTTCTTCTTCTTCTTCTTATTTTCTCTTCGTTGCTAGCTAGCTAGGTGAGATGAGGTGAGGTGAGGTGAGGTGAATGGAAGGTGACACAGGAGACACACATCTTATATGCTGCCTTGCTGCGGTAACCGCGGGCAAACCAAAACGCACATCTATTTATGGAGGGAGGAGCAGTTATTAGTGCTTGGCCAAGATCTGACTCAGTGCATGCAAGTTGAAACAAGATACTTAAGGTAACATCAAATACATAATGATATACCAGTTGCAACATCAGAGGGTGATTACATATACATACATGTACTATATACTGATTGATACTACGATACATAGAGCTGGTGCCGCTCATGCCTGCCATGAGAAGCACGGCGGCAGCGCCCCTCCCCCAGCGACGGCGGCCGCGTCCCTCGCACAGCCGAGCCATGGCGGGTGCGCACCCCCTCCCCTAGCCACGGCGGCCCATGGCTGCCGTGCCCCTTCCTAGCCACGGCGGCCGCGCCCCTCCCCCACCCACAACAGCCATGGCACCCAGCGGTGCCCTATCTCTCTCCCCTCTCTATTTCTGCTCGGATCCGAGAAAAACAAGGAGGAAGGAATGAACCTCGTCCAGCGACGGCGGCGGCGTGGTGCCGGGTCGGGCGGCAGTGCTGCGGTGGTGGGGCGGGCGGCGGTGCTGCGGTGGCGGGGCGGGCGGCGGTGCTGGGGTGGCGGGGGCTGGCGGCGGTGCTCTGGTTGGTGGGGCGGGCGCCGGGGCTGGGGTGGCGGGGCTGCGGTGGAGGGGCGGGCGCCGGGGCTGGGCGGCATCGGGGAACGGCGAGGCTGGGGTCGTGGTGGGTGGGTGAGGTGGGGGGAGAGAAAGAGGGGTAGGGCCGGGCTGCAGGGAGAGATAGGGAAGAGAGAGAGGGGTGGGGCCGGGCTGCAGGGAGAGATAGGGGAGAGAGAGGGGTGGGGCCGGGCTGGGCTTTGCCATCAGCCAGCGGATGGCAAATAACCCACCTCTTTGCCGTCCACTGGCAGATGGCAAAGAGGGGGTGAAAATTAAGATACCCTCTGCCGTCTGCTGGCAGACGACAAAGAATTCTTTGTCGTCCGCCAGCAGACGGCAAGGAGGGTGACCGTTAGCACGCCCACGCCGTGACACTGTGGGCCCCCCTTACCTCTTTGCCGTCTGCTGGCAGATGGCAAAGAAATCTTTGCCGTCTACCAGCAGACGGCAAAGAAGTGGCCCGTGTGACCTAGGCAGTGTAGTACCCCCGTGGGGCCCACTTTGGTCTTTGTCGTCTGCTGGCAGACGGCAAAGAACTGTTTGCCGTCTGCCAGCAGACGACAAAGAAGTGGCAGATGGCAAAGACCCTCTTTGCCATCAGCTGGTTCTTTGCCGTCTTCTTTGACAAGACAGACGGCAAACAGCCTCTTTGCCATCAGCTGGCAGACGGCAAAGAGCTAGCAGATGGCAAAGACCCTAATTCCTGTAGTGAACCATTTACCTCAAGGGTAATGTCAACAATAATAATTTATGATCACCTACATCCGAGTGGATATGAATGTCTCGATCTATCCCCACACATAGTGCTTGCCAAAAAGGGAAAATATAAAAGGAAGGGTGAAGATCACCATGACTCTTGCATAAAGGTAGAAAGTAAAATAAAAGATAGGCCCTTCGCAGAGGGAAGCAGAGGTTGTCATGCGCTTTTATGGTTGGATGCACGAAATCTTAATGCAAAAGAATGTCACTTTATATTGCCGCTTGTGATAGAGAACTTTATTATGCAGTCCATCGCTTTTATTTCTTCCCCATCACAAGTTCGTATAAAGTTTATTTTCCTCACATTAAAATATCATACATATTTAGAGAGCAACTTTTATTGCTTGCACTGATGACAACTTACTTGAAGGATCTTACTCAATCCATTGGTGGATATAGTGGACTCTCATGGCAAAACTGGGTTAAAGGTTTATGGATGCACAAGTAGTATCTCTACTTAGTGCTGAAGATTTGGCTAGCATAGGATGAGAAGCAAGCTCAACATGTTGGAGGATCCATGACATTATAACTTCTATTTGGATATAAGAGAACATAACACATTATGTTGTCTTCCTTGTCCAACATAAACCTTTTAAACATGTAATATTTTAGTGAGTGCTCACAATCACAAAAGATGTCCAAGATGGTGTATTTATATGTGAGACCTCTCTTTCTTTATTACTTCCTATTAATTGCAAAAATGACCAATACTATGTTTGTCAATCCTCAACAAATTTTATGCATCATACTTCTTATATGTGAAGTCATCACTATCCATAAGATTATTATATAATCTTTTATTTCTTTTATTCTTCCCCCTTTTTTTCTTTTCCAAGATCAAAGCAAGAAAGGAAAGCCCTTAACTCAAAACTATTCTTTATTATATAACTCTCGCACTCAATTACATAGATAGAACATAAAGTAAAAACTCAAAGACTAGATCAAACTAAAACTTTTATTCTACTAGATCAAAATTTAACCAAAATGATCGAACTAAGGTAAACGATAAAGGTAAAGATGTGATGGTGATACGATACTGGGGCACCTCCCCCAAGCTTGGCACAAGCCAAGGGGGGAGTTCCCATAGCCATGTACTGAAGTCTCCTTCTTCGGAGGTGGTGATGATGAAGTTGATGATGTGGCGGCGAGCTTCTCCAGCTTACATTTGAGGATGAACCTTTCCTCCCTCAAGTCATCATTTTCTTGCCCAAGCTTCAATATCTTTTTGCATAATGCTGCCTTACTATCGTGGTATCACACGGCCACCTATGGGGCCATCGGCCCCTTGTGGTTCAGCAAGGGGGAAGAGCGCATTGCACAAAGAGCGGAAAGCACAGAGCAGCAAGGCAACAATGACACGGGCAGTTTTACCCAGGTTCGGGCCGCCGCGAGGCATAAAACCCTACTCCTGCTTTGGTGGATTGATGGAAGGACCATGGTGGAGACACAACGCTCTAGCCCGGCAAGGTCGCCTCGACCCCGCCAAGCTCACCTGCCCGGCAATGGAGGTTTTTCCTTAGTGATATCTTGCTTATTTGGTTGGTCTTGGTCTTCTTGATCCGCCCTTTGATTTCTCAACGAGCCATCTCTTCTGCTTGGCCTTGTCTTTAACACGTAACCTTGCTCTTGAGCCTGTGTATAGTCCGGGCAACACACCTGGGGGTTTGTTGCACCGATAGGAGCCCCGGGCCTGGCCTGAACGCGCTGCCGAGCGTCGTCGGGGTAGGCCCTATCTATACACAGGTGAGCGGGTTGTGGTAGCTCATCCTTTGAGATCTTCTTTGCTTCTCCATTAACCTGTGCTTGAGCCAGTTTCCGGTTTTCCCGTGCGTCGCATGATGCCAATTGCAGTGGGGCCACCTTTCGTAATGGCCCGTGAATGACTTTAACGCACGGGGGAGTAACTTCCAATTCACTCTTCCCACCACGTCCTTATCCTCTGCCATGTATGTTGCATGCATTGAGTGGGGTAGGTGACGGAGGCGTGTGGTGCAGGAGAGAGAGACAGGGCAGGAGCTCAGCCTTCCTTGGTTGGTGTCAGGGGACGGCGATCGGATCCGGCCATCAGCGGTAGCTTGGACGGGTTGGATCAGAAAGAAACCTCTCTGGGGTGGGGGCGAAGGATCAGTCCCCAGCCCCAGCTTGCCTATAAAAGAGGGGGCAAGGATGAAGTAGAGGTGTCCATCCACGCACCTCTCTTTCTTTATTTCTTGCCTTCTTCTTTGTTGTGTTGTGGGGGAGAGGTCGGGGCCGGGCCCCGGGCTCTAGCTCAGGGTTGATGATGCCGAATGCTCGTATTGACGCTGGGGGAGTGAGTCTGGTCCGGAGGCGCAGGAGATGCAACGGTCGGGGGTGTGGGCGCCGAACTATCCACAGTGTCGGAGGCGTTACGCTCCTCCGAGACAGTGAGCGCGCCCGCCTCTCCCACACGAGCCAGCCACTTGGTGGAGAGTGCTTGCCCTGGCCACAAGACACCAAGGTTCGCCAACTTGACGACGAGGCTCCTGGGGCTTCTGGCGCCTGCCTGGGGTGCAGCGCTCGGGATCTTTGGTAATCCCAGCACTGCTCCTTCCGGCGGAGTCGGGGCGATCGTTGAAGACGGCGGCACCTTCCTGCCCTCCAAGGTGGGGAGCGGTGCTCCTCGCACTCCTCGGACGCCGCCGTCGCCTGCTGCTTCTCCGGGGGAGGTGTCGGCCCGAGGGGCCGGCGTCCTCCTGGAGTGGTGGTGATGAAGAAGGAACGAGGGAAGATGGAGAAGGCGGGTGGCAGGCCATCAGGTCGGAGTACGATGGCACCGACGCCTTCGTCTCATATTGCCGGCCCACTGCCTCATCTTTCCGCTCTTCCCCTCCCTCCCCGGTACCATCATCACCGGCCTCTTTAGGACAGTCGCCAGGGAGGGGGTTGCTCTCTTGGTGCCTTCGCCTCCTCCAGCAATCTTCCAGCTGAGCTCCGGCGGTTCTCCCCACCGGTGCTTGTGCTGGGGCTTCTTGCTAGCCCTGGAGGTGGTGACTAGGGCACCGCCGAGCTGCTCCCTCCGCCCCTCTCCTTCGCAGCCTTGCCACTCCCGATCTTGTCAGGCTGCGCCCGGCAAGCCCTGACGGGATCGGGCTGGGCATCCGCTCAGGCACTCCTTTTGCCCTCTCCACCTCCCACTGTAGTCCCTAGGAGGAGAGGGACAAGAAAGGGATTACGGGGCACTTATCTTTTTTCAGTCTAAAACATGTAGGCACTTGCCAAACTTTAGTCTAAATTATGTAAACTTCTTTATCCATGTATGTGCTCTGTAAGATCTATACTTGCTTATCAGCATATTAATGATAAAGACAAGCCTTGCCGGGTACTTGTGCATGTATCATATCCATGCAGAGGTGAGGTGCCTCTATACATTCAAGTAAACAAGTTTCCCTCGGCAAACTATCCCGCCGGTACCCTTAGTTAGCTGCTGTGGGGCAAGGCCTGCCAGGCATAAAACTATAAAAAGGGACCGGCCCCTCGTCGAACCCTCTCCACCAAAGGCAACTACGACCACCTTGTTCGAAGCAACGTTCGGGACAAAGGATGGGAGCACCTATTCTTCGAAGGTAGCAAGGTTTTCATATGCACAAGTTTTTACCTTACAGAACAGGTATGGATAAGAAGAAACTTATTTGTTTGGCTTGCCGGGGATCGCTGTGTAGGCTTGCCTTCATTTCTTCTCTTCGGGATCAAGTCCACGACAAGAACCCTACAACTTAGTGCAGATGAAAACAGTGCTACATGCGACCTCATCTACATGATCATGCTATGCTCATGATATGCTTATGCATGCATGCAATCTTGTCGGGGGCCCCCCAGCGCTTCATTTATTCATCTGTTGCTCAGGGTCTGTGCCTGGCTTTGTACAAAGGGTTACATGCAACATCGGCAAGGCTTGTACAAAAGGGTGGCTGCAGAGCAGGGCTCGACAGCCGCGCCTTACGAGTAGAACTTACGGAGATGCTCAATATTCCATGAGTTTTGCAACTGAATGCCATCTCCGGTCTCAAGACAGACTGTGCCGGGTCTGGTGACTCGTACTACCCAGTAAGGGCCTTCCCACTTTGGCGTCAACTTGTTTACACCCTTGGCGGACTGAACATGCCTAAGGACAAGGTCGCCTTCCTCAAGGCTCTGGGCATGAACCCTGCGGCTGTGATAGCGATGCAGGGCTTGTTGGTAGCGTGTAGCACGTGTAGCAGCCCGAAGACGGTTCTCCTCAAGTAGCATTGCGTCGTCACGCCGGTGCTGTTCCTGCGCTACTTCATTGCAGGCAAGCACTCGAGGTGATCCGTAAATGAGTTCCGTGGGGATAACTGCTTCTGCTCCATAGACTAGGGAGAAGGGAGTCTACCCGGTAGCTCGATTTGGTGTCGTACGGAGGGACCAAAGAACCACCGACAGCTCGTTGATCCATCGCCTGCCGCACTTCTGCAGCCTATCAAATGTTCTTGTCTTGAGTCCTCACAGCACTTTAGCGTTTGCCCTCTCAGCTTGTCCGTTGCTTCTGGGATGGGCAATAGAGGCAAATGAGACTTTGCTTCTGAGGGCATGGACGTATTGCATGAATGCGCGGCTTGTGAATTGGGTGCCATTGTCAATGATGATCCTGGTGGGCACTCCGAAATGGCACACCAATCCTTTCAAGAACGTGATAGCTGACTGTGCGGTCACCTTCCTCACGGGCTCCACCTCTGGCCACTTTGTGAACTTGTCGATAGCGACGAACAAGAACTCAAAGCCCCCGGTAGCACGGGGGAAGGGGCCCAAGATGTCGAGCCCCCAGACTAAGAAGGGCCATGACAAAGGGATCGTCTGGAGAGCTTGAGCAGGCTGATGGATATTCTTGGAGTGGAACTGGCAGGCTTCACATTTTGTGACTAGCTCAATTGCATCTTGGAGGGCCGTGGGCCAGTAAAAACCTTGCCAGAAGGCTTTTCCAACCAGGGCCCTCGATCCAATTTGGGAGCCGCATATACCCTTTTGTATCTCTGCCAATAGTTCCTTTCCTTCTTCCCGGCAAATGCACTTCAATTTCACTCCGTTGGGCCTTCTTCTGTATAGCGTGTCGTCAACGAACTTATACATACTGGCCCTCCGGGCTACTCTTTCAGCTTCTTCTTGCTCTTCGGGAAGTTCTCCTATTTGGAGGAAATGGACTATGTGCCGCGCCCATGTTAGAGCCTGAGGCTCGGCAACAAGTACTAGCGGCACCTTCTCATTCACGGGAGCGCATGCCTCAACCACAAGAATAGGTGGTTCAGCGGGAAGGTGCTCTTCAATAGGCGAAACGGAGTTGTTCCCGCCAACCTCTCTGCCGGGGACCTCAGAGGGCTCTGCCGGGAGAGGCCTGCCAGAGTCCAGTTTCCTCCTCTTCCTGGCCATTGTTGCTGGGGATACAGTGGGTTGAGTCAGATGGAGAACAAAAGCCCCTGGTTCCATAGGGAGTTTTTGCGCAGCGCACTTTGACAGATGATCAGCAATGCTGTTTTTCGCACGCGGTATGTGCTCTGTTTGCAATCCATCAAAGTGCTCCTCCAACTTTCTCACTTCCTCGACGTATGCCTCCATCAATGGGCTTTGATAATTCTTGTTCACTTGCCTCACCACAAGTTGGGAATCTCCATGAATGATAAACTTCTTGATTCCCAGTTCTGTTGCGATCCTGAGCCCGGCAAGGAGTACTTCATATTCTGTTGTATTGTTGGTAGCCTTCTCCCGGGGGAAATGCATTTGAACCACGTACTTAAGGTGCTCCCCAGAGGGAGCAACAAGAAGCACGCCAGCTCCTGCACCTTGTAGGGAGAAGGCACCATCAAAGAACATGATCCATTCCTGGGGCGCTTCCTTGCCGGGGATAACTATCTCCAACACATCTTCGTCAGGGGTAGGCGTCCATTCCGCAATAAACTCTGTCAGTGCTCTGCTCTGAATGGTTGACGTGCTCTTAAACTTCAAACCAAAGCTGGATAACTCCAAAGCCCATTCCACTATCCTGCCAGTGGCCTCAGGGTTCCTCAATATGCGTTGCAAGGGGAAGCGGGTGACAACCGTGATCTCGTGGGCTTGGAAGTAGTGGCGCAGTTTCCTTGAGGCCATGATGAGGCCAAAAATCAACTTTTGCACACCAGAGTACCTCGACCTAGCCCCCTGCAATAGGGAGCTGACGAAGTACACTGGGCACTGCACCACTTTCTTCCTTGCCGTGACCTTGGAGCTGTCTCCATTACCCCGCTCCTCCTTGTTCTGATCTGCCTCTGACCTTGCCGGGGCGAGTTCACTTCCTTCTCCAGAGGGGACGGCAGTTGCAGCTGCTTCTTCATCTACTTCCCGCTGCGCCACCAGTGCTGTGCTAACCACTTGATTGGTTGCCGCTAAGTATAGCAGCAATGGTTCTTGTGGTTTTGGAGCGACTAAGGTGGGAACAGAGGAAAGATAGGTCTTTAGATCCTGCAGCGTAGCGTGTGCCTCCGGGGTCCACTCCATGGGCCCAGCCTTGTTCAAGATTTTGAAGAACGGCAGGGCACGTTCGGCGGACATGGAAATGAACCTGCTTAGCGCGGCAACACATCCAGTCAAACGCCTCACGTCTTTAACTGTCTTGGGTGCTTGAATCTCCTCAATTGCCTTAATCTTGTCGGAGTTGGCCTCTATCCCTCGGTGGGACACAAAGAAGCCAAGCAGCTTGCCGGAAGGAACGCCAAACACACACTTCTCTGGGTTCAACTTCAAGTTGATCTTGCGTAGATTTGGAAAGGTCTCTTCCAAGTCCTGAATGAGAGTTGATTTGTCCTTGGTTTTGACCACTATATCATCCATGTAGGCTTCAATATTCATGTGCAACTGGGACTCAAAGCCAATCTGTACTGCTCTCACGAAAGTGGATCCAACGCTTTTTAACCCAAAGGGCATACGTACAAAGCAGTATGTGCCACATGGGGTTATAAACGTGGTCTTCTCATCGTCTTCTTCGGACATGAAAATCTAGTGGTACCCGGAGTAGGCATCCAAGAAGGAAAGTAGGTCACATCCAGAGGTGGAATCCACAATCTGATCAATGTGCGGCAAGGGGAATGGGGCCTTCGGGCATGCTTTATTTAGATCTGTGAAATCTATGCAAAGCCTCCATTTCCCATTCGCCTTGCGCACCACCACTGGATTCGCCAACCAAGTTGGATGCAACACTCCTCTGACCAAACCAGCAGCTTCGAGTTTCTTGATCTCCTCGGCAATAAACTGCTGCCACTCCAAAGCTTGCTTTCGGACCTTCTGTTTGACTGGTCGGGCATGTGGGTAGACAGCAAGGTGGTGCTCGATTACCTCCATGGGAACACCGGGGATGTCAGATGGTTGCCAAGCAAACACATTGACATTCGCCCGCAGGAAGGCAACGAGTGCGCTTTCCTATTAGTCATCAAGGGTGGAGCTGATAGTAAATGTACCATCAGTGCCAACCAACCCTGCCTGGACCTTCTTCGTAGCAGGCACATCAACTTTTGATCTCTTGATATTGGAACTCTCCGGCAAATCATCAACAGGCGCAGCGCAATCCGAAGAGGCCCGCTTCCCGGATTCTTTGTTGGCATCCTTGCTAGCTTTCTTCCCTTTCTTGCTTTCCTTGGCGGGAGTGGTAGCTTCCGCGGCCTCTGCAGCGACTGCTTCCCGGTACATCTTATCCATGCATATGACTGCGTCCCTCTTGTCTGATGGAATGGAAATGACGCCCATCGGTCCTGGCATCTTCAGAGTGTTGTAGGCATAGCGGGATGCCGCCATGAATTTTGCTAGGGCAGGGTGGCCAAGGATTCCATTGTATGGCAGGGGGAAGTCGACCACATCAAACACGATCTTCTCGGTCCAGTAGTTCAACTCCCCCCCCCCCCGAACGTTACCGGCAGTGTGATCTTCCCCTTAGGATGACTCTTGTCAGGGTTGATGCCTTGGAAAGTACCGGTACCCTTGAGCTCTTCATCTGCTATCTGGAGCTTGCTGATGACCTTGGGAGATATCAGATTCAACTCGGCCCCGCCATCAACCAACATCTTTGTGACTTTGTGGTTGCGAATCGTTGGTGAAACCAACAATGGCAAACATCCTACCGCAGTGGTGCGGTCAGGGTGATCCTCTTCATCAAAGATGATGGGCGTGCGGGACCACTTGAGCGGCTTCCGAGAATCTGCCGCCGGCTCCATGGCATTGACCTCACGTGCCCACTGTTTGAGCTGGTGGTGAGACGAGTGCAAGGACGCACCTCCGTCAATGCACAGGGCGTCAGTGGCCTTCTGGAACTCCTGCTCGCTAGTTTCCTCTTCATCTCCTTCATCACTCCCATCATCACATTCCTTCTTCTCACGGCCTCCGGCCGGTTTCCCTTGATACTGAGGGGCCTTGCCGGGGCAACCTCCTCTACCACCTCAGCCCTTCCCACCAGCACCATCTTGGTCTCTCTCTTTGTCACACTTCTCGTACTCAGCTTTCTGCTTCTTGACGAGTTGCTTAACTTGATGACACTCTTGAAGATCGTGTCCCATAGTCCGATGGATCCTGCAGTATGGCTCGTCAGCCTTCCCAGCCTTCTCGGCAGCCGCGGCTTCCCGGCAGTCAGCGCACGCGGCAACTTCCTTGCCGGGAGCATCGGTCTTGGCCTTTTTGCTGGTACTAGGAGTGCTCGCTCCTTCAACAGCCATCACTACTTTATCCTTGCACTTCTTGTTGCGTTTCTTGTTCTTCTTCTTCTGATTGGTGGCGTCGTCATCATCCTCTGAGTCAACGTCGACGCCATCTTCTTCACCGGGGAGTCGCCTCCCCTCCTCTGTTCGGGCACACTTGTCTGCCAGAGTGTATAGCTCATTCACAGTCTTGGGCAACCGAACGTTCATTTTGGAACGTATCCTGTGGTTGCGCACATTGGACTGGAACACAGCTATCACAGCTGCTGGATGGATGTCTGGAATGTTCCTGTGCACCCGGCTGAACCTCTGCATATACTTCCGCAAACTCTCTCCTTCCTTCTGTGGGAGGAGCTGCAAGTCGCTGGGCCGCCCTGGTTCTTGATGGCCGCCTGTGAAGGCACCAATAAACTCATGGCACAGATCAGCCCAGGTCGAGATGGAGTTCTCTGGCAAGTGCATCAGCCACGACCTCATGTTTGGCTTGAGTGCCAAAGGGAAGTAGTTGGCGAACACCCTCTCGTCCCTTCCTCCGGTAGCTTGAACAGTGATGGTGTAGATGCTCAAGAACTCTGCCGAGTTCAATCTTCCTTCTTACTTTTCTGGTATCTCTGGTTTGAACATACGGGCAGATGGCCAACGGACTTGCCGCAGCTCACGAGTGAATGCGGGGCACCCAACCTCGAAAGGCAGGTACCCGCCCCCACCGGGCATGGGTTCGTCGACGTCGGGGCCATTGCGCCT
Organism: Thinopyrum elongatum; assembly: GCA_011799875.1. Classification (NCBI taxonomy): domain Eukaryota; kingdom Viridiplantae; phylum Streptophyta; class Magnoliopsida; order Poales; family Poaceae; genus Thinopyrum; species Thinopyrum elongatum. Next base: position 525,553,014 of record CM022303.1, on the reverse strand, counting down.
ATCAGACTGGCGGCGGGAGTCGCGGCGTCGCTCGATGGTGACGCGCGTGTCTTCCCTCTGCCTGTCTTCTAGGCCCCGTCGCTGGTCTCGACGTGCCAGAGGATCAGACGAAGCCATTGATACGTCGTCGGGTTCTTGGTCGCGTGGCCCTGGCTGCGGCCCCTGCGCTGGCTGTCGTGGAGGGGACTGCACCGTCAGAACGGCTCCCTCGGTGCGGCCAGCGGCTTGGGCCATTGTCGCCGTTGGTGGAGGCCGTGGCAGGCCTGCCTGCTGTGATCCTCCCGCCTCAGCGAAACCAATCAAGCTCTGGATAGTGGCCCTCACTCATCCATATGATTGGCCGCTGGCGGAAATCTCAACAAGAGCTGGGCCTGCGCCATGGCCTCCGAAGCGGTGCTTGGCATGGACGACAATACAGATCGCGACGTCGCCCGACTTCTGATGGTGCCTGTAGTGGCGGCGCCATGTTCTCGCCGCCGCGAGCCAGCCGCCAGGGCGGCGTGATGATGCGGTGGATGCGCTTGGGGGTTGACGACCCCATTTGGCGCATCGTCTCGGCTAGATTGCCCTGGGGGTGGCGCGGGCCCCGTAGCCGCACCTACGGCGGGGGCAGCTAAGTGATTATGATCCGCAGCAGGGCGAGCGCTACCGCTGCGGTTGTGTCCCTCGGCAAGGTGGGGAGGCGGAGACGGAGCGTTCTCCCCACCCGCACCTTGCAGAGCATGGCCGCCGGGTTATTGTTGATGTCGCCCTCCTCCGGTGCCTCCTGCTCCTGCTCCGGCCGCAGGGGGAACGGTGATGGCACCACCTGCGCCAGTCACGTTCCCCGCGGTGTCGGCGTTCCCATGTTCCCCCACAGCCCCCATGGCATTAGTGGCCGCATGCGAGGGAGCCTTCGAGGTAGATGGGTGAGTTGAAGCACCGGATTTCTTTTTGGGCGCCATGGATGATGAAGCCGTTGATGAAGACGGCGCGATGCTTACTCTTGGGTTCGCGCAAGCGCTTCCCCCTACCTGGCGTGCCAAAGATGTCGTGGTATGACATGGCCACCTATGGGGCCATCGGCCCCTTGTGGTTCGGCAAGGGGGAAGAGCGCATTGCACAAAGAGCGGAAAGCACAGAGCAGCATGGCAATGATGACACGGGCAGTTTTACCTAGGTTCGGGCCACCGCGAGGCGTAAAACCCTACTCCTGCTTTGGTGGATTGATGGAAGGACCGTGGTGGAGACACATCGCTCTAGCCCGGCAAGGTCGCCTCGGGGCGAGAACAGCTACGCACGTACGAGTGCACAAGGGTCCGAATCCTTTCTAAGGTAGCCACGGCCCTCCTTTTATAGGTCAAGGTGTCACCACAATGGCAAAACAATCATTATGCACTGATTAGATAGCCACGGTGCTATCATACCTAACTCTACAGACAGGACAGGGTGCAATAAATGCGCCGCTTAGTGTCACATCATGGCGTAGCCCGGCAAGCCTTGCCGTGCCATTCAGCCACCTTTTCGCCTGCCTGCGTGACATGTCGCCTGGATGGGTGTCATTTAGGGATGATCTTCCTCAGAAATGGCCTTCCACGTACCAAGTAACAGCCACCTAGTCACTTGGGGCCTCGACACCGCACCGATGGGTGACTTGCGTTGCTGTGAGGTGGAGCAGTGGAGCTTTGGCAGGGTAATCCGCCCTTGGCGTCCCTGGCAAGCCTGTCGGGGGAGTCTTGAGGTTTGTCTTGGGGTAACCTCGACCCCGCCAGGCTCGCCCCTAGCAAGGGAGGTTTTTCCTTAGTGATATCTTGCTTATTTGGTTGGTCTTGGTCTTCTCACTACAAAAAAAAAAATACACTTCCATGATGATACATGTTTGTCATAGTAGGTCACGTTTTCTGTCATGCATGTACATCCATGACAATTTTATGACAGAATCAAGATAGTCATACCTGTGCTGTCGTAGAAGTGTTCCATGACATTACCAAAATTATCATCACGGAAGTGTCCACTTCCATGACGATAAATCACGCGTCATAGAAGTGCTTTCGTCAAGGGTGACCGACACGTGGCATCCACCGTAACGGGTCACCGTTAAGCTATCGGGTTCCGGTTTGGATCCGATAACCCGTTAACAGCTGGGACCAATGGGATTTTCCATGTGTAAAATTATCATTGGCTATAGCAACCACGTGTCAGCACCCGAAAAGGACAGATGTCAACCGCCCAATGGACAGGAGGCGCCTATGATACGTCGACACGTGGCAAGGCCCAACAGCGGCCCATTTAGGTTAAAAAGGCTGGCCTAGTCAAAATTAGTGGGCTGGCCCATTAACGGCCTGCTTGCAAACAGCCCATTCGCAGTTAAGGCCCGTACGGCTAGTGTCAAATCGGCCCGTCAACGGCCCATTCTAAACTTGTCATCATCACGGCCCATGGTCACTTCTGGCCCGTTAATAGTCTGCTAAGTATTTGGGCCGAATTACGGCCCGGTGTGTTTCCGGCCTGTTAAAGGTCCTGCTTCATTTGGGCCCATTTATTGGCCATTGAAACTTTTGGCCCATAAACGACCGTGAAGGATTTGGGTCATATTCGGACATGTCTGACATTCGGCTTGTTAGAGGCCCACTGTAGATTTGGGCCACTTCCAGACTGGTGTGATTTTCGGCCTGTTAACGTCGGACGAAATCCATGGGCCATATGTGGCCCAACGTCACATCAGGCCCATTAACGGCCCATATAAAACTGATACTGATCAAGCCCGACCGAACTTCCGGCCTGTTAAAGGCCCGTGTAGTAGGTCGGTGCATTTACGGCCCATCTGAATTTCGGCCTGTAAACGATCCGCATTGTGAATGGGCCACCACGAGCTGAGATACATTTCGGCCTGCTAATGACCAATGGGTTATTTGGCACAATCAGGGCCCTATCTCACTTTCGGACTATTAAAGGCCCGTGTTATTTATGGGCTCGAGATATTTACACATGTTAACGGCCTATTGTGACCGAGGGCCCAAATTATGTTTAGGCCTGTTAAAGGCCCACTAGGGGCACAGGCCTATCAAAAATATGAAAGCTTATGCTGATTTAGGCCCAGATATTTTTAGTGGGCTACATGCAAATTACGACCCATAATCATTTTTAGCCCAATTGGAATGGGCCTGACGAATGTTGGCACGTTGGGCTCCTATGAAGGTTTCGGCCGAATACATTACTAAGATAAACCTACACTATACAAAAATAGCGTCGTAATTTCTACAGCCTTTGGCAGCATGATAAATGCTGTATCACAACAAAATAAATTCTAGCCATACAACAAAAGGCTTGTTGGCATAAAGTTTACAGTCCTTACAGATAAAAGCACCATCAGATGTATAGAAGCACAGATCATTTGACCTGAGTGCTAATGTTTCAGGCTGTAGAATCTGATGGAGCAGCATGATCTTCCCCTTTTTTCCACCATTGCTCTTGAACAACGAAGCAAATGTCTGATAGTCTGGTTTCAAAACCATTCATATCTTGATGACATTTGTCAACAACTATTCTTGTTTCCGAAATGACGTCCATTAGGGATTGGACTTGTGTCTAGAGCACAGATATATCACCCTGTCTAGCCAGAAGATTTTGTTCAGTAGGCGATTTGGACAAGGTTACCTTGACAACCAACCCAGAATTACGCAGGAAGGTGCTTTTTGCACTGTTAGTGGAGAGATACTGACGCACTGCAGCAAGAGGTGACATTGTGCCTGTGGTAGCCTCGTCACCTTCAGGTGGTTGTGGCTATTCAATCATTTGTTCCATAGCTTGCTGAAAGTTTGAACTTGTAGATTAGTGTACCAGATAAGTTACTAATGAGACAAAAACAAACAAAGTAGGTTTCACGTTTATACATAACTTATTTTGGTGAACTACTATAATACATTAGCATGTATTGTAGTGCCAACTACATAATAAAATCACTTTCGGAACATATGTCCATGTAGCATGCCTACTGTATTGTCTATTTCCTCACATTCGTTGACATTTAAGGATAAAGAGACATGGTTTAAAGTAGGATGAACATAGTATGACATCATTCATATCATGGGCAAACAGATATAAAACAAACATGCTATTGTATCATTGTGTGGGCACGTGAACATCACAATTAGATTACAGATCAAGACCAAAAGAATATCCTTCATCTCTTTTAAACCGTGTAAGGTGAAATGATATGTTAAGACAACTGTGTATAAAAGTGAATAGAGTAACTGACATTGGCTGCAAACCAAGCAGTTAAATGAACACGTCACAGTAACAAGCAGTTCAAAGGCAGGAGGAGTAACGACTTACAACATTGGCTTGAACTGGTGTGCTCATGCCCTTCATCTTGCTGGTGTGGCAATCCTTGAAGATTTGCACTGCATTCGGTTCAGGTTCTTTTTGGTCCACACGGGCTTTCCTCTGTATTTGGAACAAGTCAATATAGATACGATAATATGGCACAGAAAAAAGAAGGAACTAGCAGTTATTTACAAGAGCCTCGCAGTGTGCAATATAGCTATAAGATCGTGTTGTCTGTTGGAATTTCACTTTAGAATGGTTGGTCTTGTTCTTCAAACAGTTAGCCTAGAAGAAGATACACTTGTAAGGCACATACGTAAATACAAGTTCAATATGTGATCTGATCAAATACATATACCCTACCTGATACTTTGGATCAGACCAGTGTTTAACAAGGGTTGTCTAGTCTTCATCTGTAATATATTCCACTGGAGATGTTTGGGCGATTTCATTGTTAGCCTTGCCTTTAAAGTGAGTTTTTCTAAAGTGATACCGATACTGTCGCAGAGCAGACTGAAAAACATGAGTGCATGCTTGTTTAGTTGCATCATCTTTTGGATCCAACTTGAACCTCATCTGTTGAAAAAAGAATGTGAGTCTTATTAGGAGGAAGCTAGAAAGTATGGGACAGAGCAAGACAATATTACAAATTGCGATGAATAACATTACTTATGGATAAATAGTCAAGGAAGGTGTTAAACTGGGTATCGTCTTCCTCATTCCTGTACTGGATCCACGTTGGGAGGATACATGCATGACACCTAACGGTAACGGCTGCCTCTGATAGTAACTTGGCTGACTCTGTAGCATCACGTGGCCTTTTTAAACCTGCCTCAAAATGGATCTCCATTCTTCCTCCTTTAGATTTTGTTAATCTGTCAAGCATTATCCCTGATGTCTGTTTCCGCTTGCACCGTGGTGCTAGTTCAACAACGAATATGGAAAGTGTTAGTGCACATCAAACTGTGAGAGTACATATAAAGGAGCATGCAACTGCGACTTGACTCGGTCAGGTACCGTCTTGGTGTTGATGCTCATGAGGTTCATCTGATCTTGCCAAGTCCTGTTGTGTCAGCAGTGCTTCGGAAGTAGTGTTAGGTGTGAAGGCAGCTTGGGAACTGGCCAGCTGTGGAGCAAACGAACGAGTAACTCATTGAGATGCCGGTATAGTTGAAGCGGATGCTGCAGCTGGTGGAGCAGGTGATACTGTGTTTGTAGATTTAGCCGGTGGACTTGGACCTTTTACTGCACTATAAGTACCAGCAGAATCTCGAGGGCAGATCCTTTTCCGTTGCACCCGACGAGTAACACCATTCCCTACTATATTCTTTTCCTTGCTCTTTTTTGACTTTGCCATGTCAAGCCGTACCCACAACACAAAAGAATAAAATCACTCTTCAGAACTCATTGATGCATGATACAGACAAGCAATACTTTGATGTAAGACAACCGTATGAGGATGGAATATGTAAGAAAAACAGGACGGCGTGACATATTCACAGCTACGATGTGTAAACTAAGCAGAAGGATTTTCAAGAAAATAGAAGTAATGCAAGCTAGACACCATATGAAAGATGCAACCAATATCACTCTGCCAAGTTAAAAGTGTCTTGTCATAAGTGGCATTTCGAAAAGTTAGAAGCAGTACAACCTAGGAATCAATGCAAGATGCAACCACTATCAAACTGCCATGTTAAAAGCGTCCAATCATGAGTGACTGATGTGGGATACACAACATCAGTACTTTGATGTAAGAACATGGTATGTAGATAGATGCAGTGTATTCTAGACACAGAAAGGCATGTCATATGCACATGTATAACGTATAAACTCAGCAGGTGCAATTTAATCAAAATAGAAGAAATACAGGCTAGACAACATATGTAACATGAAACCAATTATCACACTGTCAACTTAGAGCAAGCACCTGCGATGGTGGAGTACGGGAGATGAACTCATCATGTAGACTTGGGACTTCAACTGCATTAGTAGTAGCAGTGGCAAATCTAGAGAGTCTCCGTTTGCGTTGGTCCGGAGGACCACCAACATCCCCTAACTTACTCTTTTCCTTCCACTTTTTTGATATTGCCTTCTGAAGTCAAAACCACAAGAAGATGAATAAAATTAGCTCTGCATAACTAGTTGATGCATGATACAGACGAACACTACTTTGATGTAAGGCAAGCGCATGATAGGAGGATGGAATATATAAAAAAAGACAGCATTGCATATTCACACGTATGATAGGAGGATGGAATATGTATGAAAAACAGTAAGAAGAAGGCATTTCAACAAAATTAGAAGAAATGAAAGCTAGGCACCATATGAATATGCAACCAATATCACTCTATCAGGTAAAAAGTGTCTCGTCGTAAGTGCCATTTCAAGAAATTAGAAGCAGTACAAGCTAGAAGACAATGCAAGATGCAACCTATATCACAGTCCCAAGTTGAATGTGTCTTATGGGTAAGTGATTGTTGCAGGTATAATTTGTAAGCTACATAGATGCAATTCAACAAAATTAGAAGCAATACAAACTAGACATCATACGGAACACGCAACCATATATAACAGTTCCAAGTTAGAGCAAGCACATGTGATGGTGGAGTAGGGGAGATGTGCTCATCATCTACACAGCTACATTGACTGTCCAGCCTTGTGTTGTCTTGCGAATCTTGTTGGGAGGATGGCGGAGTAGAATCTGTAGAGACCCTCTGTGTGAGTTGCTCCATAGGACCACCATCATCCACTGCCTTACTAATTTCCTTCAGCTGTATTGATTTTGCATTGTGAAGTCAAACCGATAAGAAAAAGGAATAAAATTCGCTCTTCAGAACTCATTCATGCATGATACTGACGAACACTACTCGGATGAAAGGCAAACACATGATACGAGGATGGAATATGTACGAAAAACAGGACGGCGTGACATATTCACACCTATGATGTGGTAACTAAGCAGAAGGCATTTCAACAAATTAGAAGCACTGCAAGCTAGACACCATATGAAAGATGCAACCAATAGCACTCTGCCAAGTTCAAACTATCTAGCGTTTCAACAAATTAGAAGCAGTAAATGCTAGAAATCATATGCAAGACGTAGCCAATATCACAGTGCCGACTTAAAGGTGCCTCATCATAAGTGACTGATGCGGGATATGCAAGAATAGTAGCCTGATGTAAGAACATGGTGTGATCAGATATAGTATGTTACAGAAACAGGAACACGTGTCATATTCACAGGCATGATGTGTAAAGTAAGCAGATGCAATTCAATAAAGTTAGAAGCAATACAAGCTAGACATCATACGCAACATGCAACCACATATAATAGTGCCAAGTTAGAGCAAAGACATGTGATGGTGGAATAGGGGAGATGTTCTCATCATCTACACAGCTACGTTGACTGTCTAGCCTTGCGTTGTCTTGCGAATCTTGTTGGGAGGATGGCGGAGTAGAATATGTAGAGACCCTCCATTTCAGTTGCTTGGAAGGACCACCATCATCCAATGCCTTACCAATTTCCTTCCGCTTTATTGATTTTGCATTGTGAGGTCAAACCGACAAGAAGAAGGAATAAAATTCGCTCTTCAGAACTCATTCATGCATGATACTGATGAATACTACTCTGATGAAAGGCAAAGTCATGATACGAGGATGGACTATGTATGAAAAACTGGACTGCTTGACATATTCACACCTATGATGTGGTAACTAAGCAGAAGGAACTTCAACAAGTTAGAAGCACTGTAAGCTGGACACCATATGGAAGGTGCAATCAATATCACTCTGCCAAATTAAAACTGTCTCGTCATAGGTGGCGTTCATCAAATTAGAAGCACTACATGCTAGAAATCGTATTCAAGATGCAAACCAATATCACACTGCCAACTTAAAGGTGTCCCATCATAAGTGACTAATGCAGGATACACAAGAAGAGTAGTTTCATGTAAGAACATGGTGTGATAGACAGATATAGTATATACCAAAAACAGGAAGGCGTGTCATATTCACACGTATCATGTGTAAGCTAAGGAGATGCAGTTTTCACTAATTAGAAGCAATACAAGCTAGACACCATATGCAACATGCAACAAGATATCACACTGCCAAGTTAGAGCAAGCACCTGGGATGGTGGAGTAGGGGAGCGGAGACTTGAAACTTGTAATGCACTAGCAGTACGAGGAGAATTCGTAGAGATGCTCCGTTTACGTTGCTGTAGAGGACCACCATCATCGCCTTCCTTACTCTTTTCCTTCCTCTTTTTTGATTTTGCCTTGTCAAGTCAAACCCACAAGAAAAAGGAATAAAATTTGCTCTTCAGAACTCATTGATGCATGATACTGACAAACACTACTTTCATGTAAGGCAGCCGCATGATAGGAGGATGGAATATGTATGAAAAACAGGACGACATGACATATTGACATGTATGATGTGTAAAGTGTAAATTAAGCACAAGGTGTTTGAACTAGTTAGAAGCAATGCAAGCTAGGAACCATATGAAATATGAAACCAATATCACTCTGCCAAATTAAAATGGTGGCCTCAAAAATGTATTTGACCAAATTAGAAGCAATACATGGCAACGTGATAGAAATAATAAGTGTCGGAGGGATTGACAATGGGTAGCCTCATCCACGCCCCTTAGCATTTCAAGACATCGGGGGTAGCAAAGCCCCTCCTGCCTTCCAAACACGCGGCCGGCTCCTCGGGCCGGCTGGGCCCAAGCGGCCGGCTCCCAGAAGACGGAGCACTCTTAGGAGGCGGCTCCGGGGAGGCCGGTTCCTAGCAGACGGACCCTCCTCCCCTCGGAGTCTGCACTCAACTACTACGACGAGACGGGGCGTGGCTACAGGGCCACCCTCACCCCCAAATCCCAGGGCGGCGTGGCTACAGTGCGAGCTGACCAAGCGGTCACCCACCTGCCATACGCAGGACTGTAGCCATGCGACCCTCAGCATGGCCCCCGTCAGCAAGAGCCTTGCTACAGCAAAAGGCAATCAGTACGGCCTGCAGGCGGCGGGCCCTACCTGTCTGTGAGCTCCCAGAAGATGGCGCATTCCTGGAAGGCGGCTTCGGGGGTGGATCGGCCCCCAGCAGGCGGCCTTCCCCCTCCCCTCGAAGTCTGCACTCACCAGCCTCGACGGGATGGAGCATGGCTACAGCGTGCGCTGACCGAGCGGCCCCCAACCCGTCATACGGCGAGGCTGTGGCCATACGACTCCTGACGCGGCCTCCGTCATCAAGTACGACTCTACAGCAAAAGGCAACCAGCATGGCCCGCAGGCGGCGGGCCCAACCTGTCGACCGGATTCTCGGCAGCCGGCAGGGCCCTTCGGCGGCGGGCCCCAGCAGCCGGCGGAGAATCCGGCGACCCTAGACACTGACGTCCGGGTCCTACACCCGGCCGTGTTACCATTGTACCCCTGGGGGGCAGGCCTATATAAGCCCCCCAGGATCACCCATGCAAAGGGTTCAGCCCACACGCCATTCACACACACCATAGCTAGGGAGAGCAAGGTAGCAGCTCTGCCCTTCTTCCTCCTCTAGCAGCGCAGCTCAAGGAGCAACCTTGTAGCCACCATTTGATCCTAGTCATCATGCGGAGACCCCGCAGAGCAGGACTAGGGGTGTTATCTCTCCGAAGAGCCCCGAACCTGGGTAAACCCCCGCGTGCTATTCGCTTACCCGTCCCGGATATTCCACGGCAATCTTGCCCTCACCTCAAGCCACCCCGTGGCATCTGTCAACTCGTGGTACCCCCTGCCGACTGACGCGAGAATACCCCGACAGTTGGCGCCCACCGTGAGGCGGGCTGCTGCTGGAACCGCGGTCCGGGCGGGACCATTTTTTGTCATCATCACTGTGGCGTCGCGCCGTCTCTCCTGTAGCGCTCGGGGGCTCGACATCGACCCACCCCCGGAGCGACCGCACGGGACGGCGCGTCCTCGTCGTCGGTGTTGCCCTCTTCATCGCCACCACCACGGCATCGCCGTCCTCTGCGCACTACATCTCGCTCCGGCCGGCCGGCCGCGCCCGGCTCCGCTCGCTACTGCGCTCCGCCGGTGCCGCTAACCTCAGCTGGCATGCTGTCACTCCTCCCGTGCGCGCCCGTGGCCGCCACTGCCCACGCTGCTGCTGCGCTCACCGCTGCTTGCAGTTCCCCTGCCGTCGCTGCGCTGCCGCTGCTTCCACTGCTAGCTACCACCACCTGTACACAACTCACACCAAGGCCAGACACTAGCCAGTCATCGTATGTACATAACCCGGACATTGGGTGTATAATGCGCGTACACTAGTCAGATAATGGCCAAAACATCTCGACTCTGCTTGTCCCTTCCTACGCGCGCGCGCAGCCATGCTGGCTCGCCTCCGCTCCTTAGCCGCCGGCCTGCTCCGCCCCTGCTCGCTAGCTCCGCCCTCCGCCTTCGCCAAGTCCGCGCACGAGACTGGCTCCGCCTGCCCCGGCCGTCCTCCGCCCAAGCTCCCCCGCCGGGATCCCGCCAGCCGACTCCGTCCGCGGCGCGGCTCCCCTGATCCCTCGCCTGCGCGGCTCCGCCAGCCCCGCCTGCTCCTGCCGGCTCCGGTCTCGCCGGCTCACAGCATCCGGCTGCACCCCACTCCGGCCTGCTCCGCCCCTGCAGAGCCGCCTCGCCCGCCTGCAAGCCGGCTCCACCTCACCTCGACCGCCTGCGTCGCCCCGTCTCCGCGTCTGCCAGCCCCGCCGCTCCACCCGCGCCTTGTCGGCGTCTCCGCGCCCGAGTGCCTCCACCGCCGCCCTGGCTCGACCTCAGCCCCGCACGCTGCCCTGCCGCAGCCGCAGGCCGCTCCGCCTCGCCACGGCTAGCGTAGCCGTGCCTCGTTCCTCCTCTCCAACGCCTCGGGCGCCTAAGCCTCTTTTGCCTCAGCACCACTCCAGCGACCACGCCGGTCGCCGCTGTCCTCGGGCTCCCCGCTGCTCCACCGCTAGCTCGCCGTAGCCCTGCTCGTCTCTCTTAGGGAGGTGACAACTGCGGTCTGCTGGCCCCTGCACGCACGAGCCCCCGCTTCAGGCCACCTCCAGTCGCCTCCCCGCAGACGCCTCCGCCTGCACGCCCCGTGGCCGGCTGCATCGCGCCCGTCAGAGGCCGGCTTCACCACGCGCGCGGCCGTGCACGCCGCCTACGCTGGTCACCTCTGCCACTACAGACAGCTCCGGGCCGCCCCCAACACGCCACGGCCGCCAGCGCCTAGCCCGCCCCCGGCTCGCCGGCTGTGCCCGCTAGCCAGAGCCGCTCCCAGGCCTGTCCGACGGGTCACCGCGCCCGCTTTCCCCCGTGTCCGGCGTCGGGACCCCTCGGGCTCACATCTCCCCTGGCCGGGTCCGCACTCGCCGACCTCTGCTTCGCGCCCGTCCTTCGTGCCGCGGGCGTCCACAACTCCGCCGTCGTCCCCAACCTGTCCCATGCACCGCTGCGGCCGCGTCTTGCCTTGCCGGCTCCGCCCCGGCCTCCCGCGCGCCAGCAGCGCCCCGTCGCTCCTCCTCACCTGCGTGGGTCGCAAGCCGACTGCCGCGGCCGGCCTTCCACGCGGCCACTTCATCCGGCCGCGCCTGCGCCTGCGCCCTGCGTCAGCCTTGCTGCGCCCGCGTGCCCATCCGCCGAGCCGCCAGCTTGCTGACTTCGCCTGGCCACCCCTCCCACGGTGGGCGCTTCGCCCTGCCGACTACGCTTGGCCGCCCCACCGCCGGCCTGGCCGTTGGCTGTGCCAGCTCCTGCCGCCACATACAACACCCGCCGGATCGCGTCCCCGCTCCCCGCTTGCCCGCTGCCGGCTCCCGCCGTTCGGTTGCTCGTGGCCAGCTGAAAAAAAAGAGTGCGTCCGGCTGCTCACAGCTGGCTGAAGAAAAGCAAAGGAAAAAAAAACATCCGCCTGCCCATCTGCCTGCTCCGCCACTCGGACGGCCAGTTGTGACCCGCCTTGCTTGCGCGGCCGTCCGGCCAGCCTGCGTCGCCACCTGGCCGACCGGTCCGCCTGCCGCCTCCGACGCCTGGCCGGCTGAGGAGCCGGCCCGGCCGCCCGTCCGCCTCGACGCCCGTTCGGCCGGGCCCGACCGGCTGGACCCCCTTCGAAAACCCGAAGGCTCAAAGGCTACCCCCAGCGGGTGTGCCGGCGCACTCCGCGAGCACCAAGCCGTGACGGCTATCCTTCGTCAACCTCCGCCTCGTCTGCGTCAAAGCAATGTAAGCTCCTCACCCGCATGTTTTCGCACCACGTGCAAACCCGGATAACCCCGAGCGACTTCGGGGGCTATCTTCGCATTTTTATCACTTGCATTGCTGTTCGCCCCGGCGCCAGCCAGTGTTTGCCCGGAGGCTGGTCGATTGGCCTGAGACGTTCGTTCCCACAGACGGCTTAGTAGCGTGCATGGTACCGATGGCTCACTCTTCGTCCCAGCTACAGACCACAGCGTCACTGTCCGGCTAACAAGAGCAAACGCTGGAGGCCACCCACCCGAAAAACGTCGGGGGAGAAAACGGTTCGGGCGACCCGGCCGTTTGCTTTATGAGTATCTGCTCGGTCGAATCTGCTCCCAGAGTCTGAGTACTGTACGCTTCACTCCGCGGCCCACTCTCAGCCACAGACCGTCACGCGGCTGTCCGGCTAGCGAGAGCACAAGAGCGGAGGGGACATGAAAAAGATTGAAGGGGGCTCGGACGAAACCGAGTCGGGACCCTCCGCATAAAACTTGCACTGCTAAAACTAAGCATCTAATATTGCTGCGCCCGTTTAACCCTGCTTTTTGCATGATCACTTCCGTTGGGAACCCCCTCCTCGCCCGGAGGCTCGGAGGCTACACCCAGCGGGTGCGCGCGCGCACCCCCACCAGAAGCAAGCCGCGGCGGCTGCAACCTGCAGCCGGCTGTCATCAACAACATCAGTCGGCAGACTCCGCGTCCACGCCCGACAACATCAGTCGGCGGACTCCAAGTCCGCACCCGACAGCATCAGTCGGCGGACTCCGCGTCCGCACCCGACAGCATCAGTCGGCGGACCCCGCGTCCGCTCGACAGCTTCAGTCGGCGGAGCCCGCGTCCGTGCCCGACAGCATCAGCTGGCGGACTCCGTGTCCGCGCCCGGCAGGGCCCCGCGCCCACCAGCCGCCGAACTCCATGTCCGTGCCCGGCACCCTCGACGTCGCCATCGGGTTCATCATCAACAACAAGACCCTCCGCCCAACTTTTCCAAGTTGCCCGGAGGCTACACCTAGCGGGTGCGCTTACGCGCCCCTGATCGGAACATGTCGCGCCTGTTGCACGCTCGCCGCCAGCTGCAACCGGCCCCTCGATGCCATCGTCTGCACCAACAACCACGAAAACCCTCCGCCCAACTTTTCCAAAGTTGCTCGGAGGCTCGGAGGCTACACCCAGCTGGTGCGCTTGCGCGCCCCCGCCGGAAGCAAGCCGCACCGGCTGCGGTCCGTAGCCGACCGTCATCGACATCTTCCACATCAACGCCCGCTAAAAAACCTCCGCCCAACTTTGCCAAGTTGCCCGGAGGCTCGGAGGCTACTGTCGGAGGGATTGACCACGGGTAGCCTCATCCACGCCCCTTAGCATTTCAAGACATCGGGGCTAGCAAAGCCCCTCCCGCCTTCCAAACACGCGGCCGGCTCCTCGGGCCGGCTGGGCCCAAGCGGCCGGCTCTCAGAAGACGCAGCACTCTTAGGAGGCGGCTCCGGGGAGGCCGGCTCCTAGCAGACGGACCCTCCTCCCCTCGGAGTCTGCACTCAACCACTATGACGAGACGGGGCGTGGCTACAGGGCCACCCTCACCCCAAAATCCCAGGGGGGGCGTGGCTACAGTGCGAGCTGACCAAGCGGTCACCCACCTGCCATACGCAGGACTGTAGCCATGCGACCCTCAGCATGGCCCCCGTCAGCAAGGGCCCTGCTACAACAAAAGGCAATCAGTACAGCCCGCAGGCGGCAGGCCCTACCTGTCCATGAGCTCCCAAAAGACGGCGCATTCCTGGAAGGCGGCTTCGGGGGTGGACTGGCCCCCAGCAGGCGGCCTTCCCCCTCCCCTCGAAGTCTGCACTCACCTGCCCCGATGGGATGGAGCATGGCTACAGCGTGCGCTGACCAAGCGGTCACCAACCCGTCATACGACGAGGCTGTGGCCATACGACTCCTGACGCGGCCTCCGTCATCAAGTAGGACGCTACAGCAAAAGGCAATCAGCATGGCCCACAGGCGGTGGGCCCTACCTGTCGGCCGGATTCTCGGCAGCCGGCGGGGCCCTCCGGCGGCGGGCCCCAGCAGCCGGCGGAGAACCCAGCGACCCTAGACACTGACGTCCGGGTCCTACACCCGGCCATCTTACCATTGTACCCCTGGGGGGCAGGCCTATATAAGCCCCCCAGGATCACCCATGCAAAGGGTTCAGCCCACACGCCATTCACACATGCCATAGCTAGGGAGAGCAAGGTAGCAGCTCTGCCCTTCTTCCTCCTCTAGCAGCGCAGCTCAAGGAGCAACCTTGTAGCCACCATTTGATCCTAGTCATCATGCGGAGACCCCGCGGTGGAGGACTAGGGGTGTTATCTCTCAGGAGAGACCCGAACCTGGGTAAACCCCCGCGTGCTATTCGCTTACCCGTCCCGGATATTCCACGGCAGTCTTACCCTCACCTCAAGCCACCCCGTGGCATCTGTCGACTCGCGGTACCCCCTGCCGACTGACGCGAGAATACCCCGACAATATGCAATATGCAACGAATAAAGGTGTCTCATCGTAAGTGATTGATGCAGGATACAGAAGAGAGGTAGTTTCATGTTTTCATGCATGTCAGGTATTGAACATGATCAAAATGAATATGAGAATGGGTGCACGAGAGGAATATTGCGGAACAATCCACTGGCTAACAAACTTGGCATGGTGGAGGATGGCCTATCTTATTCACCCATCAAGGTGCTTGCTCTAACTTGGCAAGGTTGTATTGGTCGCACATTTTTTGCATATGACCTCTTGCATTACTTCTACTTTGTTACACCACCATTTGCTTAGTTTAAGCATCATATATGAGTATATGCCATACCTATCCATTTTCTGTACCTATTCCATGTGTCATCATACTATGTTTTTCTAGTCAAATGTTATTCTTTCGTAATAGATGTCCAAAAGGAAGAGGGTGAGTGCAGATCCTCAAGGAGTACAAACTAGGTATTTGGAAAAGGTAGTGATACATGTTAAATCAGATAGATCAGCAGCCACAGAAAACACAGGCCCAACTGTACCACACTTTAGCCCTACTCCACTGGCCAAACCCCTATTAGAACTGCAGAGAGCCCAGCGTCAGGTACTGTCTATGATATCAATTCAAAATTTGAACTCCTACATTTCTGCATGTGCCTTACCTTCTCTCTTGTATGAAAACTAATTTCAGATGAATCTCCTTTCTCACAGGGAAAGTAGACAGTGAGAAGCACGAGACCATCGTTCCCCTTCGTCATTAAAGCCGACCAGCAGCTCATGCTGATTCATCACATCTACGTCACTGAAATGTCTCACGATTGAATCAAGTGGTTGTTTCCTTTTACTTCTCTCTATCGGGATCATCCAGCGGAATGTTCGGCTTCTCTGTCGAACACAATAATGCCTCTGGTGCTGCCGGTGCCAAGAATAAGATTGGGCCTATTCAACAACCAGTGCAGATTGCCGCATAAAAATAAGTGAGATTATCTTTGTAATGCAGAAGTGATTCTAATCCAATACTGCCTCCCCGTAAACCCCTTTGTGCTATCTCTGCAATTCTTCTGAGAGATGCCATGCATGCTGTAATATGGTGTGTGCATTAATATAATGTGGCCTACTACTCAAAATATGAGAGCCCCAGAAGTGATGATACTTCGCAGATGATAGCTTCAACATATAGTAAAGAAGAACAAGTCGACCTGACCTAACAGATTCAAAATATACTAAGGGAGAACTACTCGACCTGACCAGTCGACCGCAAATGTCTCTGCTACTCTTCCCAACAAGGAACATACTTATTAAAGAAGAAGAGAAGAGGATCATGTTAAAGAAGAGTAGAAGAGCAAGCAGATTGAAGATATTACAAGTCTTTCTATACAATGTCTGTTGCCCACCCATGATGAACCAGAGCGCACAGAGAAATACTATTCCTTTCGGTCTCACCATATGTGGCTCACATGCATTTTGAAACTAAAGTAGGAACATTTAGGTGACCAATTAAACATGTCTCAGTTTTACTAATATCAGCACAATATCAGATTCGAATTTGTACAACTAAGCTTGTTTAGCTTGATGGGTGGAGCAGTGCTATTAAGACATGAATCACATAGGCTGATCGTGGTCATCATAAAATGGGGAAACATAAGCATGATGAGTATAGTGTTGACCGTGGCAGTGGCATGGCAGATCTGAAGCTGCAAACCGCGTAAAGGGTACTTAGCAACCGATGTTTGCTTTGAAATAACAACTAAGATTTGGTATGGATAAGAAAGTACAGTCAACAAGTGACAAAGAAATGCAATTCCTGCTGCCTCTCTATATGTCTCAACATGCATTTGGAAACTCAAGTGGGACCTTTAGCTAACCAATTAAATGTGTCTGTTAACTAATATCAGTATCATATCACAATCTTATTTGAACAACTAAGCTTTGGAATTATGAGTGTTGTGTTGTTTAGCTTGAAGGGTGGAGTACTGCTAGTACGACAGAAAGCACCTACGCATATCATAGTAGTGTAGATAAAAGGGGAAAACCCTAAGCATCATGAGTAAAATCAGGAAAGTGGAACTAGCTGGAACATATGGGCTTGTATTGCCGGTACGCCTAGAAAGGCTTCGGCCCCAAAAGGGGCAGCTCTATTCAACTGAAGCCACAATACTGTTACTATCAGTCTAGACTCTCAAAGACGACATAGCTCCCAGCATTTCCCGGATATTATGGTGGACCATCTAGAATAGTTGAAAGCATCCATCTGAAGTGACCCAACAGACCTGTCGACTACAAATGTCCCTGCTCCAATTCCCGACAAGGAACATACTGTACTACTCCCTCCGTTCCTAAATATAAGTCTCTTAGAGATTCGAATGCAGACTACATACGGAGGAAAATGAGTGAATGTACACTCTAAAATATGTCTATATACAGCCGTATGTAGTTCTTATTGGAATATCTAAAAAGACTTATGTTTTACCGAAAAAGAATTTTGCCCTACTTTATAAATAAAGCAACGATGTACAACACCCAGTCCAAACGCACGCCACCACAACACACGCATGCACCCAAGGCAGTTTAGGAATGGAGGAAGTAATATACTTATTAAGAAGAACAGAAGAGGAACATGATAACAAAGAGCAAGGAGATTTTAGATAATACAATGTGTGTTGCCCACCCATGATGAACCATAGCGCACAGAGAAATACTATTCCTTCCGGTCTCTCCATATGTGGCTCCCATGCATTTGGAAACTAAAGTAGGAACATTTAGCTGACCAATTAAACCTGTCTCAGTTTTACTAATATCAGCATCATATCAGATTCGAATTTGTACAACTAAGCTTGTTTAGCTTGATGGGTGGAGCAGTGCTATTACGACACGAACCACGTAGGCTGATCGTGGTCATCATAAAATGGGGAAACCGTAAGCATGATGAGTATAGTGTTGACCATGGCAGTGGCATGGCAGATCTGAAGCTGCAAACCGCGCAAAGGGTACTTAGCAACCAATGTTTGCTTTGAAATAACAACTAAGATTTGGTATGGACAAGAAAGTACAGTCAACAAGTGACAAAGAAATGCAATTCCTGCTATCTCTCTATATGTCGCGACATGCATTTGGAAACTCAAGTGGGACCTTTAGCTAACCAATTAAATGTGTCTGTTAACTAATATCAGTATCATATCACAATCATATTTGAAAAACTAAGCTTTGGAATTATGAGTGATGTGTTGTTTAGCTTGAAGGGTGTAGTACTGCTAGTACGACAGAAAGCACCTACGCAGATCATAGTAGGGTAGATAAAAGGGGAAAAGCCTAAGCATCAAGAGTAAAATCAGGAAAGTGGAACTAGCTGGACCATATGGGCTTGTATTGCCGGTACGGCAAGAAAGGATTCGGAAAGGCTTCGGCCCCAAAAGGGGCAGCTCTATTCAACTGAAGGCACAATACTGTTACTATCAGTCTAGACTATCAAAGACGACATAGCTGTGGCACCCCAGCTCAAAGAAATCGGAACACCCCGTATTCCAGCCCAGAGATCAAGTCTTCTGGAATACGACACTACTTGACATAGAACAAATCACCTCTTATTACAAAGGGTAATGGTACAAGGGTCTGATGTTACAAAGGATCACATCAGCACGGTGACACTACGCCTGCTAAGGTAGCTCTATGCTAGCAGGAGAACAACTCATAGCAGCGGAAAACTTCTAGCAGCAGAACAATGACGACAGTGGTGAACTCCACTCCACAGGGACTCTGGCTGGGACACGATCTAGCTCGCACGCGCGGTAACCTCGACAAGCAATCAATCACGGCATCACCTGCAATCTGGCATGACACGCCAGGTCTGTACATTGAATGTACTTGCAAGCTCACAACAACCAAAAGCATCAAGGCAAAACAACAACATAGCATTTAACAGGTTAACTTATTAACAACTACTATGAGGTTGAAACAATGATTAAGCATGATATGAAACTACTAGAATACTGATGAACCAACATCTCAGATCTCAAGAACCATCTCACTCTTGACTATCCGGCCAAGCAACATATCACCTCGATCACCTCGGGATCAATACCTCCACATGATCACTGCGTGACCATATCACAAACTGAATGATCATCCTCAAGATCATCCCAACATCATCATCGACATCCTGCCAAACTGTTACTGCTCACATAATCAACATATAAGTCATCTAAAAAGTCATTCCGTCATGTGAGTGTTGATCGAACGGTGTGACCTAGTACGAACTGTGCCCATGACCGAGGACGCGGCTATCGATAGATTAAACACACTCTGCAAAGGTTAGCACACTGTACCCACATCACAAAACCCATGGCCTCGTGCTCCCATTCGAGTGGACCAACGGCGTTCCGACAAAACCAATCCACTGCAATGACACTCTCCCGGCCACTCCGGCCAACTCCCCTTTGGGATCAGTCCTGGGTGGCCCCGATGTCACCTCGTGACACCCAACGGCCACCGTTGTGGCAAAACAAAAACGGTCCCAAACGGGGACAAAAAGGGCCCTACAACTACGGGCACACAAGGTTATCGTTGCCTACCGGGCTAGGGTAGCATGCGCACATAACCTTCCCTAGTTGGAGGAACCAGCGAGAGGCATTACAATAGACCACATTAGGGCCTTCCCATAAAGGCAAATGTGGTTGCACTGGAAAATCCCGGTTCGGTGGCACCTGACCAATGAAATGACGGAATTTATCCCCAAGGTAAATATGCGATAACTGATACTCCGATATGATATATCCACCTGTAATCCAAGTTATAGCGATATCCAACAAATGATCCAAAGCATAATATAGTCATATCACAATACTCCGAGGATAGCATATAACGAATATCATGATGAATCCAAGAACCAAGATGCTACTAATCCAATAGCAATGATCAAGATATTAACCTAAGATCCACATGATAACATCATATCCACAATAATACTCCAAAGTATAATATCAAATACTATCATGAAAATAATCATAAAAGCCACTAATAATCCAATGGCAACATGTCATCCACCATCTACAAAATATTAGTCCTAGAACTCCAAACAACATCATGGAAGTAGCAAGATCAACATAACACTCCAAGAAATGCCCTGAACAAGTCACATGTAGCTAAAGCAAATTTTAAATAAGTTTATTAAATAAAACCATGATATTGCATTGCAATCATGGAAATGGAGGGTGTGGCTTGCCTGGGAGGGATGGATTCACCGGGAGGAAGTGCGAGAAGCTCGCGGAAAGAATCGCCGGAAAACGTTCTCTCTCGGAGGGGGCTGAATAAGGGCAAGGGCATAATGGTCATTTTTAGAATGCTATCACATGGTGAAAATGATCCCATCGGAACGGGCTCGACGAGACAAAGAAGTGGGCTTTGGAATCACCTCATTTGGAGTAGGGAGTGAAAAGATATGATTGTTTTTCTGCCAGGGACCTATCTGTAATAAAATCCTCACAAAGAGGCCCTCAGTTGAAAAAACAGAAAGCGCATACCAAAGAATACGTTTTCCAGGAAGGGAAGGCGCATTCCAGTAGAATGCGTTTCCACTTAAATGACGTGTCGGCGGCGGAGTCAATGGCTAGAGGCTGACATGTGGGGTTCGCGGGGAGGCGGGGCCCGCCAGCCTGGGTCGTCGTCTTCGTCTTTGATCGCCCGCGCCTGGCCAGGGGCAGGGCCGGCCGCGACAGCACTTGCCGGTAGCACGGGACACCGCAGGTGGTGTCCGGCCTACCCACTAATGCAGGGGAACGAGGGAGAGGCGGCCCCGAGCATAGCAGTCCACGGAGAGCTCGGGAAACACCAGAAAGTTGGCCGCGGCGGACGGCGTCGTCAGGTGTGGTGGGCACGGTGCTCTGGTGCGCCGGAGGAGAGGCTGAAGAGTGGAGGAGGGTTGCCAGACTCAGGGTGGAGCTATGGTGGTGAGGGAATGGAGGGAGGGGCTCGGCTCCGGGCGAATTTGATATGGCCGAGGCGACAGCCGTGGTGGCAATGGGCGGCGAGGAGGAGCTTCGGTGATGGATTGAGAGGCCGGGGAGGACTGAGGGAGTGAGAGAGGCCGAATGGCGAGGAGTGACGTGGTCAGGGACAGCTTATATAGGTGAGGGGGAGGAAGATGCCGATCTAGGGTGCCACCATGGCGCACGGGCCGGCTCCGGCGATGGACAGACGCATCACGAGGCACTGGAATGGACGGCAGAGGGCAGAGGAGGTCACAGGGCAGTGCAAGGTGCCAAGGGCACGAGGGGGAAGAAGCCGAGCGCGGGAACAGAGCCGGTCGGGCACAGTGTGCCGCTAGCGCCGGCGAGGTGCTACAGGAGGGGGCAGGGGTCAGAGAGCGACGGGAGAGGAAGGGGAAGTCAGGTCGGCACCTCCAGACGTGCGGACACCACCGGGACGAGGCAGCATGACGCGACCCGATGTGCAGAGCGCGCTCTCTGCAGCTAGAGCGCGTGACCCGACATGCCAGAGGCGTAGTCACAACGCTACATGGCATGGAGAGGACAAGCGAGGATGGGAAACTGTGTCTAGCGTGTAGTCCTTGCATTAGATGGACTATGGGAGGTGAAAGATCAGCAGAAGGAGCCATGGATAGATGGGATTCATCGAGAGAAGTTTGCTGTAGCAAACTTGGCTGCACTGCTATGCTCAACAGAGAAGGGATAAAGGCCAAAGTTCATGTCTGGTGTGTTTAGGTTAGGAAGGACTATCATCCTGTGAATTTTGGCATAAAATGGACCACAAATTAATATAGTTGCTTTGCAACTGCAAATATAGTCTAGAAACTTGATCAGGATGGGGCACTCACATGGATCATTGGATTGGGCTGAAATTTGGTAAGGCCTGATGATATGGACATATGAAGATGCTGTAAAAATTGCATACCAAATGGACATCCCAAAATGGTACTTCCTTCACAGACATCCTCTCTGTCCAGAAACTGGGGATAATATTGGAGAGAAATTGGCTTGATGATTGATCCCCAATTTGGTAGAGAGAAGTTATTTGGGTAGGAGCATGATCTGGTAATTATTAGAATTAATGAAGCAATATAAAATATACATGCTTCACAAACTGAAAATATTGCCAGAAACAAATATTTGAGGCTGTGCTCACATAGATAATTGCATGGGGCTGAAAATTGGAGGAGTGGTATGATATGAGCACATGAAGAGGCTTGCAAAATTTCAAATCAATTTGATAACCCTAGCTAGTACTTCCTTCACAAAGGTTTCCATCTGACAAAAACTTTGAAAAGTTGCTAAGGAAGATTGGCTAGGCAAATGAAGTTGAATTTTGGAATGAGGCAATTATTTGGATGTAAGAGCATGCCCAAAAAGTATGGGAGCAAACAAGAAAAGATAGGTGGCACTTCCTTCACAAAAGGCCACTATGGACAGAATTGAAGAAATAATATTGATGAATCATCTTTGGGCTAGGAAAGGAAAGTTTGGACATATTTGGGGCATATATGATCCAAACAATTTATGAGAATTATTTGGAAATTTTGTGGGAGATAAAAATATAGGTTGCTTCACAACCTAGGGCAAACAGGGTGATTCCTTTAATAGAAAAAGGAATATTCCTAAAAAAGAATTTTGAGGTTGAGCTAGAATGGAGATGACATGATCAAGGGAAAGATTTGAGAATGATGAGCCACTTGGGAGGAGAAGAAATGAAGGTCTCCCAGGTTTCAAGTCCACATAACCACTCCAAAAAGAAAATCAGAGCAAAAACCAAATAAATCAAAAAGAAAAAGAAAGGGCCAAAAACCAGGGTGTTACAATAGCTCCCAGCATTTCCCGGATATTATGGCAGACCATCTAGAATCGTTGAAAGCATCCATCTGAAGCGAGCCAATAGACCTGTCGATTGCAAATGTCCCTGCTCCACTTCCCGACAAGGAACATACTGTACTACTCTGTCATGGGAAACCATGGCCACCTATGGGGCCATGATCCCCTTTTGGTTCGGCAGGGGGACTCGGCACATTGCACAAAGAGCGGAGGAGTGCAGCGCAGCACGATAGAGATCACACGGGCAGTCTTTACCCAGGTTCGGGCCGCTGCGAGGCATAAAACCCTACTCCTGCTTTGGTGGATTGATGGTGGAAAGTGGTGGAAACGCAGTGCTCTTGCCCGGCAGGGTTGCCTCGGGGCGAGAGTAGCTACGCACGTACGAGTGTACAAGGGTCCGAATCCTTTCTATGGTTGCCATGGGCCTCCTTTTATAGATCAAGGGGTCACCACAGTGGCAAATCAATCATTGCGTACTGATTAGATAGCAAACAGTGCTATCATATCTACTCTACAGACGGAGTAGAGCGCATTAAATGCGCCACTTAGTGTCACATCATGGCCTACCCGGCACGCCTTGCCAGGCTATTAGGCCACCTTCTCTCCTATCTGCATGACACGTTGCTAGACGGGTGTCATTTGGAGGCGATTCCTGTAGGAAATGGCTGCCATGTGGCAAAAGGCAGCCATTTAGTCACCTTGGGGCTTGACACCGCACCGATCAATGACTTGCGTCATTGTGAGGTGGAGCGGTGAAGCCTTGGCGGGTGTTTTTGCCCTTGTAGGACCCGGCAGGCCTGCCGGGGCGGTCTCGAGGCTTGCTTCCGGGGCAACCTTGACCTCGCCAGGCTCTTCTGCCTGGCAAGGGAGGTTTTTCCCTTAGCAGTGTCTTGCTTCTTGGCTCGACTTGGTCTTCTTGATCTGCACTCTGGTTCTTCAAAGAGCTGAACCCTTGTGCTTGGTCTGGTCTTGGATGCTGTAATCTTGATCTCGGGCCTGTGCACAGTCTGGGCAACAGACCCAGGGTTTGTTGCACCAACAGGAGCCCTCGGGCCTGGCCCGAAAGCGCTGTCGGGCGTCGTCGGGGTAGGCCCTAACTTGTGCACAGGCGAGAGGGAAATAGCTGTTTGTCCTTTGAGATCTTCATTTCTTCTTCATTAACCTGAGCCCAGGTCAGTTTCCGGCTTCCCCGCCCGTTGTGTAACGCTAATTACAATGATGGGGATAGTGGGCCATGATCCGCGGAGTCACCCACGTTCCTTATTCTAGGGGTGGTAACTGCCACCCCACTACCTTTCCTGCTTCAAATGCCTCTGCCATGTGTAACGCATGCATTGCGCAAGGTTGGTGGTGGATGCGGAGGGCGCGGGAATGAGCGCCATGGCAGAAAGCCAGGCGCCATAGATTGGCATAGGGGGTCGGCCTTGATCCTTCGAGCTGTTAGCGGCGAGGAGGAACCGGACTGGCCGAGCGGGGCGGCCACCTCTATGAAGAAAAACCAGCCCCCTACCATGCCCGCCTATAAAAAGGGGGCGCGGTGCGAGACGTTCCTTCACACCGCCCTCCTTCTCTATTTCTGCAGTAGCCCACGTCGGTCATGGTGAGAGGTCGAGGGTCCGGCCCTCCCTAAGTGGCGACGAGAATTCTGCTCGACAACGTCTCCCTCCTCCCTCCGAGGATGCGAGGGCAGAGCCAGCTACGAGAGGTGGGAGAGGACATGGTGGAGGCCGTCGTGGCGCACGGGGCCGAGGGGGATGGAATGGCATTCTGATTGCACCCCCACCGGCTGCCCCTCCCCTGATGGAAGGCCATGTTGGAGACCAGCCCCTGGGGTTCATCCTTAGGCTGTATAAGCCCCCGCGCGGCCGCCTCCACCTCCCCACTCCGTTCGCAAGGGCGATGGAGCTCAAACATCCGCGTGCATTGAGACTGCACATGAGGGGCTGTGGGAATGGCAGCATACGGGTGGATGTAGATTTCCCCGCCCCTCATGTCATGTATTTCCGCTGTGGTTGGAAGACTTTTGCCCGCGCCCATAGCTTGTCAGAAGGGCACATCCTCCATTTTAAGTTAATGGAGGCCGATTTCCTTTCCGTCAAGGTTTTTGGGAGCTCGGGTGCTCGCTTAGGGTGCTGCGCGGAGAGCTCGACCGACAATGAAAGCTCCTCCTCGAGCGATAGAGACGAGGAGGACAGTGACGGCGATGACGACGGCGTCGACCGGGCGGGCGACGACTCTGACTCCGGCTAAGCATCAGCCGCACCGTCACCGTCAGGCGGCAGCACCATCATCTGCACCTGCATCTCCTCTCCGGCAAGGTGATTTGCCGGGGAGTTGGATGCGGGTGTGGGGATGGTGCTCCTGGCTCCTCCAGCAGCCTTCCAGCTAGACCTCGGCAGGCTTCCTTGCGGGCTGCAGCTTCGTTCGCCCTGCCGTGTCCTGCTGGCCCTGGTGGTGGCGGTTGACGGGTCGTCTCCGCCGATCTCTTCACCATCACCTTCGCCCGTGCCCTCCCGCCCCCGCCGGGCTCCTCGTTAGGGGACCCGACGGAGTCAGGCCGGGCTTCTGCCCAGGCACTCCTTTTGCCCTCTTCACCTTCCACCGCAGTGCCTGGAAGGAGAGGGGCAAGAAAGGGCATCACGGGGCACTTATCTTTTTATCAATCCAAAATATGTAGGCACTTGCCAAACTTTAGTTCAAATTATGTAATCTCTTTTATCCATGTTTGTGTTCTGTAAGGTCTGTACTTGTTAATCAGCATATTAATGAAAAAGATAAACCTTGCTGGGCACTTGTGCATGTAACATGTCCATGCAGAGGTAGAATGCCTCTATACGCTCAAGTAAACAAGTTTTTCCTGGTAGGCTATCTTCCCGGAACCCTCAGTTTACTGCCGCGGAACTAGGCTTGCCGGGCCCAAACCGTATAGAGGGACTAGCCCCCCGCCAACTTTCTTGTCAAAGGCCACTACAACCACCCCGACCGAAGCAACGTTCGATTCAAGGGACGGTGGCACCTAAGTTTTGAAAGTGGCGAGGTTCCCCTATGCACAAGTTTTTACTTACAGAACGCGTATGGATAAAAGAGGGAACTTATCTGTCTGGGCTTGCCGAGGATCGCAATGTAGGCTTGTCTTCTCTTCTCCTCATTGGGATCGAATCCACGGTAGGAGCCTGTAGTTTGATGCAGATGAAAATGATGCCTCATGCGATCTTATCTACATGAACATGCAATGCTCATGATATGCTTATGCATGCATGCAATTTGTCGGGGGCCCCCCAGCGCTTCATTTATTTCTCTGTTGCTCAGGGTCTGTGCCTGGCTTTGTACAAGGGGTTACATGCAACAGAGGCAAGGCCTATACAAAAGGGTGGCTGCTGGGCAGGGCCCGACAGCCGCGCCTTACGGGTGGAACTTGTGGAGATGCTTAATATTCCATGAGTTTTGTAATTGAATGCCATCTCCGGTCTCCAGACGGACTGCGCCAGGTCTGGTGACTCATACTACCCGGTAAGGGCCTTTGCACTTTGGCGTCAACTTGTTTGCTCCCTTGGCGGACTGAACATGCCTAAGGACAAGGTCGCCTTCCTCAAAACACCAGGCATGAACCCTGCGGCTGTGATAGCGACACAGGGCTTGCTGATAGCGTGCGGCACGCGTAGCAGCCCGGAGATGGTTCTCCTCGAGTAGCACAGCGTCGTCATGCCGGTGCTGATCTTGCGCTACATCATAGGTAAGCACTCGAGGTGACCCGTAAATGAGTTTCGTGGGGATCACTGCTTCTGCCCCATAGACTAGGGAGAAGGGAGTCTGCCCGGTAGCTCGATTTGGTGTCGTTCTGAGGGACCAAAGAACCACCGGCAGCTCGTCGATCCACCGCCTGCCACACTTCTGCAGCCTATCAAATGTTCTTGTCTTGAGTCCTTGCAACACTTCAGCGTTCGCCCTCTCAGCTTGTCCGTTGCTCTTTGGGTGAGCCACAGAGGCGAACGAGATTTTGCTTCCGAGGGCATGAACGTATTGCATGAAGGCGCGACTCATGAACTGGGTGTCGTTGTCAGTGATGATCTGGGCAGGGACTCCAAAGCGGCACACCAATCCTTTCAAGAACTTGATAGCTGACTGAGCAGCCACCTTTCTCACGGGCTCTACTTTCGGCCACTTTGTAAACTTGTCGATTGCAACGAACAAGAATTCAAAGCCCTCGGCAGCTCGGGGGAAAGGGCCGAGGATATCGAGCCCCCAGACCGAAAACGGCCATGAGAAAGGGATTGTCTGAAGAGCTTGGGTAGGCAGGTGGATATTCTTGGAATGGAACTAGCAGGCCTCACACTTGGTGACAAGCTCGACCGCATCTTGGAGGGCCGTGGGCCAATAGAATCCTTGCCAGAAATCTTTCCCAACTAACGCCCTTGATCCAATGTGGGAGCCGCACATACCCTTGTGTATCTCCGCCAGTTGTTCCTTTCCTCCTTCCCGGCAAATGCACTTCAATTTCACACCGTTGGGCCTTCTTTTGTATAGCGTGTCATCAACGAACTGATACATACTGGCCCTCTGGGCTACTCTTTCAGCTTTTTCTTATCTCTTCACGAAGTTCTCCAGTTTGGAGGAAATGGACTATGTGTCATGCCTAAGGCGGAGCCTATGGCTCGGCAATGAGGACTAACGGCACCTCCTCATTTGTGAGAGTGCAATCCTCGACCGCGGGGACCGGTGGCCTAGCGGGAGGATGCAACTCAGCGATCGAAGGGGAGTTGTGCCCGCCAAGCTTTCTGCCGGGATCCTCGGAAGGTTCTTTCGGGAGAGGCTTGCTGGAGTCCAGTTTCCTCCTCTTTCTGGCCATTGTTGCCAGGGATACGGAGGGCTGAGTCATATGGAGAACAAAAGTTCCTGGTTCCAAAGGGAGCTTTTGTGCAGCGCACTTCAACAGATGATCAGCAATGCTGTTTTCCGCACGGGGTACGTGCTTTGTTTGCAATCCGTCAAAGTGCTCCTCCAACTTTCTCACTTCCTCAACGTATGCCTCCATTAATGGACTTTGGTAATCCTTGTTGACTTGTCTCACCACAAGTTGTGAATCTCCGCGGATGATCAGCTTCTTGATCCCCAGTTCTGTTGCAATTCTGAGCCCGGCAAGGAGCCCTTCATACTCTGCTATATTGTTGGTGGCCTCCTCCCAGGGAAAATGCATCTAGACAACGTACTTCAAGTGCTCTCCAGTGGGAGCAACGAGAAGCACGCCAGCCCCTGCACCTTGTAAGGAGAAGGCACCATCGAAATACATGATCCATTCTTGGGGCGCTTCCTTGCCAGAGTACCTGGATCTGGCCCCCTGCAATAGGGAGCTGACGAAGTATACTGGGTGCTACACCACTTTCTTCCTTGCTTTGCTCTTCTCCATCCTAAACGAGAAGCACGCCAGAGAACCGCTTCCGCTGCTTTGCTCTTCTCCATCCTAATCTGCACCTGACCTTGCCGGGGTGTGCTCACTTTCCTCCCCGGAAGGGATACCAGCTGTGTCTGCTGCTTCATTCACTTCCCGCTGCGCCACCAGTGTTGCGCTGACCACTTGATTAGTTGTCGCCAAGTATAGCAGCAACGGCTCTTGTGGCTTGGGAGCAACCAAAGTGGGCACAAAGGAAAGGTAGGCCTTTAAATCTTGTAGTGCAGCGTCTGCCTCTGGGGTCCACTCCATGGGTCCTGCCTTCTTCAAAACTTCGAAGAACAGCAGGGCTCGCTCGGCAGACTTGGAAATGAATCTGCTAAGCACGGCAACACATCCAGTTAAATGCCTCACGTCCTTAACTGTCTTGGGTGCTTGAATCTGCTCGATAGCCTTGATCTTGTCAGGGTTGGCCTCTATCCCCTGGTGGGACACAAAGAAGCCAAGTAGCTTGCCGGAAGGGACGCCAAACACACACTTCTACGGGTTTAGCTTCAAGTTGATCTTGCGCAGATTTGCAAATGTCTCTTCTAAATCCTGAATGAGGGTTGATCTGTCCTTGGTCTTGACCACAATGTCATCCTTATAAGCTTCAATGTTTCGGTGCAACTGTGACTCGAAACCAACCTAGACTGCTCTTGCGAAAGTGGACCCTGCACTCTTCAACCCGAAAGGCATCCGCACAAAGCAGTATGTGCCACATGGGGTGATGAATGCGGTCTTCCCTTCGTCTTCCTTGGACATGAAGATCTGATGATATCCAGAGTAGGCATCCAGGAAGGAAAGCAGGTCACACTCGGAGGTGGAATCCACAATCTGGTCGATGCGTGGCAAGGGAAATGGGTCCTTCGGGCATGCCTTGTTCAAATCCGTAAAATCTATGCACAGCCTCCACTTCCCATTAGCCTTGCGTACCACCACAGGATTTGCTAACCACGTTGGATGCAACACTCCTCTAACTAGACCAGCTACCTCAAGTTTCTTGATCTCCTCGGCAATAAACTATTGCCGCTCCAAAGCTTGCTTTCGGACCTTTTGCTTGACGGGCCGGGCATGTGGGCAGACAGCAAGGTGGTGCTCGATTAAATCCCTGGGAACACCGGGGATGTCAGATGGTTGCCAGGCAAACACATCAACATTCGCCCGCAGGAAGGCAACGAGCGCGCTTTCCTATTTGTCATTGAGGGTGGAGCTGATAGTGAAAGTACCATTAGCACCAGCCAGCCCTGCCGGGACCTTTTTCATAGCGGGTGCGGCAGCCTTGGATCTCTTGCTATTGGAACTCTCCAGCAAGTCATCAACAGGCGCAGCATACTCCGAAGAGGCACGCTTCCCGGATTCCTTGCTGGTGTCCCTGCTAGCCTTCTTCTTTCCATTACTTTCCTTGGCGGGAATTGCGGCTTCAGTGGCCTCTGCCGCGACTGCTTCCCGGTACATCTTGTCCACGCAAATAATTGCGTCCTTCTCATCTGACGGAATGGAAATGACGCCCATCGGCCCTGGCATCTTTAAGGTGTTGTAGGCATAGTGGGATGCCGCCATGAACTTGGCCAGAGCTGGGCGACCAAGGATTCCATTGTATGGCAGGGGGAGGTCAACCACATCAAACACGATCTTCTCAGTCCGGTAGTTCTACTCTCCCCCAAATGTCACCGGCAGCATGATTTTCCCCTTAGGACGTCTCCTGCCGGGGTTGATCCCTTGAAACGTACCAGTAACCTTGAGCTCTTCCTCTGCTATATGGAGTTTGCTGATGACCTTTGGAGAAATCAGATTCAACCCGACCCCGCCGTTAACCAACATCTTTGTGACCTTGAGGTTGCAGATCGTTGGTGATACCAATAACGGCAAGCATCCTACCGCAGTGGTGCAATCAGGGTGGTCCTCTTCGTCAAAGATGATGGGCGTGCGGGACCACTTGAGCGGCCTTCGAGAGACTGCCGTTGGCTCCACGGCATTGACTTCACGCGCCCACCGTTTAATTGGCGGTGGGAGGAGTGCAAAGATGCACCCCTGTTAATGCACAGGGCGTCAGTGGCTTTCTGGAATTCCTGCTCGCTGGTTTCCTCTTCATCTCCTCCATCACTCTCATCGTTGCAATCCTCCTTCTCACGGCCTCTAGCGGGTTTCCCTTGATTCTGAGGAGCCTTGCTGGGGCGGCTTGCTCCGCCACCCCAGCCCTTTTCGCCAGCGCCATTCTGACCTTTCTCTTTATCTCGCTTCTCATACTCAGCCCTCTACTTCTTGACGAGCTGCTCAACCTAATGACACTCCAGGAGATCGTGGCCCTTGGTCTGATGGATCTTACAATATGGGCCATCACATTTCCCAGCCTTCTCGGCAGCCGCGGCCTCCCGGCAATCAGTGCACGCGGCAACTTCCTTGCCGGGTACCTCAGCTTTGGCCTTCTTGCCGGTACTAGGCGTGCCCGATCCCTCAACGGTCATCACTGCCTTATCCTTGTGCCTTTTGTTTCGCTTCTTGTTCTTCTTCTTCTGACTGGTGGCCTCGCCATCATCCTCTGAATCGATGTCGATGCCACCCTCTTCTCCAGGGAGCTTCCTCCCTTCCTCTATCCAAGCACACTTATCCACCAGAGTGTAAAGCTCCTTCACAGTATTGGGCAATCTAACGTTCATCTTGGAGTGTATCCGACGATTGCGCACGTTGGACTGGAACGCAGCTATCACAGCTGCCGGGTGGAATATTCCTGTGGACTCGGCTGAACCTCTGCATGCATTTCCGTAGGCTCTCTCCTTCCTTCTGCGGGAGAAGCTGCAAGTCGCTGGGCCGCCCAGGTTCTTGATGGCCGCCCATGAAGGCGCGAACGAACTCATGGCACAGGTCAGCCCAGGTCGAAATGGAGTTCTCCGGCAAGTGCATCAGCCAAGACCTCCCATTTGGCTTGAGTGCCAAAGGGAAGTAGTTGGCGAATACCTTCTCATCTCTTCCCCCGGTAGCTTGAACAGTGATGGTGTAGATGCTCAAGAACTCTGCCGGGTTCAGTCTCCCGTCATACTTCTCTGGTATCTCTGGCTTGAACGTGTGAGTGGACAGCCAACGGACTTGCCGTAGCTCGTGGGTGAAGGCAGGGCACCCAGCCTCGAAAGGCAGGTACCCGCCTTCAGCGGGTGCGGGCTCGTCAACGTCGGGGCCATCGCACCTGTCGGACTGGCGTTGGGCGTCACGGCGTTGCTCGATGGTGACGCGCGCGCCTTCCCCTTGCCTGTCCTCCAGGGCTCGCCGTTGGCCCCGACACGCTCGAGGGTCGGACGAAGCCATTCAAATGCTATCGGGTTCTTGGTTGCGCGGCTCCCGCGCTGGCTGTCGCGGAGGGGATTGCACCATAGGAGTGGCCCCATCCGCACGGCCAGCAGCGTGGGCCATTGTCGCTGCCTGGGGAGGCCGTGGCGGGCCATCCCGCTGTGATCCTTCCGCCTCGGCGAAGCCAATCAGACTCTGAATGGTGGCTCTCCACTCATCCATCTGATCGGCTGCCGGCGGAAATTTCAACAGCAGCTGAGCCCGCGCCATGGCCTCCGAAGCGGTGCTTGGCATGGATGTCGATGAACACCGTAACGTCGCCCGGCTCCTGACGGTGCCGGTAGTGGTCGCGCCGTGCTCTCGTCGTCGCGAGTCAGCCGCCTGGATGGCGTGGTAACGAGGTGGAGGCGCTTGAGGGCCAGCGGCTCCGTTTAGCGCAGTGGCTGGGTCGGCTCGTTCCGGGATAGGCGTATGCTCTGCGGTCGCACCCGCGGCAGGAGCGGTTGGGGAGTTGCGATTCTTCCCAGAGCGAGTACCCTGATACGTCTCCATCATATCTATAATTTTTGATTGTTTCATGCCAATATTATACAACTTTCACATACTTTTGGCAACTTTTTATATGATTTATTGGACTAACCTATTGATCCAGTGCCCAGTGCCAATTCCTGTTTTTTTGCATTTTTTTGTTTCACAGAAAATCCATATCAAATGAAGTCCAAATGCGATAAAAATTTACGGAGAATTATTTTGGAATATATGTGATTTTTGGGAGTTGGAATCATCAGAAGAGGGGGCCCACAGTGACCACAACCCACCAGGGCGCGCCTGGGGGCCCAGGCACGCCCAGGTGTCTTATGCCCACCTCGTACGTCGGTTGGATCTCTACTTCGGGCGCAAGGAAGCTTATATCTGGGGAAAATCGTGTTAAAATTTCAGCGCAATCGGAGTTACGGATCTCCGGGAATATAAGAAACGGTTTTCGGCCAGATCTGGGGAACGCGAAACAGAAGAGAACAGAGAGGGAGATCCAATCTTGGAGCGGCTCCCGCCCCTCCACCGCCATGGAGGCCATGGACCAGAGGGGGAACTCTCCTCCCATCTAGCGGGGATGCCAAGGAAGAAGAAGAAGGAGGGGGGCTCTCTCCTCCTCTCTCCCGGTGGCGCCGGAGTGCCGCCAGGCCTAGGATCGTGACGGCGATCTACATCAACAATCTTGCTACCGTCTACACCAACTCTCTCCCCCTCTATGCAGCGGTGTAACACCTCTTCTCCCCGCTGTAATCTCTACTTAAACATGGTGCTCAACTCCATATATTATTTCCCAATGATCTATGGTTATCCTATGATGTTTGAGTAGATCCGTTTTGTCCTATGGGTTAATCATGATCTTGGTTGGTATGATTGTATATTTTATTTATGGTGCAGTCCTACAGTGCCCTCCGTCTCGCGCAAACCTGAGGGATCCTCGCTGTAGGGTGTTGCAATATGTCCATGGTTTTCTTATTGTCTGTGTTGCGGGGGATGACAGCAGCCCAAACGCGGATAAGTGGGTTATGGCGTATGGGAGTAAAGAGGACTTGATACTTAATGCTATGGTTGGGTTTCACGACCTTAATGATCTTTAGTAGTTGCGGATGCTTGCTAGAGTTCCAATCATAAGTGCATATGATCCAAATAGAGAAAGTATGTTAGCTCATGCCTCTCCCTCATATAAAATTACAAGAATGATTACCGGTACTTGTTATCGATTGCCTAGGGACAAATGACTTTCTTGTTGACAAAAGCTATCTAGTTTTATTACTTTGCAATTTATCCGTAGTTTTATTCTCGCAAAGTACTCGTAGTTTTATTCTTGCAAAATAGTTTCATACTTGTTTTAGGTAAAGCAAACGTCAAGTGTGCGTAGAGTTGTATCGGTGGTCGATAGAACTTGAGGGAATATTTGTTCTACCTTTAGCTCCTCGTTGGGTTCGACACTCTTATTTATCGAAGAAGGCTACAAATGATCCCCTACACTTGTGGGTTATCAAGACCTTTTTCTGGCACCGTTGCCGGGGAGCAATAGCGTGGGATGAATATTCTCGTGTGTGCTTGTTTGCTTTATCACTAAGTAGTTTTTATTTTGTGCTCTTGTTTTCTATCTCTAGTTATGGGTAGGAAACGCAAAATACCAAAAAAATTAGTTGTACCCGCTAAACCAATGGTTGAAGAACCACCCAAAATCTATCATACTACTGAAGCTTTCTACTTGGATCATCTTCGATCCATTTGTGCTCGTGCTGAAAACCCAACTAGCTTAGTTGAGGGAAAATCATTTAATGAGCATGCTTGTTTTGTGCGACACCGTTTATCTCAAAAAGGGAAACTTTTACTGCATCAAATTAATACTATGCAATGCTATGCTTGGAATTTATGTGAAATACATGATTTTACTTGTTGTTCTGAAGACCCTAAGAAACACCTTCCTTATCAATTTGAGTTTAGAGATAATGGAATTTTATCTTCTTATGCCAAGGGTGTTTATAATTATTATAATATTGAACAAATTGAAGAATTTGTTGCTTTTAAGGGTGCTTATGAAATTGCTTCTTTGATTCAAAAGTATGATGCTACTCTTTACAAATCTAAATTTTGCCATACTTAAATATTGCTATGAAAATTATTCTTCTAATGCTTATATTAAACCATATATTGAGGACTTCTCCACTGTCCAAGAAGAGACTAATATTTTGCAGGAGTCTATGGAAGAAGAAATTGATGAAACTGCGAGCTCGTTGGATGAAAAAGATGATGAGGAGAGCGAAGAACAAAAGGAGGAGGAGCGGATTAGCTACCCGTGCCCACCTTCTAATGGGAGTAACTCTTCAACTCATACATTGTTTGAATTTCCTTTGTTCTTACCGAAGGATGAATGTTATGATAATTGCTATGATCCCGTTGATTCATTTGAAATGTCCCTTTTTGATGAAATTGATGCTTGCTATGCTTGTGGCCAAGATGCCAATATGAATTATGCTTGTGGAGATGAACTTGCTATAGTTCCTTATATTAAGAATGAAATTGTTGCTATTGCACCCACACATGATAGTCCTATTATCTTTTTGAATTCTTCAAACTACACTATATCGGAGAAGTTTACACTCATTAAGGATTATATTGATGGGTTGCCTTTTACCACTACACATGATGATTTTGATGAATATAATATGCATGTGCTTGCTGCCCCTACTTGCAATTATTATGAGAGAGGAACTATATCTCCGCCTCTCTATGTTTCTGACACGAAAAAATTGCAAGAAACTGCTTATGCTATGTATTGGCCTTTACTTGATGTGCATGAATTTTTCTTGTATTACATGCCGATGCATAGGAAGAGAGTTAGGCTTCGTCATTGCATGATATATGCTGCTTTGTGCTCACTACTAAATGCCAAATCATTGTTAATTAAAATTGGCTTTGATATACCTTGGGATCCGGGTGGATCCATTACTTGAGCACTTTATGCCTAGCTTAATGGCTTTAAAGAAAGAGCTGCCAGGGAGACAACCCGGAAGTTTTATAAAGTCATTTATTTCTGTTGATTGCTTTTATAAAGTTTAAAAACAAAAAATATAGAGGGGAACTTAAAACTTCACAAAAAGAGAAGCGATTGAAAGGTGATGCATTGGAGAAGTGAGGGTCGACCTTGAACATTTGTGTTCATGCTCATGGAAACAATGTAGAATTTTTCATGAAGATTCTCACAAAAATAATTATCCCCTTGTACAAATCCATTGTATTATAAAAATAATGTGCCAAGATTTGCCTTTAGGATGATTAGATTGCTTGTTGGTATGTGCGGTTCAAAAACAGAAACTTTGGCTGTAGTGCGCGATTTCACATTTTTCACTGGAATGTCAAAAGCTTCTGAAACTTTATGCACAGTCTTGATATACAATTTTTTTATTTTTTCCTAATTTTTCAGAATTTTTGGAGTACCATAAGTATGGTAGGTGTTCAGATTACTACAGACTGTCCTGTTTAAGACAGATTCTGTTTTTGATGCATTGTTTTGCTTGTTTTGATGAAACTATCGATTTTTATCGGTGGTATAAGCCATGGAAAAGTTATATTACAGTATCTACAATGCAAAAATAAAATATGAATTGGTTTGCAACAGTACTTAGAGTAGTGATTTGCTTTATTATACTAACGGATCTTACCGAGCATTCTGTTGAGTTTTGTGTGGATGAAGTGATCAAAGATCGAGGAGGTCACGATATGAGAAGAAGGAGGAGAGGCAAGAGCTAAAGCTTCGGGATGCCCAAGGCACCCCAAATAAATATTCAAGGAGACTCAAGCGTCTAAGCTTGGGGATGCCCTGGAAGGCATCCCATCTTTCTTCAACAAGTATCGGTATGTTTTCGTCTTCGTTTCGTTCATGTGATATGTGTGAATCTTGGAGCGTCTTTTGTGTTTATTTTTCATTTTTATTTTATGCACCATGCTGGTATGAGATAGTCCATGGTCAATTTATAGAATGCTCATTGCACTTCACTTATATCTTTTGAGTATGGCTTTGTAGAATGCTTCATGTGCTTCACTTATATCATTTGAAGTTTGGATTGCGTGTTTCTCTTTACATAGAAAACCGTTATTTGTAGAATGATCTTTTGCTTCACTTATATTTATTAGAGCATGATCTTTTGTAGAAAGAATTAAACTCTCATGCTTCACTTATATCTATTTAGAGAGTCAACCGGAATTGATCAATTGCATGGTTAGTCATAAAATCCTACATAAAACCTATGGATCACTGAATATGATATGTTTGATTCCTTGCAATAGTTTTGCGATATAGAGATGGAATATGTGGGAGGTACTAGTGGATGGTTATGTTTAGTAAGAATATTTGTATTAAGGTTTGTGATTCCCGAAGCATGCACGTATAGTTTCCCGTTATGCCAGGAAGTTGGAGCACAATTTATCCTTGATTGTCTATCTTTGTGTGAAGGTCGGGGGCGCGCGATGGTTAACTCCTACCAACCTCCCCACTAGGGCCATGCGTAGTAGTACTTTGCTTCGAGGGCTAATAAACTTTTGCAATATGTATATGATTTCTTTATGACTAATGTGAGTCCATGGATTATACGCACTCTTACCTTTCCGCAATTTGCTAGCCTCTACGGTACCGTGCATTGCCCTTTCTCACCTCGAGAGTCGGTGCAAACTTCACAGGTACATCCAAACCCCGTGATATGATACGCTCTATCACACATAAGCCTTATTATATCTTCCTAAAAACAGCCACCATACCTACCTATTATGGCCTTTCCATAGCCATTCCGAGATATATTGCCATGCAACTTCCACCGCTTCTGTTTTGATGACTTGAGCATTCATTGTCATATTGCTTTGCATGATCGTAAGATAGCTAGCATGATATTTTCATGGCTTGTCCATTTTTTGATATCGTTGTTATGCTAGATCATTGCACATCCTGGTATACTGCCAGAGGCATTCATATAGAGTCATATTTTGTCATAGGTATCGAGTTGTAATTTTTATTTCTTTTGAGTTATAAGTAAATAGAAGTGTGATGATCATCATTATTCATTTTTAGAGCATTGCCCCAGTGAGGAAAGGATGATGGAGACTATGATTCCCCCACAAGTCGGGATGAGACTCCGAACAATGAGAGAAAAGAAGAAAAAAGAAGAAAAAAAGAAAAAAGAAAAGAAAAAAAAGAGAGAGAAGGGGCATGCTAGTTCCACACTTGTGCTTCAAAGTAGCACCATGTTTTTCATAAGGAGAGTCCCCTATGTTGTCTCTTTCATATACTAGTGGGAATTTTATTATAGGATTAGATGCACACCCACTTAGTTTTCATAT
This sequence comes from Thinopyrum elongatum, assembly GCA_011799875.1. Classification (NCBI taxonomy): domain Eukaryota; kingdom Viridiplantae; phylum Streptophyta; class Magnoliopsida; order Poales; family Poaceae; genus Thinopyrum; species Thinopyrum elongatum. The sequence goes on along the minus strand of CM022303.1, from coordinate 525,515,568 downwards.
TGAGCTTTCATACACTTATAGCTCTTAGTGCATTCGTTGCATGGCAATCCCTAGTCCTCACGTTGATATCAATTGATGGGCATCTCCATAGCCCGTTGGTTAGCCGCGTCGATGTGAGACTTTCTTACTTTTTTGTCTTCTCTATATTTACCCCTATCATCATACTCTATTCCACCTACAGTGCTATATCCATGGCTTGCGCTCATGTATTGCGTGAGGGTTGAAAAAGTTGAAGCACGTTAAAAAGTATGAACCAATTGCTTGGCTGACACCAGGGTAGTACATGATTTATTCTTTGTGTTAAGATGACAGAGCATGACAAGACTATATGATTTTGTAGGGATAGCTTTCTTTAGCATTGATATTTTGAAAGACATGATTTTTCGTTGGGATGCCTAAGTATTGATGTCTTTATGTCAAATATAGACTATTGCTTTGAATCACTTATGTCTTAATATTCATGCATTGACTAGACATATGATCAAGTTTATGTTAGGTAGCATTCCAGATCAAAAATTATCTTTTTAATCATTTACCTGCTCGAGGACGAGCAGGAATTAAGCATGGGGATGCTGATACGTCTCCGTCGTATCTATAATTTTTGATTGTTTCATGCCAATATTATACAACTTTCACATACTTTTGGCAACTTTTTATATGATTTATTGGACTAACCTATTGATCCAGTGCCCAGTGCCAGTTCTTGTTTTTTTGCATGTTTTCTGTTTCACAGAAAATCCATACCAAACGAAGTGCAAACGCGATAAAAATTTACGAAGAATTATTTTGGAATATATGTGATTTTTGGGAGTTGGAATCATCAGAAGAGGGGGCCCACAGTGACCACAACCCACCAGGGCGCGCCTAGGTGTCTTATGCCCACCTCGTACTTCCGTTGGAGCTCTACTTCGGGCGCAAGGAAGCTTATATCCGGAAAAAAATCATGTTAAAATTTCAGTGCAATCGGAGTTACGGATCTCCGGGAATATAAGAAACGGTTTTCGGCCAGATCTGGGGAACGCGAAACAGAAGAAAATAGAGAGGGAGATCCAATCTCGGAGGGGCTCCCGCCCCTCCACCGCCATGGAGGCCATGGACCAGAGGGGGAACTCTCCTACCATCTAGGGGGGAGGCCAAGGAAGAAGAAGAAGGAGGGGGGCTCTCTCTCCCCCTCTCTCCCGGTGGCGCCGGAGTGCCGCGGGGGCTAGGATCGTGATGGCGATCTACATCAACAATCTTGCTACCGTCTACACCAACTCTCTCCCCCTCTATGCAGCGGTGTAACACCTCTTCTCCCCGCTGTAATCTCTACTTAAACATGGTGCTCAACTCCATATATTATTTCCCAATCATCTATGGTTATCCTATGATGTTTGAGTAGATCCGTTTTGTCCTATGGATTAATCGTGATCTTGGTTGGTATGATTGTATGTTTTATTTATGGTGCTGTCCTATGGTGCCCTCCGTCTCGTGCAAACGTGAGGGATCCTCGCTGTAGGGTGTTGCAATATGTCTATGGTTTGCTTATTGTCAGTGTTGCGGGGGATGACAGCAGCCCAAATGCGGATAAGTGGGTTATGGCGTATGGGAATAAAGAGGACTTGATACTTAATGCTATGGTTGGGTTTCACGACCTTAATGATCTTTAGTAGTTGCGGATGCTTGCTAGAGTTCCAATCATAAGTGCATATGATCCAAGTAGAGAAAGTATGTTAGCTCTTGCCTCTCCCTCATATAAAATAACAAGAATGATTACCGGTACTTGTTATCGATTGCCTAGGGACAAATGAATTTCTTGTTGACAAAAGCTATCTACTTTTATTACCTTGCAATTTATCCGTAGTTTTATTCTCGCAAAGTACTCATAGTTTTATTCTTGCAAAATAGTTTCATACTTGTTTTAGGTAAAGCAAACGTCAAGTGTGCGTAGAGTTGTATCGGTGGTCAATAGAACTTGAGGGAATATTTGTTCTACCTTTAGCTCCTCGTTGGGTTCGACACTCTTATTTATCGAAGAAGGCTACAAATGATCCCCTACACTTGTGGGTTATCATACCCCTGCTGTGGCTGTGCCCCTCAGTCGGGCGAAGAGGCGTGGACAGAGTGATCTCTCCTCCCGTACCTCATGGGGCGCGGCCGCTGGGATGTTGTTGGTGTCTCCTTCTCCGGTGCCTCCTGCTCCTGCTTCGGCCACAGGGGAGGTGGTGACGACGCCGCCTGCGCTGACCACGTCCCCCGTAGCGTCCACACCTCCAAGCGTCCCTGTAGCCCCCGCGATGTCGGCGGTCACGTGCGGCGGGGCCTTCGAGGTTTATGGATGAGCTGCGGCGCCGGGCTTCTTCTTGGGCGCCATGGACGATGGAGCCGTTGGTGAAAAAGATGGCGGTGAAGATGAGGCGCTACGTACACTTCTCGGGTTCGCGCAAGCGCTGCCTTCCCCTACCTGGCGTGCCAAAGATGTCGTGGGAAACCACGGCCACCTATGGGGCCATGAGCCCCTTTTGGTTCGACAGGGGGACTGGGCGCGTTGCACAAAGAGCGGAGGAGCGCAGCGCAGCACGATAGAGATCACACGGGCAGTCTTTACCCAGGTTCGGGCCGCCGCGAGGCATAAAACCCTACTCCTGCTTTGGTGGATTGATGGTGGAAAGTGGTGGAAACGCAGTGCTCTTGCCCGGCAGGGTTGCCTCGGGGCGAGAGCATCTACACTCGTACGAGTGTACAAGGGTCCGAATCCTTTCTATGGTTGCCATGGGCCTCCTTTTATAGATCAAGGGGTCACCACAGTGGCAAATCAGTCATTGCGTACTGAATAGATAGCAAACAGTGCTATCATATCTACTTTGCAGATGGAGCAGAGTGCATTAAATGCGTTGCTTAGTGTCACATCATGGCCTGCCCGGCACGCCTTGCCAGGCTATTAGGCCACCTTCTCTCCTATCTGCATGACATGTTGCTGGACGGGTGTCATTTGGAGGTGATTCCTATAGGAAATGGCTGCCATGTGGTTAAAGGCAGCCATTTAGTCACCTTGGGGCTTGACACCGCACCGATCGATGACTTGTGTCGTTGTGAGGTGGAGTGGTGAAGCCTTGGCGGGTGTTTTTGCCCTTGTAGGACCCGGCAGGCCTGCCGGGCGGTCCCGAGGCTTGCTTCCGGGGCAACCTTGACCTCGCCAGGCTCTCCTGCCCGGTAAGGGAGGTTTTCCCCTTAGCAGTGTCTTGCTTCTTGACTCGACTTGGTCTTCTTGATCTGCACTCTGGTTCTTCAAAGAGCTAAACTCTTGTGCTTGGTCTGGTCTTAGATGCTGTAATCTTGATCTCGGGCCTGTGCACGGTCTGGGCAATAGACCTAGGGTTTGTTGCACCGACATACTCCCTCCGTTCTTAAATATAAATCTCTTAGAGATTCGAATGCGGACTACATACGGAGCAAAATTAGTGAATGTACACTCTAAAATATGTCTATATACATCCGTATGTAGTTCTTATTGGAATATCTAAAAAGACTTATGTTTTACCCAAAAAGGCTTTCGCCCCACTTTATAAATAAAGCAACGATGAACAACACCCAGTACAAACGCACGCCACCACAACACACGCATGCACCCAAGGCAGTTTAGGAATGGAGGAAGTAATATAATTATTAAGAAGAACAGAAGAGGAACATGATAACAATGAGCAAGCAGATTTTAGATAATACAATGTGTGTTGCCCACCCATGATGAACCAGAGCACACAGAGAAATGCAAATCCCTGTTGTCTCTCTATATGTGGCGCACATGCTTTTCGAAATGAATATAGGAACATTAGCTGACCAATTAAATGTTCTCTGTTTTCATAATATGAGCATCATATCAGATTCGTATTTCAACAACTAAGCTTTGGAATTATGAGTGGCATGTTGTTTCGCTTGATGGGTTGAGGTCTTGAGGAGCTGTGCTAGCACGACACGAAGCACCTACGATGATGGTAGTGAATATAAAGGGGGAAAACCATAAGCTTTATGAGTATAGTGACCGTGCCATGGCGGATCTGAAGGTGCAAACCGGACAAAGGCTACTTCGCAACCAATGTTTGCTTTCAACTAGCCACTATGATTTGGTATGGACAAGAAAAGTACAGTAAACAAGTTACGATCTATTTTCCGGGTGAGATCAATAACTTAAGCAGATATGAAAGAGTACCACCTCTCTTGCGATGCCGTGTAGGCCCCTGCTGATACGTTGAGGGTGCTGTGGGTGCGATGGCTGTCGGCGGCGCGGAAGAAGACTTGAGACGGTAGACGACCGGATCGGGGGATAAGTCCTATTGCCGTGGACGAGGCGGTCATAGGAGCGGCAACGGCAAGGTGGACGACGGCGCCGATGAAGCGAGAGGACGCGATGAAAGGATCCTGGTCCGGCGCCGTGGATGAGAGACGTCCATCTCTTGCAGTGGATGACGGGGTAGGGGTAGCGGCTCCGGTAAGGTGGAGGATGGGGTGGCGGACGGAGGAGGCTGGCCGGAGTGGGGAGGTTGTTGTGGCGTCGACGGTGTATGAATGGCGAAATGGAGGGGGAGGGGATCTCAAACTTTGGGACGCGCTTTTCTGAAATGTGGGAAAGCTACGAACATAGCCCCTGTTTAAAATTTCAGACATCTCGTCGGTTGGGGATAGGACGGTAATCTCGCATCTCCCGAATATTTGCTGATAGCGATTTCGGGCGAGGAGAGGGTCTTTTGCCGCCCACGGTTGGCGCCCACGGTGTATGAACGGGGCTGACAGGTAGGGCGGTTGTGTCACGTCTGAGGGAAGTTACACACCTGCCCCTACTTAAAATATTTGCCTGCATCGATTTCAGACTAGGAGAGTTTGTTTTGCCGCCCACGTGTATGAATGAGAATTGAGGGAGAGAGGGAGGTCTTTCAGACGAGTTTGAATCAAATGTGTGTTTGCCGCCCATGTTTGGCACCCACCGTGTCTGAATGGGGAGACAGGCGGTCGTGTCACGCCTGATTGAAGTTTCTAGTCTACCCCTATCGACAGCAGTGGAAATCGGGTAATTTCCATCTCGCAAACACGGGCTTCGGGCAGCCAACAAATGATAGTGGGCATTTTGCCGCTTCGTTCAAAATTTGGGAGAATTAGCATTCACGATTACCCTGGGCCCTGGCAACTAAATTCAAATCCAATTTGTATTCGATTACGAATATCCATACATCATTCTACGTTTTGTTATTTATTTCTTCAAAACCACGACAAAGATTTATTCCACCTTTATATATGAATATGATTTAGAAATGCCGTGATCTTTGAATTCAGTAGGTTGGATATACTTTGAGTCAAACAGTTATTTCATCCAATACAATATGCTCACACAAAAAATAGTTCACCTTATGTCACTCATACAAGTACTGAGGATTACCTCGCCTAAAAAATTCAGATCATTACAACACATGGACAACAAAGGGGGTCTTACAACATAATCCATTCAGAGACATGACACAACATGCAAGTATACTAATCTAATGACAATTTCAATTGGTATCTAAAGAAGAACTGGGATTACCCTGGGCTTCAGATAGCAGAAGCAGCAGGACCTCCTCCGTCTTCAAATGCAACATTCTTACTTCCTCCAATTCTTGGGTTGCTTGCATAATGCGTGCATCTAATTGCATAATTTCCAGCCTCAAGATCAAGATTACCTCATTCATGGCAGCCACACCATCTCTTTCTGCCTCTAGTAGAGCCTCAAGAACTATAATATCTGTGCTTGGACTGCTCTCCAATGGTGTTGCCTCTGAACTGCTACCATCTGGTAAGATGGATGGCGCACTGCTTCCACAAATAGATTCTGGGGTTGTACATTGTGTCCTAGTGTGAACGGCATCCTGAAAGGTTTCCGCTGGACATAAGTAAGAGATAGTTATCGCATGATCCAGGCAGTAAGCTTACATGGTAAACGACATACGAATTATTTGCCGAGCATGGCAAGCTATATTTAAATGGTCCGAAGCAGCATCAGCCAAAAACAAATTAAAATGGTAAGATGAAAGGCAGTGTACCACCACTATATTTAAGTTGCCCAGGCATCTAAGCAGTTGAAATAATCTGAGAAAGCACTTAAATAGTGTGGCCTCATATAAACTACGAAGATAGTCTTGTGATGAAGTTCATAGGAAAAGTTAAGGAGTCAAATGAATTAGGCATGCATTTCTTTACGATAGTACAGCAGGCACTGCTGATATATTGGCCAACTCAGGTATAGCCTAACAAGTAACAAACAAGCATTCGAATCAAGCAATACAGGAAAGCAGACAACTGAACTATTTGTAATTTTGTAGGATTACAGGTTGAGGGCACAAGCCAAGAAAGCAGCCCACACGCATTACATTTCACATGTACTAAAACACACTGGCTTACCATATGTTGCTGTGAAGCCTCGCTGCTGTTGCAATGTTCTTTGAAGATATCGTCAGCATCCCGTGGATGCAAATCTAGTCAACGTTGTTTATTCTTCCCCCTCTATTTAGGTAAAATTAAGTTTAATCACATGCACTGGTTCAAATTGATCATCAATGGTTAATCTAAACTAATGAAAGAAGGGCGTGTGCCTACACGACAATATATGTGCTTCACTCTATTTTTATGCTTGTTCGAGGTGCCAGCCCCAAAAGAACAAATATTTTGCTTGATGGGGTTGGCAGCTCCATAATTAATAGAAGCATCAAATTAGTCATGCAACTTGGGAAGATCAAGAACACACAAAAAAGTAATGAACAGAGGCTCGGAGCAGTGATGTAATAGCTAGCATCGGAAAATGTAGGGTAAAACGAACAAAAAGCAGCGAAACCATAAGCTAGTTTGCTGATGTGTGATTAAGCATAGAGAACATACGCCCTATTAGGATCCATGGGTTAGAGCTAGTTTGGGCTCAAATAGCCCTAAAGTATCCAAACATGAGGGCTAGTTTGAGCTAGTTGCATCTAACCCACCCAAAAAACTATCCCACCCAAGAGGTGCTAATTGGAGCTAGTCCTCCTAGTGCATTTATTGTCAATCTAACCCTGTCATCCAAACACCTCTTTGGCTAGAGTTAGTTTAGGGTTAGTCATGAGCTAGAAACTAACTCTAACCTCTAGCTAAGTTAGAGTATCCAAACAGGGCCATAGAAGCAGTCTGATGTAACCAACAGGTGGCATCAGAACAACACCATTATCATAAATATAGCATGCAAGAAGTAAAATAGTAGGCAGTGATATCTAGGAAGTACAGTAATACTTAGGACAAAACAAAAGCATTGTAACTATATGTGCACTGGTTTGTAATTTAGCATATGTAACCTGTTCACTGCCACACGTATGGCCCTACAGGTGCAAGCAGAATAACGCGTCTCATGAAAAATTGAATGATGCCCTGAAGAAATTCGAAGGTGCGGTACTTATGCTAAGAAAGTGAATGTAGGCGCCGGCTGTTGGATAATAGTACCTGATTCTCGGCGGCGTATGGGTATCGTTGTCATACTTGAAAGCTAAGGATCATCGATGGTGCTTGTGTTGCGGTTGAGTTTGGGCCGGCTGTCACCATTGCTGAAGCGGCTTGGGTGCTTCGGTTGCGGCGTCTATCGACATACAAGAAAGCTCATCTGTGGTAAGTGAACAGTTCCACGATAAAGAAGAGAAAAACCAAAGGAGTACAAATCGAAATAACCCGATGAGGATGCGGCGTCAGTAAAGCAGGGCCAGTGGAGTTGAATATGGCATCCGTGGAGCGGGTCCGATGCAGTGGACGAAGGCGTCGGCAAAGCACATCCGGCACGGTGTACAGTGCTTTCAGTGAGGTGGATCTGTTGCGGCGGACGAGGGCTTGTATGAAGGGTCAGCGATGTGGCGGACGAGGGAGTCGGTGAAGGGCCTACACTATGGTGGACGAGGGCGCCGGTGAAGCAGATTCGGTGCGGTCGACCATGATGGCGGTTAAGGAGATCTGGAGCGGTGGACAAGCCAGTCGCTGAAGCGGCTCCAGTGAAGTGGTGAGTTGGCAGTTGGGGGTTCCAAGGTGCAGAAGTTAGATCCGGCGGGGTGTGAGGTCCACCGTTGCGACGGAGGACTAGATTCGGCGGTTGGCGTGGTT